>CM061118.1:2139686-2315068 GCA_030770115.1 Daphnia galeata
GTAGCTTGTTATCGCTTCTAATGCTGATTTACACCTCAATGATGCTAACCAAACTCAAGTGATAAAAGGTTAAAAATTTTAAAATGGAATGTGTTGCGTCGTTTTTCTTTAAAAATATATCAATTTCTCGCACGATGTCACTGTGTGGTTGAACTGCGGACTCATAGAATTGGTGGCAAAATCGATTTGATTTAACTGGCCTTTGTGGCATTACTATGGGAATTTTTTTTCCTGTTCATTACAATACGTCATTAAATGAGCTTCAATAAACATATCCTTCGATAGCTCAGTTGGTAGAGCGGTGGACTGTAGTGAAAGAAAGAATGAAATCCATAGGTCACTGGTTCAACTCCGGTTCGAAGGATTATTGATAGACTAGAGGAAATTTTTTTTGGCTCACTTCCTTATTTTTCTTTCAACGTATTCACCAATTGACAGGTGTTTAAGTTCTATATTTTAATGTGCTCAGAATAAGTTCTATTTCGAGTATAACCGAATCGATTCGACATGAACCTTTTGGGTGGTTAAAAGAATTTCCCAGATGCCCATTTCTTAATGTCTTCCACAGGTCAACGAGTTCAACAACTGAGATCATTTCACGAATAACCAAGCTTATAAGTCTAGAAGGGGATGGTTTTGACATTGATTGCAATCTATCCAGTGCATGAATCTATCAATCTACACAGTTGAAATGGCCTACAAGTATAGTACTACACAGTATAGTACTACATATAGCCGAATTGAAATTTGACTTGAAACTTTGTCTCGACAAATAAGACTGGGTGTCTAGTTTGCGGCGGTTCCTATTGGTCGCCTAAAAAATTAAAGATTTTAGAAAATAACTGTAAGAAATTGAGAAGTAAAAAAAAAAATGCTAGCTTTCTTCTAAAACATTCATCAAAACTATATAAAATTCCCAAAAGAATACTACTCATTTAGGTGTAAATAAAAAATTATCAATAAAAATCAAGTTAGCCACCATAAGGCTCTTCAGAACACTATCCTTCGATCAAGCGATCACCCTCAAGCGGCAACGTTTTTACTGTCTTTCTAGTTACTTTTAAGCCCTGTCTCCATCTTGTCGCCCTCCTACCTGTCTCATTTTTTTAGTGGGTCTATTTTTTTAGCTAAATGTTTTGTAAAATAATGAGTTCGTAAATATTATGTAAAATATTATATTGTTTTCTAATTGATCTGTAATCTCCCCGGCGTAATATATCATTCCTGGTAAAATTATTATTCATAAATTCTTTATTTGCCTTAACTTCTTACTTCTTTTTCAATAATTGACAAGCAGAGTGGCGCAGCGGAAGCGTGCTGGGCCCATAACCCAGAGGTCCGTAGATCGAAACTACGCTCTGCTATGAGGAATATTGGAAACTGTTTTATAATTTGATCGCATCTTTTTATGATAAGTTAGTATGTCATAAATCGTCCTTCCTCTAACGGTTGTAGCGCTTAATTTTCAAATTTGGAAACAAAGATTATTCAGCTAACAGGTAAATATTTTGATTTCTAAGAATATTCAACTCAAATGGAAAACAGAATCATTTGCCATAAACAATGCTTAATATGGTTTTACTGTCGATCTAAGTAATGTTTTGCGTTTATCAGGCTTTCTGTAATGAAGCTTGTTATCGCTTCTAATGCTGATTTACACCTCAATGATGCTAACCAACTCAAGTGATAAAAGGTTAAAAATTTTAAAATGGAATGTGTTGCGTCGTTTTTCTTTAAAAATACATCAATTTCTCGCACGATTGTCACTGTGTGGTTGAACTGCGGACTCATAGAAATTGGTGGCAAAATCGATTTGATTTAACTGGCCTTTGTGGCATTACTATGGGAATTTTTTTTCCTGTTCATTACAATACGTCATTAAATGAGCTTCAATAAACATATCCTTCGATAGCTCAGTTGGTAGAGCGGTGGACTGTAGTGAAAGAAAGAATGAAATCCATAGGTCACTGGTTCAACTCCGGTTCGAAGGATTATTAAAAGACTAGAGGAAATTTTTTTGGCTCACTTCCTTATTTTTCTTTCAACGTATTCACCAATTGACAGGTGTTTAAGTTCTATATTTTAATGTGCTCAGAATAAGTTCTATTCGAGTATAACCGAATCGATTCGACATGAACCTTTTGGGTGGTTAAAAGAATTTCCCAGATGCCCATTTCTTAATGTCTTCCACAGGTCAACGAGTTCAACAACTGAGATCATTTCACGAATAACCAAGCTTATAAGTCTAGAAGGGGATGGTTTTGACATTGATTGCAATCTATCCAGTGCATGAATCTATCAATCTACACAGTTGAAATGGCCTACAAGTATAGTACTACACAGTATAGTACTACATATAGCCGAATTGAAATTTGACTTGAAACTTTGTCTCGACAAATAAGACTGGGTGTCTAGTTGCGGCGGTTCCTATTGGTCGCCTAAAAAATTAAAGATTTTAGAAAATAACTGTAAGAAATTGAGAAGTAAAAAAAAATGATAGCTTTCTTCTAAAACATTCATCAAAACTATATAAAATTCCCAAAAGAATACTACTCATTTAGGTGTAAATAAAAAATTATCAATAAAAATCAAGTTAGCCACCCATAAGGCTCTTCAGAACACTATCCTTCGATCAAGCGATCACCCTCAAGCGGCAACGTTTTTACTGTCTTTCTAGTTACTTTTTAAGCAGAGGCTTGTACCGACTTTAAAAAATCGATTATAATTCGACTTTATTCGACTTTTAGTCGAAACGAAATAATCGATTCCAAGTCGAAAAGTCGCGACTTTTAATCGATCTTCCAAAAAAAGTCGACGTTTTCGTTTTTCCCTGACAGCTACTACATAACTGAATTTTGATTCAGAATTTTGAGTTTAAAAGCAAGGTATACCTTTTTATTATCTAAAATATTTATGTATTCATGCCAAACTTTGTTTTAATTGTACCTGACTTTCTTAAAATTTTAAAATTTACCACCTTTTTCATATTCAACGCAGTTTCATGGCCATCTATTGGCCAAACTATAAGCTCTTATACTGCTTTAAAAAAGGTGGAAGTCGACTTTTTTCCCAGAAATCGATTATTTTTTGAAGTCGACTAAAAGTCGCGACTTTTTTCTTAGCGTCGACTTTAATCGATTATTTTGGGGGGAGAAGTCGATTGTTTAAAAACATTTTGGTACAAGCCTCTGCTTTTAAGCCCTGTCTCCATCTTGTCGCCCTCCTACCTGTCTCATTTTTTTAGTGGGTCTATTTTTTTAGCTAAATGTTTTGTAAAATAATGAGTTCGTAAATATTATGTAAAATATTATATTGTTTTCTAATTGATCTGTAATCTCCCCGGCGTAATATATCATTCCTGGTAAAATTATTATTCATAAATTCTTTATTTGCCTTAACTTCTTACTTCTTTTTCAACAATTGACAAGCAGAGTGGCGCAGCGGAAGCGTGCTGGGCCCATAACCCAGAGGTACGTAGATCGAAACTACGCTCTGCTATGAGGAATATTGGAAACTGTTTTATAATTTGATCGCATCTTTTTATGATAAGTTAGTATGTCATAAATCGTCCTTCCTCTAACGGTTGTAGCGCTTAATTTTCAAATTTGGAAACAAAGATTATTCAGCTAACAGGTAAATATTTTGATTTCTAAGAATATTCAACTCAAATGGAAAACAGAATCATTTGCCATTGTTAGCTCGAAAGGGTATTTCTAGGTAGTGGACTGTATAACCAACTTGAAGTGTCAATCGAGTGATAGAAGTTGGAGTGTAATTTGTACAATCAATAGACAAACATCAACTATCGGAACATCAATCCTGGTGAAAGAGGACATAATTAGTTTGTGACACGGAACTGAAAGGACACTTATGCATACCTGGTAGGAACCAGTCTTGGATGTGTGCATAGGAGGTTTGTACGAGTTAGACACACACATAAGTACAACACATATAGCTGGTCAGTTTCATAGGGACCTGATGAGAGAGGTCAACAGGTAACATTATACATATGAATATACATGGATTAGATTGAGTAATACCTGGGAATATGTCACACAACGTGGTGTTCTCTGTCATACGTGTCACAGATACACGAGAAATCAAAATGTCAGAGCAAATTGCTATTTGCTAGTCTAGGGCAAACTAAAATGAACAAGTCTGGTCTAAGAAACATATACACATGCAAATCTCTGATAAAATACCTTTTAAGTCAATAGATCAATCACGAAAGGAAAATGAATGTCACTCAAGTAAGCAGGAAGATTCAGACTAATAAAGGGAGAGGGAAATAGGGCTAAACAGTTGGAGGACCACAGCGCCATTACAGATAGGAGACTTAATTTTACACGTCAATCTTTAGTTCCGGATTTCGCCGCTCCAGCCATAAACAATGCTTAATATGGTTTTACTGTCGATCTAAGTAATGTTTTGCGTTTATCAGGCTTTCTGTAATGTAGCTTGTTATCGCTTCTAATGCTGATTTACACCTCAATGATGCTAACCAACTCAAGTGATCAAAGGTTAAAAATTTTAAAATGGAATGTGTTGCGTCGTTCTTTCTTTAAAAATATATCAATTTCTCGCACGATGTCACTGTGTGGTTGAACTGCGGACTCATAGAATTGGTGGCAAAATCGATTTGATTTAACTGGCCTTTGTGGCATTACTATGGGAATTTTTTTTCCTGTTCATTACAATACGTCATTAAATGAGCTTCAATAAACATATCCTTCGATAGCTCAGTTGGTAGAGCGGTGGACTGTAGTGAAAGAAAGAATGAAATCCATAGGTCACTGGTTCAACTCCGGTTCGAAGGATTATTAAAAGACTAGAGGAAATTTTTTTGGCTCACTTCCTTATTTTTCTTTCAACGTATTCACCAATTGACAGGTGTTTAAGTTCTATATTTTAATGTGCTCAGAATAAGTTCTATTCGAGTATAACCAAATCGATTCGACATGAACCTTTTGGGTGGTTAAAAGAATTTCCCAGATGCCCATTTCTTAATGTCTTCCACAGGTCAACGAGTTCAACAACTGAGATCATTTCACGAATAACCAAGCTTATAAGTCTAGAAGGGGATGGTTTTGACATTGATTGCAATCTATCCAGTGCATGAATCTATCAATCTACACAGTTGAAATGGCCTACAAGTATAGTACTACACAGTATAGTACTACATATAGCCGAATTGAAATTTGACTTGAAACTTTGTCTCGACAAATAAGACTGGGTGTCTAGTTGCGGCGGTTCCTATTGGTCGCCTAAAAAATTAAAGATTTTAGAAAATAACTGTAAGAAATTGAGAAGTAAAAAAAAATGATAGCTTTCTTCTAAAACATTCATCAAAACTATATAAAATTCCCAAAAGAATACTACTCATTTAGGTGTAAATAAAAAATTATCAATAAAAATCAAGTTAGCCACCCATAAGGCTCTTCAGAACACTATCCTTCGATCAAGCGATCACCCTCAAGCGGCAACGTTTTACTGTCTTTCTAGTTACTTTTAAGCAGAGGCTTGTACCGACTTTAAAAAATCGATTATAATTCGACTTTATTCGACTTTTAGTCGAAACGAAATAATCGATTCCAAGTCGAAAAGTCGCGACTTTTAATCGATCTTCCAAAAAAAGTCGACGTTTTCGTTTTTCCCTGACAGCTACTACATAACTGAATTTTGATTCAGAATTTTGAGTTTAAAAGCAAGGTATACCTTTTATTATCTAAAATATTTATGTATTCATGCCAAACTTTGTTTTAATTGTACCTGACTTTCTTAAAATTTTAAAATTTACCACCTTTTTCATATTCAACGCAGTTTCATGGCCATCTATTGGCCAAACTATAAGCTCTTATACTGCTTTAAAAAAGGTGGAAGTCGACTTTTTCCCAGAAATCGATTATTTTTTGAAGTCGACTAAAAGTCGCGACTTTTTTCTTAGCGTCGACTTTAATCGATTATTTTGGGGGGAGAAGTCGATTGTTTAAAAACATTTTGGTACAAGCCTCTGCTTTTAAGCCCTGTCTCCATCTTGTCGCCCTCCTACCTGTCTCATTTTTTTAGTGGGTCTATTTTTTTAGCTAAATGTTTTGTAAAATAATGAGTTCGTAAATATTATGTAAAATATTATATTGTTTTCTAATTGATCTGTAATCTCCCCGGCGTAATATATCATTCCTGGTAAAATTATTATTCATAAATTCTTTATTTGCCTTAACTTCTTACTTCTTTTTCAACAATTGACAAGCAGAGTGGCGCAGCGGAAGCGTGCTGGGCCCATAACCCAGAGGTACGTAGATCGAAACTACGCTCTGCTATGAGGAATATTGGAAACTGTTTTATAATTTGATCGCATCTTTTTATGATAAGTTAGTATGTCATAAATCGTCCTTCCTCTAACGGTTGTAGCGCTTAATTTTCAAATTTGGAAACAAAGATTATTCAGCTAACAGGTAAATATTTTGATTTCTAAGAATATTCAACTCAAATGGAAAACAGAATCATTTGCCATTGTTAGCTCGAAAGGGTATTTCTAGGTAGTGGACTGTATAACCAACTTGAAGTGTCAATCGAGTGATAGAAGTTGGAGTGTAATTTGTACAATCAATAGACAAACATCAACTATCGGAACATCAATCCTGGTGAAAGAGGACATAATTAGTTTGTGACACGGAACTGAAAGGACACTTATGCATACCTGGTAGGAACCAGTCTTGGATGTGTGCATAGGAGGTTTGTACGAGTTAGACACACACATAAGTACAACACATATAGCTGGTCAGTTTCATAGGGACCTGATGAGAGAGGTCAACAGGTAACATTATACATATGAATATACATGGATTAGATTGAGTAATACCTGGGAATATGTCACACAACGTGGTGTTCTCTGTCATACGTGTCACAGATACACGAGAAATCAAAATGTCAGAGCAAATTGCTATTTGCTAGTCTAGGGCAACTAAAATGAACAAGTCTGGTCTAAGAAACATATACACATGCAAATCTCTGATAAAATACCTTTTAAGTCAATAGATCAATCACGAAAGGAAAATGAATGTCACTCAAGTAAGCAGGAAGATTCAGACTAATAAAGGGAGAGGGAAATAGGGCTAAACAGTTGGAGGACCACAGCGCCATTACAGATAGGAGACTTAATTTTACACGTCAATCTTTAGTTCCGGATTTCGCCGCTCCAGCCATAAACAATGCTTAATATGGTTTTACTGTCGATCTAAGTAATGTTTTGCGTTTATCAGGCTTTCTGTAATGTAGCTTGTTATCGCTTCTAATGCTGATTTACACCTCAATGATGCTAACCAACTCAAGTGATCAAAGGTTAAAAATTTTAAAATGGAATGTGTTGCGTCGTTCTTTCTTTAAAAATATATCAATTTCTCGCACGATGTCACTGTGTGGTTGAACTGCGGACTCATAGAATTGGTGGCAAAATCGATTTGATTTAACTGGCCTTTGTGGCATTACTATGGGAATTTTTTTTCCTGTTCATTACAATACGTCATTAAATGAGCTTCAATAAACATATCCTTCGATAGCTCAGTTGGTAGAGCGGTGGACTGTAGTGAAAGAAAGAATGAAATCCATAGGTCACTGGTTCAACTCCGGTTCGAAGGATTATTAAAAGACTAGAGGAAATTTTTTTGGCTCACTTCCTTATTTTTCTTTCAACGTATTCACCAATTGACAGGTGTTTAAGTTCTATATTTTAATGTGCTCAGAATAAGTTCTATTCGAGTATAACCAAATCGATTCGACATGAACCTTTTGGGTGGTTAAAAGAATTTCCCAGATGCCCATTTCTTAATGTCTTCCACAGGTCAACGAGTTCAACAACTGAGATCATTTCACGAATAACCAAGCTTATAAGTCTAGAAGGGGATGGTTTTGACATTGATTGCAATCTATCCAGTGCATGAATCTATCAATCTACACAGTTGAAATGGCCTACAAGTATAGTACTACACAGTATAGTACTACATATAGCCGAATTGAAATTTGACTTGAAACTTTGTCTCGACAAATAAGACTGGGTGTCTAGTTGCGGCGGTTCCTATTGGTCGCCTAAAAAATTAAAGATTTTAGAAAATAACTGTAAGAAATTGAGAAGTAAAAAAAAATGATAGCTTTCTTCTAAAACATTCATCAAAACTATATAAAATTCCCAAAAGAATACTACTCATTTAGGTGTAAATAAAAAATTATCAATAAAAATCAAGTTAGCCACCCATAAGGCTCTTCAGAACACTATCCTTCGATCAAGCGATCACCCTCAAGCGGCAACGTTTTTACTGTCTTTCTAGTTACTTTTAAGCAGAGGCTTGTACCGACTTTAAAAAATCGATTATAATTCGACTTTATTCGACTTTTAGTCGAAACGAAATAATCGATTCCAAGTCGAAAAGTCGCGACTTTTAATCGATCTTCCAAAAAAAGTCGACGTTTTCGTTTTTCCCTGACAGCTACTACATAACTGAATTTTGATTCAGAATTTTGAGTTTAAAAGCAAGGTATACCTTTTATTATCTAAAATATTTATGTATTCATGCCAAACTTTGTTTTAATTGTACCTGACTTTCTTAAAATTTTAAAATTTACCACCTTTTTCATATTCAACGCAGTTTCATGGCCATCTATTGGCCAAACTATAAGCTCTTATACTGCTTTAAAAAAGGTGGAAGTCGACTTTTTCCCAGAAATCGATTATTTTTTGAAGTCGACTAAAAGTCGCGACTTTTTTCTTAGCGTCGACTTTAATCGATTATTTTGGGGGGAGAAGTCGATTGTTTAAAAACATTTTGGTACAAGCCTCTGCTTTTAAGCCCTGTCTCCATCTTGTCGCCCTCCTACCTGTCTCATTTTTTTAGTGGGTCTATTTTTTTAGCTAAATGTTTTGTAAAATAATGAGTTCGTAAATATTATGTAAAATATTATATTGTTTTCTAATTGATCTGTAATCTCCCCGGCGTAATATATCATTCCTGGTAAAATTATTATTCATAAATTCTTTATTTGCCTTAACTTCTTACTTCTTTTTCAACAATTGACAAGCAGAGTGGCGCAGCGGAAGCGTGCTGGGCCCATAACCCAGAGGTACGTAGATCGAAACTACGCTCTGCTATGAGGAATATTGGAAACTGTTTTATAATTTGATCGCTCTTTTTATGATAAGTTAGTATGTCATAAATCGTCCTTCCTCTAACGGTTGTAGCGCTTAATTTTCAAATTTGGAAACAAAGATTATTCAGCTAACAGGTAAATATTTTGATTTCTAAGAATATTCAACTCAAATGGAAAACAGAATCATTTGCCATTGTTAGCTCGAAAGGGTATTTCTAGGTAGTGGACTGTATAACCAACTTGAAGTGTCAATCGAGTGATAGAAGTTGGAGTGTAATTTGTACAATCAATAGACAAACATCAACTATCGGAACATCAATCCTGGTGAAAGAGGACATAATTAGTTTGTGACACGGAACTGAAAGGACACTTATGCATACCTGGTAGGAACCAGTCTTGGATGTGTGCATAGGAGGTTTGTACGAGTTAGACACACACATAAGTACAACACATATAGCTGGTCAGTTTCATAGGGACCTGATGAGAGAGGTCAACAGGTAACATTATACATATGAATATACATGGATTAGATTGAGTAATACCTGGGAATATGTCACACAACGTGGTGTTCTCTGTCATACGTGTCACAGATACACGAGAAATCAAAATGTCAGAGCAAATTGCTATTTGCTAGTCTAGGGCAACTAAAATGAACAAGTCTGGTCTAAGAAACATATACACATGCAAATCTCTGATAAAATACCTTTTAAGTCAATAGATCAATCACGAAAGGAAAATGAATGTCACTCAAGTAAGCAGGAAGATTCAGACTAATAAAGGGAGAGGGAAATAGGGCTAAACAGTTGGAGGACCACAGCGCCATTACAGATAGGAGACTTAATTTTACACGTCAATCTTTAGTTCCGGATTTCGCCGCTCCAGCCATAAACAATGCTTAATATGGTTTTACTGTCGATCTAAGTAATGTTTTGCGTTTATCAGGCTTTCTGTAATGTAGCTTGTTATCGCTTCTAATGCTGATTTACACCTCAATGATGCTAACCAACTCAAGTGATCAAAGGTTAAAAATTTTAAAATGGAATGTGTTGCGTCGTTCTTTCTTTAAAAATATATCAATTTCTCGCACGATGTCACTGTGTGGTTGAACTGCGGACTCATAGAATTGGTGGCAAAATCGATTTGATTTAACTGGCCTTTGTGGCATTACTATGGGAATTTTTTTTCCTGTTCATTACAATACGTCATTAAATGAGCTTCAATAAACATATCCTTCGATAGCTCAGTTGGTAGAGCGGTGGACTGTAGTGAAAGAAAGAATGAAATCCATAGGTCACTGGTTCAACTCCGGTTCGAAGGATTATTAAAAGACTAGAGGAAATTTTTTTGGCTCACTTCCTTATTTTTCTTTCAACGTATTCACCAATTGACAGGTGTTTAAGTTCTATATTTTAATGTGCTCAGAATAAGTTCTATTCGAGTATAACCGAATCGATTCGACATGAACCTTTTGGGTGGTTAAAAGAATTTCCCAGATGCCCATTTCTTAATGTCTTCCACAGGTCAACGAGTTCAACAACTGAGATCATTTCACGAATAACCAAGCTTATAAGTCTAGAAGGGGATGGTTTTGACATTGATTGCAATCTATCCAGTGCATGAATCTATCAATCTACACAGTTGAAATGGCCTACAAGTATAGTACTACACAGTATAGTACTACATATAGCCGAATTGAAATTTGACTTGAAACTTTGTCTCGACAAATAAGACTGGGTGTCTAGTTGCGGCGGTTCCTATTGGTCGCCTAAAAAATTAAAGATTTTAGAAAATAACTGTAAGAAATTGAGAAGTAAAAAAAATGCTAGCTTTCTTCTAAAACATTCATCAAAACTATATAAAATTCCCAAAAGAATACTACTCATTTAGGTGTAAATAAAAAATTATCAATAAAAATCAAGTTAGCCACCCATAAGGCTCTTCAGAACACTATCCTTCGATCAAGCGATCACCCTCAAGCGGCAACGTTTTTACTGTCTTTCTAGTTACTTTTAAGCCCTGTCTCCATCTTGTCGCCCTCCTACCTGTCTCATTTTTTTAGTGGGTCTATTTTTTTAGCTAAATGTTTTGTAAAATAATGAGTTCGTAAATATTATGTAAAATATTATATTGTTTTCTAATTGATCTGTAATCTCCCCGGCGTAATATATCATTCCTGGTAAAATTATTATACATAAATTCTTTATTTGCCTAAACTTCTTACTTCTTTTTCAATAATTGACAAGCAGAGTGGCGCAGCGGAAGCGTGCTGGGCCCATAACCCATAGGTCCGTAGATCGAAACTACGCTCTGCTATGAGGAATATTGGAAACTGTTTTATAATTTGATCGCATCCTTTTATGATAAGTTAGTATGTCATAAATCGTCCTTCCTCTAACGGTTGTAGCGCTTAATTTTCAAATTTGGAAACAAAGATTATTCAGCTAACAGGTAAATATTTTGATTTCTAAGAATATTCAACTCAAATGGAAAACAGAATCATTTGCCATTGTTAGCTCGAAAGGGTATTTCTAAGTAGTGGACTGTATAACCAACTTGAAGTGTCAATCGAGTGATAGAAGTTGGAGTGTAATTTGTACAATCAATAGACAAACATCAACTATCGGAACATCAATCCTGGTGAAAGAGGACATAATTAGTTTGTGACACGGAACTGAAAGGACACTTATGCATACCTGGTAGGAACCAGTCTTGGATGTGTGCATAGGAGGTTTGTACGAGTTAGACACACACATAAGTACAACACATATAGCTGGTCAGTTTCATAGGGACCTGATGAGAGAGGTCAACAGGTAACATTATACATATGAATATACATGGATTAGATTGAGTAATACCTGGGAATATGTCACACAACGTGGTGTTCTCTGTCATACGTGTCACAGATACACGAGAAATCAAAATGTCAGAGCAAATTGCTATTTGCTAGTCTAGGGCAACTAAAATGAACAAGTCTGGTCTAAGAAACATATACACATGCAAATCTCTGATAAAATACCTTTTAAGTCAATAGATCAATCACGAAAGGAAAATGAATGTCACTCAAGTAAGCAGGAAGATTCAGACTAATAAAGGGAGAGGGAAATAGGGCTAAACAGTTGGAGGACCACAGCGCCATTACAGATAGGAGACTTAATTTTACACGTCAATCTTTAGTTCCGGATTTCGCCGCTCCAGCCATAAACAATGCTTAATATGGTTTTACTGTCGATCTAAGTAATGTTTTGCGTTTATCAGGCTTTCTGTAATGTAGCTTGTTATCGCTTCTAATGCTGATTTACACCTCAATGATGCTAACCAACTCAAGTGATCAAAGGTTAAAAATTTTAAAATGGAATGTGTTGCGTCGTTCTTTCTTTAAAAATATATCAATTTCTCGCACGATGTCACTGTGTGGTTGAACTGCGGACTCATAGAATTGGTGGCAAAATCGATTTGATTTAACTGGCCTTTGTGGCATTACTATGGGAATTTTTTTTCCTGTTCATTACAATACGTCATTAAATGAGCTTCAATAAACATATCCTTCGATAGCTCAGTTGGTAGAGCGGTGGACTGTAGTGAAAGAAAGAATGAAATCCATAGGTTACTGGTTCAACTCCAGTTCGAAGGATTATTAATAGACTAGAGGAAATTTTTTTGGCTCACTTCCTTATTTTTCTTTCAACGTATTCACCAATTGACAGGTGTTTAAGTTCTATATTTTAATGTGCTCAGAATAAGTTCTATTCGAGTATAACCGAATCGATTCGACATGAACCTTTTGGGTGGTTAAAAGAATTTCCCAGATGCCCATTTCTTAATGTCTTCCACAGGTCAACGAGTTCAACAACTGAGATCATTTCACGAATAACCAAGCTTATAAGTCTAGAAGGGGATGGTTTTGACATTGATTGCAATCTATCCAGTGCATGAATCTATCAATCTACACAGTTGAAATGGCCTACAAGTATAGTACTACACAGTATAGTACTACATATAGCCGAATTGAAATTTGACTTGAAACTTTGTCTCGACAAATAAGACTGGGTGTCTAGTTGCGGCGGTTCCTATTGGTCGCCTAAAAAATTAAAGATTTTAGAAAATAACTGTAAGAAATTGAGAAGTAAAAAAAAATGCTAGCTTTCTTCTAAAACATTCATCAAAACTATATAAAATTCCCAAAAGAATACTACTCATTTAGGTGTAAATAAAAAATTATCCCTGAGGGTAATATTCATTCTTATGAATATACCGAAGGTTTTAAGTTCCTGTAGGGCCCTTAGCCTCTTTTGCCCCTTAGGGTTTAGAAGCTTAGGTAGGCTGAAAAAACTTTATTCCCGACTAGGTTCTTCCTGATTGGTCCGTTTTATCAAACTGTTTTCTTTTATACGTAATTCGAGTTTACTCTTGAAATAGTTGTTCATGGGTTTAAAAAAAAACCTCTTTGTAAACTCCAGGGAGTAGTGAATTAAAATAAGAAAAAGATTTTGTTCTAAATTATCTTATTGCATTGCGCTTTAAATCATTCAACGTTGTGTCTAGTGTCTAGCAGTAGAATTTATCAAATCTCGTTGTTTTTGCTCTATTTGTTTTTTCGTTAACACTTACACTCATACATCGCATTTGTGAGTTCATAGGACACCCTCACACTGATATACATCATATGTTCTTTTTGTAAATGCCTCTAAAGAAAAAATTGAAATTTCAAAGTAAAATCCCTCTAAAACTTCATCGTCTACTAGTGCTTCTATTGAAGTCTTAAATATAGAAATTATTCAGGTTTGGTCGAATATTTTTTTGTTTCTTTTAGTTCTCATTACTTATTTATTGTTTATGCTCGGTTTTTTGACACGTCAATTCTTTCCCATGTTTTGTATCTGCTTTTTAAATCTCAGAAGATATGGTGGATTTTAAGATAGATCTGGTAAATCATTTTTCTTGTAACATTGTTTTGATGCTAGTTCAACACTTTTGAAAATCTTATTTTTGTATTTCCTATACATATTTTTTCTCGATAGAATGATTTGACAAGTACTTGTGTGATTAATCACAACTCTAGCTACGGCCAATAATAATTTTCTCAATGAGATTCGTCAGGGAATGAGTCCATCAACAATAATTATGCTTACTTTACTGATTTTGTTTTTATTTCTGATTTTTATTTAGATGAATCCTTTGACAAGTACTTCCGTGATTGATCACATCTCTACGATCAACAGTAATGTTATCAATGTTGAGACTGTCCGGGTAATAAGTCCATCAACAATTATTATGCTTACATACTTTTACTGATTTGTTTGTTTCTGATTTTTATTTAGATGGATCATTTGAAAAGTAGCCTACTAGCATGGTATAATAGCTCAATGGTACGAAAACTCCTCTCGGATTCCCCTATACCTGAAGTGTTGGCGTTTTCAGGAATGTAGTTGGCGCTGCTAAGCAAGTAGTCGAGATTGTTAGGGCGGTATAGGAAAAAAACATGTTTTTCAATTTTTTCTTTAGTTCTAATTTAGTTATAGCTACCTTAATTTTTATTCCTATAGAAATTAACTCTTTATGTATTGCTCATTTTTTAGAAATGAAAAAAACTAAATAAATAAAAAGTTAGGAATTTTGGAAAATCGCTACTTTTGCCAACGGGGGTTTGAACATTTTTGGTGCGTATATAAGGGAAGGGGAATTTCCCCCTTCAAAAGCGTAAGTCATAAGGGATAAAGGTACGCCCACTCCCACGTTAATATATTTGCCGAGTCATGAAAACAGCGACACTTTCGCGGGCTAGTAGTGGACCACCTATTTCTCTTACACATAGTTATGATTTGGCGCGGAATTTCCCATTCCATTATATACACACCCTAAAAGTTGAAAACCCCGTTGGCAAAAGTAGCGATTTTCCAAAATTCCTAACTTTTTATTTATTTAGTTTTTTTCATTTCTAAAAAATGAGCAATACATAAAGAGTTAATTTCTATAGGAATAAAAATTAAGGTAGCTATAACTAAATTGGAACTAAAAAAAAAAATTGAAAAACATGTTTTTTTCCTATACCGCCCTAACAATCTCGACTACTTGCTTAGCAGCGCCAACTACATTCCTGAAAACACCGACACTTTTCAGGGATAGGAGTTTTCGTACCATTGAGCTATTATACCATGCTACTAGTGTGATTTATCACAACTCTATGGCCAATAATAGTTTTTTCAATGAGACTTACCAGGTGATGAGTTGATCAACGATTACTATGCTTACTTTTAACGATTTTTTCCTTTCTGATTTTTATTTAAATGAATCAGTTATATTTCATAAATCATTTGACAAGTACTTGTGGGATTTATCGCAGCTCTATTGCCAACAATAATATTCCCAATATTGAGACTGATGAGGTGATAAGATTATCAATGATAGTACATGCTCCTTACACTAATTCCTTTTTGCATTTTTAGATGATTCGATCACCTTTAATTACATCTGTAACTAAAAGCAATATTAGGCACATCTTAGTGACTAATAATATCAGAATTGCTGACACTATTCCGGTACATAAAAATTAAGTTATATGTATGATGTTACTATTTCCCCTCTCATAATATTTTTTTTGTACTTAAAGATGAATTCAACTCATCATAGACGACTGCACAATATCCAATTTATCAGTCATCACGGTCATCGCTTGAGCCTTCACTTAAATATGAAACGAACAATTTCGAGCGTGAAGTGCTTTAGTGGTAATGGCTATTAATACCGTATTGATAATGCGGATTTTGCCCTTTATAATGGCGTATCTGACCTCTATAAAGAAAATAGTGTCAGTGTTGAAATTCATGATGTTCCCACAAAGAGTCTCATTAACAATCTCATAAAAGAAATTGAAACTTAAATGTCGCCGTCTACTCGAGGTGACATATTTGACATATATCGTTTTTAAATCGATTCGCTGTCCGATTTGATTTGCGCAAGTTGTGGTATTCGTGCATTTCAGATGGGAAATTTTGTGAAATGAAGTGCTTGATTTTAGATCACGAACAGCTTGTCGCTTTATGAAATACATCAACACCATTTCAAGCAGCCTTATGTGTGGCTTTACATCTTTCGACGGTGATGTGTACTATCTGCAGCCAGATCTAGTAAAAGAATGTCCAATCGGTCCGATCTGTGAAACTAAAGCTTTTCCTGATCTTAGTGGACTATGTGCATCTAGCATATCGAAGTCTAAAATTTCTGTCAAACTCCTCTCATCTAGTGTCGATTTTGGCTTTTTTGTCTGAACGAATTAAACAACCCAAAATCCTTAGCAGAAGAAAATGTCATCGCCCACGGTTGTGCTTTGCTTGTGAGATCTTGGGTTGTTGTAATGAAATATTTTAGAGATTTCGTTGGGGTATTTAAATGTAAAGAAGAAAAAGATTTTTCAAATATAACCGAACTTGCAACAGTGGTTGAAAAATTTTATGAATATGGTTGTGAGATCAGACCAGGGTTCCTATTTAAAGATATTGAAAAATATTTTGAAAAGAGTATGGGGACAATTAAGCCTTTTGATAAGCCGCCGTCGGTTAAAAGGGCGTCAAATGTGAGAATAAAAAGGAAACTGAAAATATTAGGGTGTGCTTCGCGAACACTATTGTGGAGGAAAATTTGTTGGGAGCATCAGAAGACATTTTTACTAATAAATAAGTTTTTAACTAGGAAAATCCAATTTGTCAATTGTTTAATATTGTGTCAAAATGGATGGCCGAATCAGCTACCGATGAAGAAATAAGAATTAATTGCGACTAAGTATTTATTCGTCACTTTAGCCAATCTTCTGACATGTTGTAAAACAATTTTTATGAAATACAACGACATACCTGAAATCCTGTTAAAATTTTTCGCAAATAAAAAAAACTATCTGATCACTGATAACTTGAAACGTATTTAAATGCGTAACCCAATGAGAAATCTAGACGCTTTTAATCCAATAAATCCTGAATCACTCGGCTATAATATTTCCAATTCATAAAATTATCGATAAATCTCAGAGCTAAATCGTTTGTCAATTTAAAACCATACAATTATTTATGGAGTCTTCATAGCTCAATTAATGTTTTGATCGCTAAATTATTAAGTAAATTTAGATTGAACGCATTAATGCTAGCTTAAACTGGCCTCTTTTTGTTTTGGATAGAAGACTAATTTATTCGTGAGGAGAGTCAATTTGCATGGACTGGACATTAGGTGGCACGGAAGACCATTTAATTCATTAAGAAAATTTATTTAAAAAGTTTACGCTCCCATCCCCGAAGGTTTGACCAGAAGGCATCTAGTCAATAAAAATCAAGTTAGCCACCCATAAGGCTCTTCAGAACACTATCCTTCGATCAAGCGCGCACCCTCAAGCGGCAACGTTTTTACTGTCTTTCTAGTTACTTTTAAGCCCTGTCTCCATCTTGTCGCCCTCCTACCTGTCTCATTTTTTTAGTGGGTCTATTTTTTTAGCTAAATGTTTTGTAAAATAATGAGTTCGTAAATATTATGTAAAATATTATATTGTTTTCTAATTGATCTGTAATCTCCCCGGCGTAATATATCATTCCTGGTAAAATTATTATTCATAAATTCTTTATTTGCCTTAACTTCTTACTTCTTTTTCAATAATTGACAAACAGAGTGGCGCAGCGGAAGCGTGCTGGGCCCATAACCCAGAGGTCCGTAGATCGAAACTACGCTCTGCTATGAGGAATATTGGAAACTGTTTTATAATTTGATCGCATCTTTTTATGATAAGTTAGTATGTCATAAATCGTCCTTCCTCTAACGGTTGTAGCGCTTAATTTTCAAATTTGGAAACAAAGATTATTCAGCTAACAGGTAAATATTTTGATTTCTAAGAATATTCAACTCAAATGGAAAAAAGAATCATTTGCCATTGTTAGCTCGAAAGGGTATTTCTAAGTAGTGGACTGTATAACCAACTTGAAGTGTCAATCGAGTGATAGAAGTTGGAGTGTAATTTGTACAATCAATAGACAAACATCAACTATCGGAACACCAATCCTGGTGAAAGAGGACATAATTAGTTTGTGACACGGAACTGAAAGGACACTTATGCATACCTGGTAGGAACCAGTCTTGGATGTGTGCATAGGAGGTTTGTACGAGTTAGACACACACATAAGTAAAACACATATAGCTGGTCAGTTTCATAGGGACCTGATGAGAGAGGTCAACAGGTAACATTATACATATGAATATACATGGATTAGATTGAGTAATACCTGGGAATATGTCACACAACGTGGTGTTCTCTGTCATACGTGTCACAGATACACGAGAAATCAAAATGTCAGAGTAAATTGCTATTTGCTAGTCTAGGGCAACTAAAATGAACAAGTCTGGTCTAAGAAACATATACACATGCAAATCTCTGATAAAATACCTTTTAAGTCAATAGATCAATCACGAAAGGAAAATGAATGTCACTCAAGTAAGCAGGAAGATTCAGACTAATAAAGGGAGAGGGAAATAGGGCTAAACAGTTGGAGGACCACAGCGCCATTACAGATAGGAGACTTAATTTTACACGTCAATCTTTAGTTCCGGATTTCGCCGCTCCATTCTCCCCCGAACTCTTCTCGGCTGCTGGCTCAGAGATGAGTGAGTTTTCTTCTAATAGAGCCAGATTATTTGATCCGCGTCGTAGTACTCCGGTGGGAAATTCTACGTCGACCGCTCGTACTAGTCCATCGGATCCAGGGTACACTTTTACTACTTTTCCTGTACGCCACCTTCCTCTCGGCGCATCTCTCCAGTCATCCAGCACGTAATCTCCGATCGCCAAATTCCGGGTGGGTACCTTCCACTTCTTTCTCCCTACCATGGATTGGAGGAAGGCGCCGTGCCAGAGATCCCAGAAGAGGGACGTCATTCGCTGGACGTAGCGATAATGATCACGTGGTAAGGATTTCCTGAAGTCACCGGCCGGAAGATCCGCTACAGGAGCCCGATTTAAAAAATCGTTCGGTGTGATTGGACGGAAATCGTCCGGGTCTGAGCTTGCATAAGTGAGAGGGCGTGAATTGAGGAGCCCAGAGATTTCGAACAGGAGAGTTCGAAGAATCTCATCACTTGGTTTACGCAATCCTAATTTCTCTTGATCCAGTGCGGCATAAAATGCGTTCTTTACGGAACGAACCAACGACTCGTGGGATCCTTCGAAGTGCGGTGTCTGGGCCGGCTGAAAGGTCCAGTTGATTCCAAGCCCTTTTAGTTGAATCACGTGCTCTTCATCTCCCTTCAGGCGTTCCAGCTCCTCCCGCAGAATTCTTTCGGCTCCGACTAGGTTCGTCCCATTGTCTGAGAACATAAAGGCTGGTTTTTTGTAAATGGATGCGAATCGTCGTAGGACCAAGAGGAAATCATCGGCGGATAATGAGATGGCTACATCAACATAAACGGCTCTGGTTACTAAGCACGTAAATAAAACTCCCCATCTTTTTGCCGATCCTCGTCCATGGACTACTTCTATCGGTCCAAAATAATCTACTGATGTGTAGGTAAAAGGAGGTTCATGAGCGCCTAATCGTGCTCGATGAACGTCTGCCATCATTTGTAGGGCTGCTTTTGGTCGAAATTGTCGGCACGGAACGCACTGATTCCTGACACGCTTCACCGCTTCGCGGCCAGACGTAATCCATACATGCTGTCGGACGTGGGACAAGACGAAATCGGTTCCGGCATGGTGCATGCTGTCGTGGAAGGCCTTGATGATGGATCGGCCTAACGGGTGATTTCCAGGGATGATCGGTGGGTGGAGAACATCGTAGGGAAGTTTTGCCCGTCCTAGTCGATCACCTAGTCGTAATAGTTTATCGTCACCGAGAAAAGGAGTCAAGGCCAATAACCGGGATGTCGATCGAAGTGGCTTCTTCTTCTTCAAACATGTTAATTCTTCGCCATACACTTCCTGCTGGCATAGCTGGATTAAATTCCGGTACTTGTCGTCGCACCGAATCAACGCTGGAAGTTCTTCAGCCGTGATACGGACTGATTCCCAGTTGAAGTTGAGGCTCGCCTGCGTGTCGGCCATGTTGAGGTGGACACTCCGCATTTCTTCCTTCTCAGCCATCCATGGCAGATCCTTTGGCCAAGTTGACGGATGTCCGAAAAGGAATGAAGGGCCCTCCAACCAACCATAAGGCACCGCCTCGGCTTCCAACTGGGATCGGGTGGCTGCATCCGCCGGATTCAACTTTCCCGGCACGAACCGCCACTCGTCTGCTTCCGTCAGAGTTTGTATTTCCCCGATACGATGACTCACATAGACTTGGTATTTGGCTGACACTGCCCGTACCCAATTCCGGACGGTGCTGCTGTCAGTCCAAAAGAACCTTCTAGTGAGTGGTCTGGTCAAGGATTCTCCAACGAAACGCGCCAATCGGGCGCCTAGTAGCGCCGCGTTCAACTCTAATTTGCATACTGACACGGTTTTTACGGGAGCTAGTTTTGTAGCTGCCTTCACGTGGCGAACTATAACGCCTCCGTCGGCATAACTATGCCGAATGTAGCAAACTGCGGCGCAGGCCTCTTCTGAAGCGTCTGTGAAAGTGTGCAGCTCTGTCTGCCGGATCTCATCCTCCTTTGGGAAGAGGCAGCGGGGAAATTCTATGTCGCGTAACTGCTGCATTGTGTGGAGATATTGGTTCCACCACTCGGTGTCTTCGTCATTTACTGCTTCGTGCCAATTTAATCCACGAAGACACAGCTCACGGAGACGAATCTTGCCTTTCACCGTCATCGTCGCAGCTACACCCAAGGGGTCGAAGAGTCCAGCTACCACTGATGCAAGTCCTGTGCGTGTGAAGGTCACTTGCTTTTCTTTCACCTTAACTCCCATCCGGTCGCTGGAAGGACGCCAGGTTAAACCTAGCAACGTTTCCACCTCACTCTCTCCAATGTCTCGGGTGATCATATCCCGTCCATTGGTTGCCTCCTTCCTGGGTTGCATTGTCGTTGTCACCACCGGATCATTGGAGGCCCGATGGTACCGGCGATCCGCTTCGTTCAGACGAATTCTGCTGAACATTGCTCTAACATCCGCCGACCAAGCGACCGCTCCCTTTCGAATTCTGATGATGACGGCCGGAAGTGGGTTCTGTAGGGCAGGTCCACTTGTAATATAATCATTTAAACACCGGCCACGATATTTAGCCGCTGCATAATACACCAATCGTAGTTCAGGACGATCGGTGCCCTTTGGTACTCCAAAATGTGGCAGGTAATAGCCAGATTGCTTGTCCACGTCCTCTGCTGAGAGGCGTCTGGCGTATCCCTCGTCGAAATTCTTTTGCATCGCCTTACGATACCAATATTCATATTTCCGCTCTGGAGGGCTCCGCCGGAATTTGTTGAGAAGTCCTTGGAGACGAGCTTCGGCCACCTCTCGATTGTCAGGAAGAGACGGGTTGAGTCCATCTTTCCATAAGACGGGAGCTTCGTATCCAATCTCCAACTTCCTTGTGGCTCGATCCAGCAATTCCGCGGCGGCCTTGTTTGTGGGAGATATGCAGTCCAGCTTGTATTCGGTCCCGAACATCTCCGTGTCGCAAAAGCGGCGCATTAGCTCCAGCAACTGAGGCCCGACATCGGTTGATGCCAGAGCTTGATGGACACGGGCTCTTGTTGTGCTTCCTTCTTCTACTACTCCTTTAACGACCCATCCGAGCCGTGTCTTCTCGGCGGTCGGTTCGTCATCCTCTCTGATTCTTGATTCAGTCGGAGTGGTGAGGGTGTTGTGATTCAATCCAATTAGAATGTCAATCCGGCCACCTGCTGACCGAAGTTCGGGAAGGTCATCTAGGTGCTGCCATCTTTTCCTCAGCATCTCCCAATTGAAGAAGGGGACTGGTCGAGTCACTGAGGGCAATGTCGATCCTTTAAGGGTGACCACCTCCCCGAAGAGGGTCCTGATTGGCAGCTCCAAATACTCAGATTGGAATGTGGTCAATGAATCTGCTACTCTGTTAATCCGGAGTGTCTGTCGATTTCCATGAAGCTTCAGGGCACGGATGGCCCCTTCACGAAAGAGGGTTGAGTTGCTTCCGGGATCGATTAAAACCGTCATCGGTACCAGCTCCCCATCTGAGGCTACGGCATCTAGCTGGATGACCCCAAAGGCGATCAATTCGGTCTCGGTAGTTACAGCATGATTAACTTTCGCATCTTGATGTGCAGCTTCATTATGCAGTAGTGGATGATGGGACAGCTTGCAACCTCCAACATTACACGCCTTCTTGTCTCTGCAATCTCGGGCGCCGTGACGTACGCCGAAACAGCATAGGCACAGGCCTCGTCGAATCACAAACGTTGTCCGTTCGGTCACGGACAGGGCTTTGAAGAAGGTGCATGTGTGTAGACGATGTGAACCCTCACATTTGAAACACACGTCGTCTGCCTTCTTCTCCGTAACTGGCTTGTGTTCTTGCCTCGTAGTGGAGCCAGTGCCATGATGAGTCTGTGCGTTACGTCTTGCCGGATGGTGTTGCCGCTGTTGTGGTGGTAGTGAAGACTGGCTAGGTTTCTGATACTGGTCGGCTGCTATTGAGTAGGCGTTCTGATAAGCCGAGGCCCTGGCGCATAGCCAGACCCCAAACTCGTTGATTGTCCGGTGTTCCAATCCGCCCCGACGGCCATCGTTCCATGAGAGCCGGTCCTGGATCTGTAGTTTCTGGCCCAGTCGCTCGATGATGTCCGCGTGTCCAGCTTCACCGATGTAGCTCAAATTGAATAAGATGGTCCGCACCTTCTCAGCATATCGTCTGAAGGAAGCCGGTTTTCCCTTTGGGGCCTCCTCGCGATTCAGTGTTTCGAGATGAACGGCCCGCATCACCGAACGGCTGCCACATGTCGCCTTCAATCGACGCAAAGCGTCTTTGTATGCTCCTTCTCCACCGCCAAGTCCATACACCATATCTGCGGTTTCGCCACGTACGTTCCTCTTCAGAATCGCCAATTTCTCTCCGGGTGATTTGTTTGTTCGATGTACAAGAGCGTGGAAGAGTTCGATCCACTCAAACCAATCGACTGCTCTTCCGGAGTAAATCTTCAAATCCACACGTACTGACGAATGGCGATTATCGCCCCGGATCACGAGGGGCTTTTCTTTTCCGCTGCAATACTCCTCGATCCAATCGTCGGGAGCATTCACCCGTGTTGTTCCATGCGATGAAATGGTAAGAGGAACAGAGTAGCTGGTAGGATCGTCGTCTAGTTCATCCTCATATCCTTGTAAAATCTGGAAGGCTTGCTTCGCATCCTGCATCTCTTTCTTTGCGGCTTCAGCCGCCTGTTGGGCCTCCTCGTAGAGTTTCATGCTGTCTAAGGCCCGTTGTTTGGCGTCCAGGAACTCCTGAGTGGGTTCCGGAATGCGTTCACCTGCCGACGATTCTGCGTCATCAAGTCGACTCTCCAGGTACTCCGCCACTGCGTCGGCCATCGCGTCAACGTCCCCTCCATAACGAAGGAATTGCTCCTGCTGTGTAGCACCTTCTTCTTCTTCAAGTAGTTCCAGTAGACGATCGTTGATGGGTGATGTCTCCCCGAGGAGGGTTCTTGCTTCTTCCAATAGTCGTTTAGCTTCGCGACGAGACAAGGAGCCATCAATGACCTTGCGGATGCGGTTGCCACAGCCAGTGATCTTCTGTCGTAGAACCTTTTGGCGTTTTCTACATTGGTCGATGGACAGGGTAGAAACGTCGTCGAGTGCCATCACTGCTACGAAGAGGAGTGTTATAAAATAGAGTAAGAGTATGATCTGCCAAGTTGGCAGGGAATCCGTCAAGCCTGCTTGAATCTGCAGAGGAATCTTCAAAATCACGAAGAGACTGCCTAAGGCAGTGTGTCAATCAAGTCTGCTTGAACCTGCAGCAGAGGATCTCCAAAATCAATTAGAAGACTGTCTAAGACAGTGTGTCAGTCAGGGCTGCTTGAATCTGCAGCAGAATCTTCAAAATCACGAAGAGAAACTGCCCAAGGCAGTGTGTCAGTCAGGGCTGCTTGAATCTGCAGCGAATCTTCAAAATCACGAAGAGAAACTGCCCAAGGCAGTGTGTCAGTCAGGGCTGCTTGAATCTGCAGCGAATCTTCAAAATCACGAAGAGAAAACTGCCTAAGGCAGTGTGTCAATCAGGTCTGCTTGAATCTGCAGCAAATCCTCAAAATCAGTCGAAAATCCGGAGGTACAGCTCCAGTTCGAAGGACCAGATGTTAGCTCGAAAGGGTATTTCTAAGTAGTGGACTGTATAACCAACTTGAAGTGTCAATCGAGTGATAGAAGTTGGAGTGTAATTTGTTCAATCAATAGACAAACATCAACTATCGGAACATCAATCCTGGTGAAAGAGGACATAATTAGTTTGTGACACGGAACTGAAAGGACACTTATGCATACCTGGTAGGAACCAGTCTTGGATGTGTGCATAGGAGGTTTGTACGAGTTAGACACACACATAAGTACAACACATATAGCTGGTCAGTTTCATAGGGACCTGATGAGAGAGGTCAACAGGTAACATTATACATATGAATATACATGGATTAGATTGAGTAATACCTGGGAATATGTCACACAACGTGGTGTTCTCTGTCATACGTGTCACAGATACACGAGAAATCAAAATGTCAGAGCAAATTGCTATTTGCTAGTCTAGGGCAACTAAAATGAACAAGTCTGGTCTAAGAAACATATACACATGCAAATCTCTGATAAAATACCTTTTAAGTCAATAGATCAATCACGAAAGGAAAATGAATGTCACTCAAGTAAGCAGGAAGATTCAGACTAATAAAGGGAGAGGGAAATAGGGCTAAACAGTTGGAGGACCACAGCGCCATTACAGATAGGAGACTTAATTTTACACGTCAATCTTTAGTTCCGGATTTCGCCACTCCAGCCATAAACAATGCTTAATATGGTTTTACTGTCGATCTAAGTAATGTTTTGCGTTTATCAGGCTTTCTGTAATGTAGCTTGTTATCGCTTCTAATGCTGATTTACACCTCAATGATGCTAACCAACTCAAGTGATCAAAGGTTAAAAATTTTAAAATGGAATGTGTTGCGTCGTTCTTTCTTTAAAAATATATCAATTTCTCGCACGATGTCACTGTGTGGTTGAACTGCGGACTCATAGAATTGGTGGCAAAATCGATTTGATTTAACTGGCCTTTGTGGCATTACTATGGGAATTTTTTTCCTGTTCATTACAATACGTCATTAAATGAGCTTCAATAAACATATCCTTCGATAGCTCAGTTGGTAGAGCGGTGGACTGTAGTGAAAGAAAGAATGAAATCCATAGGTCACTGGTTCAACTCCGGTTCGAAGGATTATTGATAGACTAGAGGAAATTTTTTTGGCTCACTTCCTTATTTTTCTTTCAACGTATTCACCAATTGACAGGTGTTTAAGTTCTATATTTTAATGTGCTCAGAATAAGTTCTATTCGAGTATAACCGAATCGATTCGACATGAACCTTTTGGGTGGTAAAAAGAATTTCCCAGATGCCCATTTCTTAATGTCTTCCACAGGTCAACGAGTTCAACAACTGAGATCATTTCACGAATAACCAAGCTTATAAGTCTAGAAGGGGATGGTTTTGACATTGATTGCAATCTATCCAGTGCATGAATCTATCAATCTACACAGTTGAAATGGCCTACAAGTATAGTACTACACAGTATAGTACTACATATAGCCGAATTGAAATTTGACTTGAAACTTTGTCTCGACAAATAAGACTGGGTGTCTAGTTGCGGCGGTTCCTATTGGTCGCCTAAAAAATTAAAGATTTTAGAAAATAACTGTAAGAAATTGAGAAGTAAAAAAAATGCTAGCTTTCTTCTAAAACATTCATCAAAACTATATAAAATTCCCAAAAGAATACTACTCATTTAGGTGTAAATAAAAAATTATCAATAAAAATCAAGTTAGCCACCCATAAGGCTCTTCAGAACACTATCCTTCGATCAAGCGATCACCCTCAAGCGGCAACGTTTTTACTGTCTTTCTAGTTACTTTTAAGCCCTGTCTCCATCTTGTCGCCCTCCTACCTGTCTCATTTTTTTAGTGGGTCTATTTTTTTAGCTAAATGTTTTGTAAAATAATGAGTTCGTAAATATTATGTAAAATATTATATTGTTTTCTAATTGATCTGTAATCTCCCCGGCGTAATATATCATTCCTGGTAAAATTATTATACATAAATTCTTTATTTGCCTAAACTTCTTACTTCTTTTTCAATAATTGACAAGCAGAGTGGCGCAGCGGAAGCGTGCTGGGCCCATAACCCATAGGTCCGTAGATCGAAACTACGCTCTGCTATGAGGAATATTGGAAACTGTTTTATAATTTGATCGCATCTTTTTATGATAAGTTAGTATGTCATAAATCGTCCTTCCTCTAACGGTTGTAGCGCTTAATTTTCAAATTTGGAAACAAAGATTATTCAGCTAACAGGTAAATATTTTGATTTCTAAGAATATTCAACTCAAATGGAAAACAGAATCATTTGCCATTGTTAGCTCGAAAGGGTATTTCTAAGTAGTGGACTGTATAACCAACTTGAAGTGTCAATCGAGTGATAGAAGTTGGAGTGTAATTTGTACAATCAATAGACAAACATCAACTATCGGAACATCAATCCTGGTGAAAGAGGACATAATTAGTTTGTGACACGGAACTGAAAGGACACTTATGCATACCTGGTAGGAACCAGTCTTGGATGTGTGCATAGGAGGTTTGTACGAGTTAGACACACACATAAGTACAACACATATAGCTGGTCAGTTTCATAGGGACCTGATGAGAGAGGTCAACAGGTAACATTATACATATGAATATACATGGATTAGATTGAGTAATACCTGGGAATATGTCACACAACGTGGTGTTCTCTGTCATACGTGTCACAGATACACGAGAAATCAAAATGTCAGAGCAAATTGCTATTTGCTAGTCTAGGGCAACTAAAATGAACAAGTCTGGTCTAAGAAACATATACACATGCAAATCTCTGATAAAATACCTTTTAAGTCAATAGATCAATCACGAAAGGAAAATGAATGTCACTCAAGTAAGCAGGAAGATTCAGACTAATAAAGGGAGAGGGAAATAGGGCTAAACAGTTGGAGGACCACAGCGCCATTACAGATAGGAGACTTAATTTTACACGTCAATCTTTAGTTCCGGATTTCGCCGCTCCAGCCATAAACAATGCTTAATATGGTTTTACTGTCGATCTAAGTAATGTTTTGCGTTTATCAGGCTTTCTGTAATGTAGCTTGTTATCGCTTCTAATGCTGATTTACACCTCAATGATGCTAACCAACTCAAGTGATCAAAGGTTAAAAATTTTAAAATGGAATGTGTTGCGTCGTTCTTTCTTTAAAAATATATCAATTTCTCGCACGATGTCACTGTGTGGTTGAACTGCGGACTCATAGAATTGGTGGCAAAATCGATTTGATTTAACTGGCCTTTGTGGCATTACTATGGGAATTTTTTTTCCTGTTCATTACAATACGTCATTAAATGAGCTTCAATAAACATATCCTTCGATAGCTCAGTTGGTAGAGCGGTGGACTGTAGTGAAAGAAAGAATGAAATCCATAGGTCACTGGTTCAACTCCAGTTCGAAGGATTATTAATAGACTAGAGGAAATTTTTTTGGCTCACTTCCTTATTTTTCTTTCAACGTATTCACCAATTGACAGGTGTTTAAGTTCTATATTTTAATGTGCTCAGAATAAGTTCTATTCGAGTATAACCGAATCGATTCGACATGAACCTTTTGGGTGGTTAAAAGAATTTCCCAGATGCCCATTTCTTAATGTCTTCCACAGGTCAACGAGTTCAACAACTGAGATCATTTCACGAATAACCAAGCTTATAAGTCTAGAAGGGGATGGTTTTGACATTGATTGCAATCTATCCAGTGCATGAATCTATCAATCTACACAGTTGAAATGGCCTACAAGTATAGTACTACACAGTATAGTACTACATATAGCCGAATTGAAATTTGACTTGAAACTTTGTCTCGACAAATAAGACTGGGTGTCTAGTTGCGGCGGTTCCTATTGGTCGCCTAAAAAATTAAAGATTTTAGAAAATAACTGTAAGAAATTTAGAAGTAAAAAAAAATGCTAGCTTTCTTCTAAAACATTCATCAAAACTATATAAAATTCCCAAAAGAATACTACTCATTTAGGTGTAAATAAAAAATTATCAATAAAAATCAAGTTAGCCACCCATAAGGCTCTTCAGAACACTATCCTTCGATCAAGCGCGCACCCTCAAGCGGCAACGTTTTTACTGTCTTTCTAGTTACTTTTAAGCCCTGTCTCCATCTTGTCGCCCTCCTACCTGTCTCATTTTTTTAGTGGGTCTATTTTTTTAGCTAAATGTTTTGTAAAATAATGAGTTCGTAAATATTATGTAAAATATTATATTGTTTTCTAATTGATCTGTAATCTCCCCGGCGTAATATATCATTCCTGGTAAAATTATTATACATAAATTCTTTATTTGCCTAAACTTCTTACTTCTTTTTCAATAATTGACAAGCAGAGTGGCGCAGCGGAAGCGTGCTGGGCCCATAACCCAGAGGTCCGTAGATCGAAACTACGCTCTGCTATGAGGAATATTGGAAACTGTTTTATAATTTGATCGCATCTTTTTATGATAAGTTAGTATGTCATAAATCGTACTTCCTCTAACGGTTGTAGCGCTTAATTTTCAAATTTGGAAACAAAGATTATTCAGCTAACAGGTAAATATTTTGATTTCTAAGAATATTCAACTCAAATGGAAAACAGAATCATTTGCCATAAACAATGCTTAATATGGTTTTACTGTCGATCTAAGTAATGTTTTGCGTTTTTCAGGCTTTCTGTAATGAAGCTTGTTATCGCTTCTAATGCTGATTTACACCTCAATGATGCTAACCAACTCAAGTGATAAAAGGTTAAAAATTTTAAAATGGAATGTGTTGCGTCGTTTTTCTTTAAAAATATATCAATTTCTCCCACGATGTCACTGTGTGGTTGAACTGCGGACTCATAGAATTGGTGGCAAAATCGATTTGATTTAACTGGCCTTTGTGGCATTACTATGGGAATTTTTTTCCTGTTCATTACAATACGTCATTAAATGAGCTTCAATAAACATATCCTTCGATAGCTCAGTTGGTAGAGCGGTGGACTGTAGTGAAAGAAAGAATGAAATCCATAGGTCACTGGTTCAACTCCGGTTCGAAGGATTATTGATAGACTAGAGGAAATTTTTTTGGCTCACTTCCTTATTTTTCTTTCAACGTATTCACCAATTGACAGGTGTTTAAGTTCTATATTTTAATGTGCTCAGAATAAGTTCTATTCGAGTATAACCGAATCAATTCGACATGAACCTTTTGGGTGGTTAAAAGAATTTCCCAGATGCCCATTTCTTAATGTCTTCCACAGGTCAACGAGTTCAACAACTGAGATCATTTCACGAATAACCAAGCTTATAAGTCTAGAAGGGGATGGTTTTGACATTGATTGCAATCTATCCAGTGCATGAATCTATCAATCTACACAGTTGAAATGGCCTACAAGTATAGTACTACACAGTATAGTACTACATATAGCCGAATTGAAATTTGACTTGAAACTTTGTCTCGACAAATAAGACTGGGTGTCTAGTTGCGGCGGTTCCTATTGGTCGCCTAAAAAATTAAAGATTTTAGAAAATAACTGTAAGAAATTTAGAAGTAAAAAAAAATGCTAGCTTTCTTCTAAAACATTCATCAAAACTATATAAAATTCCCAAAAGAATACTACTCATTTAGGTGTAAATAAAAAATTATCAATAAAAATCAAGTTAGCCACCCATAAGGCTCTTCAGAACACTATCCTTCGATCAAGCGATCACCCTCAAGCGGCAACGTTTTTACTGTCTTTCTAGTTACTTTTAAGCCCTGTCTCCATCTTGTCGCCCTCCTACCTGTCTCATTTTTTTAGTGGGTCTATTTTTTTAGCTAAATGTTTTGTAAAATAATGAGTTCGTAAATATTATGTAAAATATTATATTGTTTTCTAATTGATCTGTAATCTCCCCGGCGTAATATATCATTCCTGGTAAAATTATTATTCATAAATTCTTTATTTGCCTTAACTTCATACTTCTTTTTCAACAATTGACAAGCAGAGTGGCGCAGCGGAAGCGTGCTGGGCCCATAACCCAGAGGTACGTAGATCGAAACTACGCTCTGCTATGAGGAATATTGGAAACTGTTTTATAATTTGATCGCATCTTTTTATGATAAGTTAGTATGTCATAAATCGTCCTTCCTCTAACGGTTGTAGCGCTTAATTTTCAAATTTGGAAACAAAGATTATTCAGCTAACAGGTAAATATTTTGATTTCTAAGAATATTCAACTCAAATGGAAAACAGAATCATTTGCCATTGTTAGCTCGAAAGGGTATTTCTAAGTAGTGGACTGTATAACCAACTTGAAGTGTCAATCGAGTGATAGAAGTTGGAGTGTAATTTGTACAATCAATAGACAAACATCAACTATCGGAACATCAATCCTGGTGAAAGAGGACATAATTAGTTTGTGACACGGAACTGAAAGGACACTTATGCATACCTGGTAGGAACCAGTCTTGGATGTGTGCATAGGAGGTTTGTACGAGTTAGACACACACATAAGTACAACACATATAGCTGGTCAGTTTCATAGGGACCTGATGAGAGAGGTCAACAGGTAACATTATACATATGAATATACATGGATTAGATTGAGTAATACCTGGGAATATGTCACACAACGTGGTGTTCTCTGTCATACGTGTCACAGATACACGAGAAATCAAAATGTCAGAGCAAATTGCTATTTGCTAGTCTAGGGCAACTAAAATGAACAAGTCTGGTCTAAGAAACATATACACATGCAAATCTCTGATAAAATACCTTTTAAGTCAATAGATCAATCACGAAAGGAAAATGAATGTCACTCAAGTAAGCAGGAAGATTCAGACTAATAAAGGGAGAGGGAAATAGGGCTAAACAGTTGGAGGACCACAGCGCCATTACAGATAGGAGACTTAATTTTGCACGTCAATCTTTAGTTCCGGATTTCGCCGCTCCAGCCATAAACAATGCTTAATATGGTTTTACTGTCGATCTAAGTAATGTTTTGCGTTTATCAGGCTTTCTGTAATGTAGCTTGTTATCGCTTCTAATGCTGATTTACACCTCAATGATGCTAACCAACTCAAGTGATCAAAGGTTAAAAATTTTAAAATGGAATGTGTTGCGTCGTTCTTTCTTTAAAAATATATCAATTTCTCGCACGATGTCACTGTGTGGTTGAACTGCGGACTCATAGAATTGGTGGCAAAATCGATTTGATTTAACTGGCCTTTGTGGCATTACTATGGGAATTTTTTTTCCTGTTCATTACAATACGTCATTAAATGAGCTTCAATAAACATATCCTTCGATAGCTCAGTTGGTAGAGCGGTGGACTGTAGTGAAAGAAAGAATGAAATCCATAGGTCACTGGTTCAACTCCGGTTTGAAGGATTATTAATAGACTAGAGGAAATTTTTTTGGCTCACTTCCTTATTTTTCTTTCAACGTATTCACCAATTGACAGGTGTTTAAGTTCTATATTTTAATGTGCTCAGAATAAGTTCTATTCGAGTATAACCGAATCGATTCGACATGAACCTTTTGGGTGGTTAAAAGAATTTCCCAGATGCCCATTTCTTAATGTCTTCCACAGGTCAACGAGTTCAACAACTGAGATCATTTCACGAATAACCAAGCTTATAAGTCTAGAAGGGGATGGTTTTGACATTGATTGCAATCTATCCAGTGCATGAATCTATCAATCTACACAGTTGAAATGGCCTACAAGTATAGTACTACACAGTATAGTACTACATATAGCCGAATTGAAATTTGACTTGAAATTTTGTCTCGACAAATAAGACTGGGTGTCTAGTTGCGGCGGTTCCTATTGGTCGCCTAAAAAATTAAAGATTTTAGAAAATAACTGTAAGAAATTGAGAAGTAAAAAAAAATGCTAGCTTTCTTCTAAAACATTCATCAAAACTATATAAAATTCCCAAAAGAATACTACTCATTTAGGTGTAAATAAAAAATTATCAATAAAAATCAAGTTAGCCACCCATAAGGCTCTTCAGAACACTATCCTTCGATCAAGCGCGCACCCTCAAGCGGCAACGTTTTTACTGTCTTTCTAGTTACTTTTAAGCCCTGTCTCCATCTTGTCGCCCTCCTACCTGTCTCATTTTTTTAGTGGGTCTATTTTTTAGCTAAATGTTTTGTAAAATAATGAGTTCGTAAATATTATGTAAAATATTATATTGTTTTCTAATTGATCTGTAATCTCCCCGGCGTAATATATCATTCCTGGTAAAATTATTATACATAAATTCTTTATTTGCCTAAACTTCTTACTTCTTTTTCAATAATTGACAAGCAGAGTGGCGCAGCGGAAGCGTGCTGGGCCCATAACCCAGAGGTCCGTAGATCGAAACTACGCTCTGCTATGAGGAATATTGGAAACTGTTTTATAATTTGATCGCATCTTTTTATGATAAGTTAGTATGTCATAAATCGTCCTTCCTCTAACGGTTGTAGCGCTTAATTTTCAAATTTGGAAACAAAGATTATTCAGCTAACAGGTAAATATTTTGATTTCTAAGAATATTCAACTCAAATGGAAAACAGAATCATTTGCCATAAACAATGCTTAATATGGTTTTACTGTCGATCTAAGTAATGTTTTGCGTTTATCAGGCTTTCTGTAATGAAGCTTGTTATCGCTTCTAATGCTGATTTACACCTCAATGATGCTAACCAACTCAAGTGATAAAAGGTTAAAAATTTTAAAATGGAATGTGTTGCGTCGTTTTTCTTTAAAAATATATCAATTTCTCGCACGATGTCACTGTGTGGTTGAACTGCGGACTCATAGAATTGGTGGCAAAATCGATTTGATTTAACTGGCCTTTGTGGCATTACTATGGGAATTTTTTTTCCTGTTCATTACAATACGTCATTAAATGAGCTTCAATAAACATATCCTTCGATAGCTCAGTTGGTAGAGCGGTGGACTGTAGTGAAAGAAAGAATGAAATCCATAGGTCACTGGTTCAACTCCGGTTCGAAGGATTATTAATAGACTAGAGGAAATTTTTTTGGCTCACTTCCTTATTTTTCTTTCAACGTATTCACCAATTGACAGGTGTTTAAGTTCTATATTTTAATGTGCTCAGAATAAGTTCTATTCGAGTATAACCGAATCAATTCGACATGAACCTTTTGGGTGGTTAAAAGAATTTCCCAGATGCCCATTTCTTAATGTCTTCCACAGGTCAACGAGTTCAACAACTGAGATCATTTCACGAATAACCAAGCTTATAAGTCTAGAAGGGGATGGTTTTGACATTGATTGCAATCTATCCAGTGCATGAATCTATCAATCTACACAGTTGAAATGGCCTACAAGTATAGTACTACACAGTATAGTACTACATATAGCCGAATTGAAATTTGACTTGAAACTTTGTCTCGACAAATAAGACTGGGTGTCTAGTTGCGGCGGTTCCTATTGGTCGCCTAAAAAATTAAAGATTTTAGAAAATAACTGTAAGAAATTGAGAAGTAAAAAAAAATGCTAGCTTTCTTCTAAAACATTCATCAAAACTATATAAAATTCCCAAAAGAATACTACTCATTTAGGTGTAAATAAAAAATTATCAATAAAAATCAAGTTAGCCACCCATAAGGCTCTTCAGAACACTATCCTTCGATCAAGCGATCACCCTCAAGCGGCAACGTTTTTACTGTCTTTCTAGTTACTTTTAAGCCCTGTCTCCATCTTGTCGCCCTCCTACCTGTCTCATTTTTTTAGTGGGTCTATTTTTTTAGCTAAATGTTTTGTAAAATAATGAGTTCGTAAATATTATGTAAAATATTATATTGTTTTCTAATTGATCTGTAATCTCCCCGGCGTAATATATCATTCCTGGTAAAATTATTATACATAAATTCTTTATTTGCCTAAACTTCTTACTTCTTTTTCAATAATTGACAAGCAGAGTGGCGCAGCGGAAGCGTGCTGGGCCCATAACCCAGAGGTCCGTAGATCGAAACTACGCTCTGCTATGAGGAATATTGGAAACTGTTTTATAATTTGATCGCATCTTTTTATGATAAGTTAGTATGTCATAAATCGTACTTCCTCTAACGGTTGTAGCGCTTAATTTTCAAATTTGGAAACAAAGATTATTCAGCTAACAGGTAAATATTTTGATTTCTAAGAATATTCAACTCAAATGGAAAACAGAATCATTTGCCATTGTTAGCTCGAAAGGGTATTTCTAAGTAGTGGACTGTATAACCAACTTGAAGTGTCAATCGAGTGATAGAAGTTGGAGTGTAATTTGTACAATCAATAGACAAACATCAACTATCGGAACATCAATCCTGGTGAAAGAGGACATAATTAGTTTGTGACACGGAACTGAAAGGACACTTATGCATACCTGGTAGGAACCAGTCTTGGATGTGTGCATAGGAGGTTTGTACGAGTTAGACACACACATAAGTACAACACATATAGCTGGTCAGTTTCATAGGGACCTGATGAGAGAGGTCAACAGGTAACATTATACATATGAATATACATGGATAAGATTGAGTAATACCTGGGAATATGTCACACAACGTGGTGTTCTCTGTCATACGTGTCACAGATACACGAGAAATCAAAATGTCAGAGCAAATTGCTATTTGCTAGTCTAGGGCAACTAAAATGAACAAGTCTGGTCTAAGAAACATATACACATGCAAATCTCTGATAAAATACCTTTTAAGTCAATAGATCAATCACGAAAGGAAAATGAATGTCACTCAAGTAAGCAGGAAGATTCAGACTAATAAAGGGAGAGGGAAATAGGGCTAAACAGTTGGAGGACCACAGCGCCATTACAGATAGGAGACTTAATTTTACACGTCAATCTTTAGTTCCGGATTTCGCCACACCAGCCATAAACAATGCTTAATATGGTTTTACTGTCGATCTAAGTAATGTTTTGCGTTTATCAGGCTTTCTGTAATGTAGCTTGTTATCGCTTCTAATGCTGATTTACACCTCAATGATGCTAACCAACTCAAGTGATCAAAGGTTAAAAATTTTAAAATGGAATGTGTTGCGTCGTTCTTTCTTTAAAAATATATCAATTTCTCGCACGATGTCACTGTGTGGTTGAACTGCGGACTCATAGAATTGGTGGCAAAATCGATTTGATTTAACTGGCCTTTGTGGCATTACTATGGGAATTTTTTTTCCTGTTCATTACAATACGTCATTAAATGAGCTTCAATAAACATATCCTTCGATAGCTCAGTTGGTAGAGCGGTGGACTGTAGTGAAAGAAAGAATGAAATCCATAGGTCACTGGTTCAACTCCGGTTCGAAGGATTATTGATAGACTAGAGGAAATTTTTTTGGCTCACTTCGTTATTTTTCTTTCAACGTATTCACCAATTGACAGGTGTTTAAGTTCTGTATTTTAATGTGCTCAGAATAAGTTCTATTCGAGTATAACCGAATCGATTCGACATGAACCTTTTGGGTGGTTAAAAGAATTTCCCAGATGCCCATTTCTTAATGTCTTCCACAGGTCAACGAGTTCAACAACTGAGATCATTTCACGAATAACCAAGCTTATAAGTCTAGAAGGGGATGGTTTTGACATTGATTGCAATCTATCCAGTGCATGAATCTATCAATCTACACAGTTGAAATGGCCTACAAGTATAGTACTACACAGTATAGTACTACATATAGCCGAATTGAAATTTGACTTGAAACTTTGTCTCGACAAATAAGACTGGGTGTCTAGTTGCGGCGGTTCCTATTGGTCGCCTAAAAAATTAAAGATTTTAGAAAATAACTGTAAGAAATTGAGAAGTAAAAAAAAATGCTAGCTTTCTTCTAAAACATTCATCAAAACTATATAAAATTCCCAAAAGAATACTACTCATTTAGGTGTAAATAAAAAATTATCAATAAAAATCAAGTTAGCCACCCATAAGGCTCTTCAGAACACTATCCTTCGATCAAGCGATCACCCTCAAGCGGCAACGTTTTTACTGTCTTTCTAGTTACTTTTAAGCCCTGTCTCCATCTTGTCGCCCTCCTACCTGTCTCATTTTTTTAGTGGGTCTATTTTTTTAGCTAAATGTTTTGTAAAATAATGAGTTCGTAAATATTATGTAAAATATTATATTGTTTTCTAATTGATCTGTAATCTCCCCGGCGTAATATATCATTCCTGGTAAAATTATTATTCATAAATTCTTTATTTGCCTTAACTTCTTACTTCTTTTTCAACAATTGACAAGCAGAGTGGCGCAGCGGAAGCGTGCTGGGCCCATAACCCAGAGGTACGTAGATCGAAACTACGCTCTGCTATGAGGAATATTGGAAACTGTTTTATAATTTGATCGCATCTTTTTATGATAAGTTAGTATGTCATAAATCGTCCTTCCTCTAACGGTTGTAGCACTTAATTTTCAAATTTGGAAACAAAGATTATTCAGCTAACAGGTAAATATTTTGATTTCTAAGAATATTCAACTCAAATGGAAAACAGAATCATTTGCCATTGTTAGCTCGAAAGGGTATTTCTAAGTAGTGGACTGTATAACCAACTTGAAGTGTCAATCGAGTGATAGAAGTTGGAGTGTAATTTGTACAATCAATAGACAAACATCAACTATCGGAACATCAATCCTGGTGAAAGAGGACATAATTAGTTTGTGACACGGAACTGAAAGGACACTTATGCATACCTGGTAGGAACCAGTCTTGGATGTGTGCATAGGAGGTTTGTACGAGTTAGACACACACATAAGTACAACACATATAGCTGGTCAGTTTCATAGGGACCTGATGAGAGAGGTCAACAGGTAACATTATACATATGAATATACATGGATTAGATTGAGTAATACCTGGGAATATGTCACACAACGTGGTGTTCTCTGTCATACGTGTCACAGATACACGAGAAATCAAAATGTCAGAGCAAATTGCTATTTGCTAGTCTAGGGCAACTAAAATGAACAAGTCTGGTCTAAGAAACATATACACATGCAAATCTCTGATAAAATACCTTTTAAGTCAATAGATCAATCACGAAAGGAAAATGAATGTCACTCAAGTAAGCAGGAAGATTCAGACTAATAAAGGGAGAGGGAAATAGGGCTAAACAGTTGGAGGACCACAGCGCCATTACAGATAGGAGACTTAATTTTACACGTCAATCTTTAGTTCCGGATTTCGCCACACCAGCCATAAACAATGCTTAATATGGTTTTACTGTCGATCTAAGTAATGTTTTGCGTTTATCAGGCTTTCTGTAATGTAGCTTGTTATCGCTTCTAATGCTGATTTACACCTCAATGATGCTAACCAACTCAAGTGATCAAAGGTTAAAAATTTTAAAATGGAATGTGTTGCGTCGTTCTTTCTTTAAAAATATATCAATTTCTCGCACGATGTCACTGTGTGGTTGAACTGCGGACTCATAGAATTGGTGGCAAAATCGATTTGATTTAACTGGCCTTTGTGGCATTACTATGGGAATTTTTTTTCCTGTTCATTACAATACGTCATTAAATGAGCTTCAATAAACATATCCTTCGATAGCTCAGTTGGTAGAGCGGTGGACTGTAGTGAAAGAAAGAATGAAATCCATAGGTCACTAGTTCAACTCCGGTTCGAAGGATTATTGATAGACTAGAGGAAATTTTTTTGGCTCACTTCCTTATTTTTCTTTCAACGTATTCACCAATTGACAGGTGTTTAAGTTCTATATTTTAATGTGCTCAGAATAAGTTCTATTCGAGTATAACCGAATCGATTCGACATGAACCTTTTGGGTGGTTAAAAGAATTTCCCAGATGCCCATTTCTTAATGTCTTCCACAGGTCAACGAGTTCAACAACTGAGATCATTTCACGAATAACCAAGCTTATAAGTCTAGAAGGGGATGGTTTTGACATTGATTGCAATCTATCCAGTGCATGAATCTATCAATCTACACAGTTGAAATGGCCTACAAGTATAGTACTACACAGTATAGTACTACATATAGCCGAATTGAAATTTGACTTGAAACTTTGTCTCGACAAATAAGACTGGGTGTCTAGTTGCGGCGGTTCCTATTGGTCGCCTAAAAAATTAAAGATTTTAGAAAATAACTGTAAGAAATTGAGAAGTAAAAAAAAATGCTAGCTTTCTTCTAAAACATTCATCAAAACTATATAAAATTCCCAAAAGAATACTACTCATTTAGGTGTAAATAAAAAATTATCAATAAAAATCAAGTTAGCCACCCATAAGGCTCTTCAGAACACTATCCTTCGATCAAGCGCGCACCCTCAAGCGGCAACGTTTTTACTGTCTTTCTAGTTACTTTTAAGCCCTGTCTCCATCTTGTCGCCCTCCTACCTGTCTCATTTTTTTAGTGGGTCTATTTTTTTAGCTAAATGTTTTGTAAAATAATGAGTTCGTAAATATTATGTAAAATATTATATTGTTTTCTAATTGATCTGTAATCTCCCCGGCGTAATATATCATTCCTGGTAAAATTATTATTCATAAATTCTTTATTTGCCTTAACTTCTTACTTCTTTTTCAACAATTGACAAGCAGAGTGGCGCAGCGGAAGCGTGCTGGGCCCATAACCCAGAGGTCCGTAGATCGAAACTACGCTCTGCTATGAGGAATATTGGAAACTGTTTTATAATTTGATCGCATCTTTTTATGATAAGTTAGTATGTAATAAATCGTCCTTCCTCTAACGGTTGTAGCGCTTAATTTTCAAATTTGGAAACAAAGATTATTCAGCTAACAGGTAAATATTTTGATTTCTAAGAATATTCAACTCAAATGGAAAACAGAATCATTTGCCATAAACAATGCTTAATATGGTTTTACTGTCGATCTAAGTAATGTTTTGCGTTTATCAGGCTTTCTGTAATGAAGCTTGTTATCGCTTCTAATGCTGATTTACACCTCAATGATGCTAACCAACTCAAGTGATCAAAGGTTAAAAATTTTAAAATGGAATGTGTTGCGTCGTTCTTTCTTTAAAAATATATCAATTTCTCGCACGATGTCACTGTGTGGTTGAACTGCGGACCCATAGAATTGGTGGCAAAATCGATTTGATTTAACTGGCCTTTGTGGCATTACTATGGGAATTTTTTTTCCTGTTCATTACAATACCTCATTAAATGAGCTTCAATAAACATATCCTTCGATAGCTCAGTTGGTAGAGCGGTGGACTGTAGTGAAAGAAAGAATGAAATCCATAGGTCACTGGTTCAACTCCGGTTCGAAGGATTATTAATAGACTAGAGGAAATTTTTTTGGCTCACTTCCTTATTTTTCTTTCAGCGTATTCACCAATTGACAGGTGTTTAAGTTCTATATTTTAATGTGCTCAGAATAAGTTCTATTCGAGTATAACCGAATCGATTCGACATGAACCTTTTGGGTGGTTAAAAGAATTTCCCAGATGCCCATTTCTTAATGTCTTCCACAGGTCAACGAGTTCAACAACTGAGATCATTTCACGAATAACCAAGCTTATAAGTCTAGAAGGGGATGGTTTTGACATTGATTGAAATCTATCCAGTGCATGAATCTATCAATCTACACAGTTGAAATGGCCTACAAGTATAGTACTACACAGTATAGTACTACATATAGCCGAATTGAAATTTGACTTGAAACTTTGTCTCGACAAATAAGACTGGGTGTCTAGTTGCGGCGGTTCCTATTGGTCGCCTAAAAAATTAAAGATTTTAGAAAATAACTGTAAGAAATTGAGAAGTAAAAAAAAAATGCTAGCTTTCTTCTAAAACATTCATCAAAACTATATAAAATTTCCAAAAGAATACTACTCATTTAGGTGTCAATAAAAAATTATCAATAAAAATCAAGTTAGCCGATAAGGCTCTTCAGAACACTATCCTTCGATCAAGCGCGCACCCTCAAGAGGCTATGCTTTTACTCTCTTTCTAGTTACTTTTAAGCCCTGTCTCCATCTTGTCGCCTTCCTACCTGTGTCATTTTTTTAGTGGGTCTATTTTTTTAGCTAAATATTTTGTAAAATAATGAGTTCGTAAATATTATGTAAAATATTATATTGTTTTCTAATTGATCTGTAATCTCCCCGGCGGGGAATTGAACCCCGGTCTCCCACGTGACAGGCGGGGATACTCACCACTATACTACCGAGGATCCATTTATAGATTAATGAAAAAAAATTTTTATTCGTAAGATTTGATGATTTTTTAATTTTTAAGAAATTGTAAGCAAAATTTTGAAATAAAAAAAAACGAGGGAATCCTCACTTCCACCTTCTCTTTGATGTACTTTATCTCTTAATGAATGAACGGGATACAGATTGCCATGTATTATAGCCACCAAATTTAGTAATTTTTTTTCGATATGCTGCTGATTTCTTTGCGGGTCAAGAACTAACGAAAGAAAAAAATTACATGTGATTTTTTTGGGAATCACTAGACACTTTATTTGATAGAGTGCAGTGTAATGTAGCCAAAGAAAAAAGCCATATTGGTATCTTCAAGCGTTCTTGGTGCTATCACGACTTAAAAAACACATTTTTACAATTAATGTTGAGAAGGAATATTTGTTAAATGGGTAGAAGGAGAAACATTGCCATCAAGATGTCACTGGGCGGTTTGTTGCAAGTAATAAGGAGCACCAATGGTTCAGTGGTACACTCGCTTCCATAAATATCTAGTCCACCGCCCGCGGGTTTTACCGCTTCAAATATACCTTTACGGTACGTTTACCAAAGTTTGTGAAAGGAAGAAAATAAACTTAAGGGATGGGTATGTAACCCCTTCCTACTCTTTTGTCGAATATACCATAAAGGTATTTTCGAAGCGGTAAAACCCGCGGGCGGTGGACTAGATATTTATGGAAGCGAGTGTACAGTACCCACCACAAGTATTGGCTCACCCCCTGCCAATTTTGGTGTTTTAACCCTCGCGAGATAGGCCTTACGGTGTCTCGCGCGGAATTTTTTTTTAAATACTAATTCTTATTGTAGAGCCATCGGGTTTTTTTCATCAGAAAGATAAAGAATTGTTCTTTATCTTTCTGATTTTTATTTGAAAAATTATTCATAAGTTTAATAGATAATTGATAGACATCAATTATTGGCTCACCCTTTTCCCGTCGCAAGTGCCTTTTTTTATCCCGCGCCAAAATCAACAAAGGATAAAAACCCTCAGGCCTTGCCGCGGGTAGGGACAGGCACTTGTGACGGAAAAACCGGGGAAAAGAATTGCTGGATTTTCACATTTTCAGATTCTCACATTATTAGCGTTTTCCAAATATTTTTTCCTTCATTTCATTTGTGAATTATTATTGTTGATGCAAAAAATTTGGTCCCTCTTGAAAGCTTTATTTATAAATGTTATGAGTTGGTAAGAAATGTGTAAGACTGTAACAGGTTAGTTACATGCTCAGTAAGTTGGACAATAGATGGGAGAAGATGCAGTATATTGAGAGACTTCACACACAAGTATAAGATATACGTGTTACACAGAGTAACGATACTGAGTCCTGCGGAGTCTTGTTAAGACTCCGTTTTATAGGGCAACTGGTGAATGTGTCCTCACCCATTATGGTAAGGACATGCATGCACTGAGCATGTGATTGTCACGAGGACAACCACTGGCTCTTGGGTGTGGTCCCTAGCAACTGCTATATTCCTCCCTTTTTTGAAGAAATGAATATCAATATTCAAAAGAACAGAGCATTTTTGGTTTTTAATGTTTGTTCAACAAGCCGTTACCAAAGGATGTTATAATGAGAATATGTTAGTATTTTACGTTAAGCAGAGAGCTCTGTAACCATTCCTCCCTTTTTTTTGAAAAATTTTGTGTCAAAATATGAATTAACATTGCTTCTTCCGCATGGCGCCAAACTCGTTTGTAAGCGTTGTAGCCTTGACAAAGCCAAAACTGTGTTTTTTGTAGCTTTAGAGCTAACATTGCTCACGACGTATTGTTGTTAGCCTCGGGGTATTAAGAATCCGTTTCTTTTTCATAGCCCTCTCAGTTCATGAATGTTTATCAGATCGACTGGTTCGTTTGTTGTAACTTATTTAGGCGAAAGTTTTAGGGTAAAATAGCGTTCCAATTTTTAAGAAGATTTTTGTGCACTGTAACGTTTCGTAGTTGGATTCGTATGTGGATCAACAGTTGCTTGTTATTGGGAAGATTTTATTTCCAGGTTTTGCATCCAAATTCTGAAGAAGAACTTGTCGTTCAGCTAGAAGGAACAATTATTCAGCTAACGTTTACAAAAGTGCTTCTCCTTTTGATTTGTGCAATCATTTACAAGTCAATTGTTTGGTGCCGAAATTTTTAGATCGGCAAGCTACCTTTTCATTACAGGGGACCTTAACTTTGTAGTGTCAAGGACAGTAGTAATGCCTTTGTTTAGAAAGAAAGGTTTGAAACCTGTAGTAAAATGTGGTAAGTTTGTACTCCAACAGTCGAAATTCAGTTGTACATTCTGTAAAATGAAATTTATTTGTGCACATTTATCAGAAGAAATATAATCTTATTGTATGCATCGTTTAATTCAATTGTAGACATTTCACCTCTATCACTAAGCTTGGAAATACGTTACTTGATCGTCGATAGTTTTGGCAACTTAGCCATCTTCGTTCCATACTTAAATTAAAGAATTTTGGTGTGACGGTTTAGCTGTTTTGTTTTTTTTAAATTATTGTTTGGAGTAGCGAATGACGTTCGCATATCCAGGCAATCTCTTCACGTTCAAGTTTTGATATTTTCCGCACCCCAACCAACAAGCTCTTGGGTGTGGTCCCTAGAAACTGCTATAAGACTTTAACTGTTTGAAATTAATTAATTGTATTTTTTTGTTTTAGTATTTTACTCTTGTCTTTCAGAAGCTAGTCACACAATTTGTGGAATCAACACAAGATTAAAGGCTGAACGAGAAAGAAAATGTGAGAAAAAGGATGTCTTATTTCAGAAACTAGTCATACAATTTATGAAATTGGTACAAGAGTAAAGACTCAACGGGAATTATAACATGTAAGAATAATTGCAAATCAAAATTTAAAAGAATTTGACACTTATGTCACGTATCTTATGTCAATGTGTTATCTACTCGAATTTGAAAAAAGTTACCTCGACCATTCCAGATTCCGGTGAGAGATTCAGTAAGTTAATTTCATTCCTTTCTACTTGTTAAAAGTATTTCATACTCGGTTTAGTGTATATAATGCATATCCGCTTACTTAGTAAATATAATTCGCTTACTTTTAGATGTTGTTATGGAACTACTTAACTGTTTGCCTTGCTGTGGTCCCAATGATCGTTACGAGGTCATGCAACAAGAATTTCGTGTAAGAGATCATTCTAAAAGCGACGTAGGTTTAAATTTCTTCGTAATTCGATTTCAATTAGTTCATTTAACTATTTTTTCTAAGGTTGACTTGACCATTAAAGGCAATGATTTGGTAAAATGCTTGAAAGCATTCCAACCGAACTCAGAAAAAGTATTTGTTGTGCGCATTCTTCAAGGACGACTCAATGCTATATTTGATGAGGAACTCAATCAAATTGGAAACTTCATCGCTATAGATCAAGTGGAAGCGGATGTTAAGGTGATTTTTCTCTTTGTAATTTAACTCTTCGATTTTAAGACACTAATTTTTTTTTAGATTCTTTCGGACGATTCCCCTTTAAGAAAATATTTTATGGAAAAACGGATTCCCACTACCGTTGCACTGGATTCAAATAACGCTGCACCAACCGAGCCAAAAAGAACCCATGATGAGGTAGCCAATCCTGACGATGACAGCGGATGTGAAAGTGTTAATAAACGATTATGCTGTTAACATCCTTTTCTACAGATTTTTAAACGGAAAGATTTTTTATAAAACTTTTAACGTGTTACTCATAATTAAGGTTACCTAATATTTTTTTCGTTGGTTGAAGTCGGCGAAACGAGATTCTTAGACAGGAAAAAGTGAACTTCATTGAAACGTCCGAGGGGTTGGCAACTGAGTTAATTTTTCGTACACTCACTTTTAATCTGAGTTAAAATCATTTAATCTAAGTCAAAATCTTTGAATCTAAGTCAAATTTCAAGTTAAAATATTTTAAGTTTAAAATTGATTGATTTTTTTGTATTTTTCATTATAATTTAATACAAAGAAAATTCATGGCATGCATATTGCAAGTTGAAATTATTTCTAGCTATCGATTAATCGGTAACGCTGTGAGTCCCTCTCGATTCAGTAAAGTTGTCTGCTATTTCTGTTTCAAGGCATATGAATAAAAACCGAGTGAAATAGAAAAATGACTGATGCTGAAGATATTTAGGTAATATTTCAAAAATGTGGCTTACAAATGCCTAATCACATCACAAATCTGCTTAAAAAATTAGGATATAATAGCCTCAGATCTTTTGCCCAAGAGCACCCTATTGATGAACAAAAACTTCAAAATATAGAGAAAAACGTGCGACTACACGTTGCAAGGCCAAAAATGATAGAAAAACTAAACAGTCTTGAAGATCCATCAGCTGCCAAAATAGATTTATTCGGGGAAATCTTTGCAGATGATCCAACAGAGTTTTCACTTCTACCTGGAGAGAGATCATCGATCACATCAGCAGTAGAGCTTTCTGCAACCATTCTAAAAGAGGTCAAAATCCCTACTGTACAATTTGCTTCTGTATTCAAAAAATATTTAGGCTTTACAAGATCGCAGCCTGCGATTACCCAGGAGAAGCAGGGCCAAGAAATCCTTATTCCCTCAAACACCAAAAGAAGAAATCTCCTCGATAACACAACACACTGGGTGAAAGGATTAAAGTGCAATTATGCTGTGACAGATTTTACTGTGGATGAAGAAAGCAAAGCAATTGTCTGTCACCATAAAGATCATGTGAAGCCAGTTAAGACCAAGATTGTGTTAAGCAAGGAAGGATATTGGAGAATTTCCAATTTTTCAAGACATGTCATGGTAAGTAGAAAAATTCAGAAATTGAAATAAAACGTGTATTACAGTATTTTTTATGTTTTAGGAATTCCACAAAGCCCTGAGCAGTGTTGCTGAAAAACCGAAAGCTAAAATTCTCGACATTGAAAATATAGACGTCACCAGCAGCAATGAGAATGACGACGAAGACACGGAAGACACTAATGGCCCAATTGACAAAAGCAATGGTAGTGGAAACGTGGATGGAAACTTATCAAATAGCAATGCTGAGGTTTGAAAATTTAAACACGTTCCAAAATTTGATATTATCAACTAATCTAATGTGTTTTATAGGAAACTGGCTCTCTTCAACCAACCTTACTTTCAAAGGAAGCTGGAAGTGATAATGGAAATAATGGTGCCACAATATCAAGCACCTCTTACCCAGTTCAATCCCCACAAAACGTAACAGAAACTTGTAGCACTAATGATTCTTCCCTCGATTCTTTCATCAGTGCCAATACAGCCCTCGATAAGACCAGTACTGTGAAGAAAGGAAAGCAGATAAAGAAAACTAATCTTCGAGCTGTCAAACGAACTGCACAACCAGAAAATGCTATGGATTCAACGTCATCAAACACTGCTGCCAGGTCCATCTCAAATAAATTGTACAAGCCAACTTCATCATCAGAATAAAGTGGCATAATATCCATAAATTTTTTCTTTATTTCTTTTCTGAATATAACTAAACTATTACAAAGTGGACTTATCTTCACATTTTTCTGTGGTTAAAAATAAATTTATTTCTAAGTCAAAATTTTTAAATCTAAGTCAAGATCATTTAATCTAAGTCAAAATTTTTTTAATCTAAGCCAAAATTAACTTTTCGTACACCTTTTCGAGGAGTTGCCAACCCCTCGGAAACTTCATACGGAAGTGCTCTTTCACTTTTTTGTCACGCAACTATTTTCTCTCGACCGGGCTTGTATGCCAGGGGTAGTACCCTAAAAGAAACTTCCAGCCTTCACTGCGGATAGACTGCTCCATTCCCTGAATTTTATGACTTTTACACTAGATTTATTTCCAATTCCAAATAAGATGACATTCGATTTCAGTTATCGCACGATATTTTTGGATGCGAATTTCTTGTGAATTCTCGATTCTTCCTTCTTCGTCGAAATAGGTTTGCCTTATTTCCATTTCATTTTAGTGTTGGCTAGACTAACTCTTGGTCTTGGGATGAGGTCTGCCACTGGTGGTTGAATTACTTCATTCCTGGCAATGCGTAGAGTTGTTTTTAGTACATATTTTTAATTGAATTGAGAATAAATACGATACCCTTCGAATGACAAATCTGAGCTCCCATATCAAAAACCTTTTTATGCGTCAAAACTCACAAATAAAAAATGAATTAAAAAAAAGGACACAACATATCAATTACAAAACCACCAGTTGGGCTACACATTATTCAATAGGTTTGCAGTTTTTTTTCGATATTTTTGATTTTCATTTTAAATTGCAAACATTTTTCAGATAATTGTAAAAATTTTGTGTATTTTTTTTTTTACAATTATAACATTACAACAATTAATAATAAAAGAATGCCTGCAGTTGAAGATGATAAAACTGATTTCCAAAGATCAAATTCAGTATCTAATTCGGCAATTTCTTTTGGAAGTCTTTGAAGAGATGAAAATTTGGTCTTCAACACTGCATCAATTTCCGTTTGAAACAGCTTAAAACCGCTATCAGAAGTTAATGGGACAACAACAGGAAAAGGACTTGAAACGCATATAAACCAAAATGAGAAAAAAAAACGCAACAAAATAACAATGGAAAAACATCTAAACAACATAAATATATAAATAAGGTGAATTCTGACTTTTAAATAATCTATATTTTATTACTTATTTTGAATTTAATTTTGATCCTTTAGTATGAATGCAAGAAGACAACGACTTTGCTTCATGCTCTTCGAAATGCAACTGAACCAAAAATATTTGATATACCCCATTTTTAACCCATAGCCTACAACTTTATTATAGTAATGGATCCCCACCACGTCGACCTACGAGGCGTGTCAGTTGACACCGTCCGGCGCAAATAATGTTATAAACCAGTTTGAACTTGAGTAGTGTAGAATAACGACCCGTAAATCTAGTTAATGTTTAGCTTCCCATAATGTTGACAGGTGTCCAGTTCGCACGTCAACTTCTTCGAGGGGTACCCTTTTTACATAGCATTTCAGAATAATTAATGCGCCTTTGTGCTGGACCAGATGTGTCAAGCTTCATGTAAACTGTCATCGAAAATGAGCGACGAAAGTAAAATCAGTTCGTTTTCAGTCATTATCGTGTTTCAGTACAATTTCTCGTGACTCTACTCTATTCATCTATTCTCTCTCTCTCTCTCTCTCTCTCTCTCTACACTTCTATATCGGATAAATATCCAGAACGGTATGTCAAACTCATATGTACTCTACTATTTTAGTCTTAGTTTAAAATTCATCAACGTTGTGGGTTGCCTCCGATTTATTGTTCTTTATTAATATATTATAAAGTCCGGCCTCCTCAATAGAGCGGATGGTTACCTTATGTTAACATTACCTTATATACACGTCAGTTTCCGAAAACCATAAAAACGTACATCTGATAGCTTTTACAATTTTATTGATTCATTACTATTTATCTAATTCCATTTTACCACCTGGGTTCCAAATTTTTACACCTGCCATAAATAACATATTAATAATACGCATTTTTATCATAATGAAAACATTGCAATTCGTTTTCAAGGAAAATTTTGATAGTCAGTATATTTTACTATTTCAGTATATTATTACTGTAGAAAATAAAATAAATACATGCACATTGAAAAACTTCTGCAAACAATTTTTATACACATAGGGGAGAACGGAGTCAACATGGACACGGGTCATATTGGACAAAGACCATAAGTGCTACATGTTATGGGAAATTTTTATTTTTTTTATTTTTGTATATACTAGAACATTTAACGTTCTAGAAAAAATATTAATTAAAATCGAACCATTATTGCTCTAGTTATCGCATAATTTAAAAAATGGCCCTGTTTGATGTAATATTTCTCCCTATTACTCTAAGCGTTTTTAAAGTGAAAAACACTACGAATGAAAGAATAATGATAGGTGAAATAGCCAATTCATTTCTTAAGTGATTGATACAAAAATTAAATGTTAGTGCCTTTTCAGTGTTAAGTTATGAACGAAATACTAAATAGCACCGAGTTGTGTCATTTTGGACACCTAGTTTTGGGGTGTAATTGGACCACGCTAACTATAGCAACGAGGGGAGCTTGCCGCCTTAGGGCATAATTTACAGGCAAATGTCAAATTTTCCCCCCTCTTTTCTAAAACACTCGTAACTCTTCATTGTTTTACACAAACGTATCATTATCAGTGTGCATGAATAAAGAAAGGGCAGATGAACATTCTAAAAATTTTTTTAATTTTTTCCGTTTATTATTTTACGTTTTATCATGATTGTCCAGTTTTAGACAGAGCCTGTCCAATTTTGCCCCGTCTTTTTCAAAAAGGCCCAAAAAATTTGACTTTTTAAAATCGTCACAACTACTTTATTTTTAAAGGGAAATATGTATAAAAAATATGGGAATTAAACAAATAGACATTTTACGAAACACGCGAAAAAAAATTAGGAAAAAGTGAAAACGACAAGAAATATTGCAAAAAGAAAATTTTGTCCACGTTGACTCCGTTCTCCCCTACCTTTCATTATATTTTATGCTTTTTAAGCTATTTTATGTTCCTTATTAAGACACAAATTTTCTCATTCAAACGTCAAACATATGTTCCAACATGGCATTTTCCCATTTCCTAAATAGTTTCCTAATTAATAACACATTTATTCCATTTCTCGTAAATCCTTTCACAAAAAGACCTCTAGCCTGCCTCAAGCTGGACGTGGGGTGTTATGGTCTAGAGCGTCAACATCTTGGTTCAAAGGAGTTGATGCTCCGGGTTCAAGCCCCAACCGAAGCCGTCATAAAACTGTAAGGAGCGCCGAGACTGGCAGCACACTATAACACAGGACTCTTGATTGCTTTCAAGAGTATGACGTTAAATATACTGTGATGTGTATCACATCTGGATAAACTGATCCAAAAAAGCGCCTTTGATCACGTGTGTGGAAAAGGCGCTATATAAATGGAATACTGAATACTGAATGGAAGCTAAACTTTAAACTCTTTTTCCAAGAATAAATGTATTTAAATACCAAAATATTGTTATTCATTATTCAAATTGTTTTTCACCCAACAGCACTTAGTTAAAAACCAATCCTTTGAATTGATCACAGCAATTCAAAGTATAACTGAATAAGTAAATTATACAAAATTCATTTCTCTCTAGATTACCCTAATAGCCTATTATAATCAATTCACTGTTAAAATTTTGTTCACTTTTCGAATGTTTAAACCTGTAAATTTTGTATGCACGCTTTTAGCAAGTTATAACCTGCTTTTTTTTTGCAGGTTTCGATTTTAGGAAGATATGAAACCTTCAGTTTTCGCAAGTTTCACTTCATGTTTTAGAACGTTTAAACTTGTAAAAAATGAAGGTTATTGATAATTAATTCTAACGTTGAAAAAATTAAAATACTGTCCGAGACGAGGCTTGAACTACTGAATCTGATATTACGAACTGAACGCCTTAACCACTAGACCATCCATTAATACATTCATATCACAACAATTGAAACAGTATTTTCTTTTCCTGGTAGTGCAACCCCAATATTGTTTTTCTGAAACTAAGTACCAAAAACAATACAATTTGTTGATCATTTCACGAAAGATCTCTTGATGATCCGTTCTTAATACTAGGCCCAAACAATATTAAAAAGTGCAATATCATTTTTACCTTACACCAGCAATGATTTACGAGATCACAAAAAGCAAAACATTGTAACTGATTTGGATTCACCGAGATTCACTAAAAATGGTGTATTGTGTAAATACACTTTCACTTACCCAGATAGGAATTCTCGTCCCAATCGAGCCCCAAAGACGTACCAATGGGACGTCTGGGACAGGCTCAAGTATAAAACATCTAAAAGCCGTCCCTTTTAAAACAAAAAAAGCACCGAAGCGCGGCAATTTTCACAGTCCCATGTGAACGTACAGTATCCCGCAAAAAAATCCGAACGCGATTTTAATTTGGAAAAACATCTAGTGGGAAAAAAATGAACTATGAGTTACTACCTAATCTTTTTTCAAGGTAAAATTTGAGCGATAGACTACAAGGTAGGGAAAGTCCAGACATAGCCCGCGAGGCATTCCTTTTAAACTCCTTTTCTTATATTTCCCCTTTGTTACGTCTCAATGTTCCCTGAGCTCATTCAAAAATTGAATTGCGTCATTTGCGTGTTTATTGTATTATTTAGTTCATAGTTTGAAAGCCATGTGATAGAAGAAAAATTATAAAGCAAAAATATTTTTTTTGGGTGGATTACACATAGAACAATTAGGAAATGGCGTGTTCTTTCTTTTAAATTGTGTAAGAACTATATAAAAGTACTGGAGTAACTGAGCTTCGATCCTCTGTCATCAAGAGTCGGAGGCAGGGACTTTAACCACTACACCATGATCAGTTATTGATTTCAATAGTCAGTTGCGTATTTATATTTATTAGAGACGCTCCTTGGATAGAAAATATTTTCACGTTGTCCCCTCACGATGAAATAATTTTAATTACTAGACTGACTGTTCGGCGTGATAACAACAAGCTATAGAAGATGATCTCGTATAAATAATCGTGAAAATTTTTCGAAAGTAATCGGGGGGCGAACCATTAATCATGAGGTTGTCAGGCACGCACGCTAACCATTATACTACAGTAGTCTGCCTATAATGTGTTCCTCAATCAAGCAACCAGCATGCATCACATCAAAATCACGCCAATAAAAACGTGAAGACAGGGGTTAAAAAGCATTGTATTGCTCTCTAATATTTAAGAGATCCGCCCACAAATAGCCAACGGTTGAAGACATTACATGAAATTCATTTTGCATAAAAGTTTCCCAACAAGTTTCAATTTCCGCCCACAACTGATCAGGGTTTCCGAATACTGGAGTTGACATATTGAATTCGAAAATAAACTGGCGCCAAATAGAAGTCATCGGCATAATATCTTTACATTCTGCTGGCCATAAAATGCTGGACATGTTGTTCGCTGAAATCCATGCCTTCACCCTCGGTGATGAATGAACGGGATTACGGGAGTGAACGATAGTTCTTCCGGTCGCAGCCACACTCTGCAGCACAGTCAAATACTGGTCGATGTTGTTTGGTCCACAAACACGGTGAATATCTCTAGGGTAGTCGTAGGACACGCAACCGGTCACCAGCACGGATCTTTGGTGACTTCGTAGCGGAAGCGGAATTAAATCTCCTGCGGGATTCAATCTAAAAAATAAATTATGTTTAATTTTTCTTACAGAAATATTACACAAAATGAATGGTTACCCACCCCAATCTCTGGTCTCCAACGAAAATACAGTTTTTCCAAAATGAAAATGACGATGAACTGAATTGAGCAGCGAACAATTGCCTTTCTGTCATTTTTACGGACGATTGAAGTATAAATGATGAAAAGAAGACGAGCGCGCCTTTATATAGTCGAGCGTCTAACATGGGTTAGCCCTCCCTCTTTACCCAGGCGGGTTGGAGTTAGGGATACATATGGGCAAAATTAAAGTTTATATGAGCTTTTCTACGTGTCATATTTTTAAACACCTTAAAATAACCTAAAGGAGGATAAGAAGTGATAACTATTTCATAACCGGAAGCCCCAAGGTTACTGAACTGGTCCATACCAAATCATGTTCTATGTTAGTATGACGAAAAATAATATTGTTATTGCATTAAGTCTGATTGCAATCGTGACCCAGACATGAAATAAACTCCCCTTTCCCAATATGATTTGGAGTTGAGGGAGGTCTGAAAATCGCTGACCCAACAGTCTGCAAAAAAACAGTCTGAAGTTATTTATATTTGAAAGTAGTCGTCATGTTTCGTGCGGATCGCGGAAGGAAACATTTAGATGATAAAGAGCGTGCAGCTATTATTGCGTACACGAACGATGGGAAATCAGTTAGATTTATTAGTGATCGATTGGGGATTGCGATCGGGACCGTGAGTTTGTGGCAAACGCGGTATGCTGATACAGGGGACATCAACAGGAAAAATGGTTCCGGTAGGCCGAAAAAACTTACAGCGGCGGATGAAGCTAATATAGCTCTTGCGGTGGAAGCCAAACCAATCACAACAGCACAAGAGATTGCAGGCAAGGTTTAATATAAAGCAATCCCATGAATAAAAATTTAATGAATAATTTTCCAGATGTTGTTAATATTGATGTGAGTCCCAGCACCATCATTCGAGTTCTTAAAAGAAGAGGACTAAATCCACGGCGAGCTGCGCGCAAATTATTTTTGACGCCAGCGCACGCAAATTTGCGCTTAGAATTTGCGTTCCATTTTATGAATGAAGCGCAAGCGTACTGGGAAAATGTTATTTTTTGCGACGAAAAAACATTCGGGTAATTTTAAGTTTAATTATTTTAACAATGCTAAATCAGCATCTTATATTTTATTCATTAAATGCTAGATCGGACGAGTGCGGCCGAGTATTTGTGTATCGGCGTGATGGGACCCGTTTCGATAAAAATCACGTTCAAATTAAGGACCGGAGCGGCAGAAAATCTGTTCCTGTCTTTGCCTGGTTTTCCGCAAGTGGTGCCGGAGATTTCGTCCGCATCCACGGAACATTCACAGCAGAAAAATATCTCGAAATCCTTGGAGATACGGTCCTTCCTTCCGTTCACATAAGATTCCCTGGGATCCGCGTGCCGTTTGTGCATGATAAGTCTCCAATTCACGGAGCTAATATTATTAAGTATTGGTTTGAAGGTAATCCGGATTTAGAACTTCTTCCATGGCCAGCTAAGGGAGCAGATATGAACCCTATCGAGAACGTCTGGGGGGATATAGTTAAGGATTGTCAATTTTTTCGACCGCAGACTGCTGATGAAGTTTTTGATAGGGCAAATTCGATTTGGGAAGGGTACGGTCAGCGTGCCAATTACTGGCGAAAACTTGCCTATTCTATGATAAACCGGCTTCGTCTTGTAATAGAAAATGAAGGTCATTGGACCAAATATTAAATAAACATTGTCAGGAAAATATCAAGTGTTTATTTTATAAATGTCCTCTTTCCATTAGCTTGAATGCTACCCCCTCCCCGACCACTTTTATACAAATCCCACTCCACTAAATCAAATGAAAATCAAACAAATTAAGTTGTCTGTGTATATAACGTTTATTTGTGATGAATGGAATGAAACGTTTAATCGTTGATTAATATTCAAGAAATGGAGAAGAATAAGCGGCCACATTGTGTATAAACTTGCGTCATTTAAAAAATCTATAGCACTTGCGGAGAAGGAGGAGATTCGCTTCCGGTTTATTCCGGCATATAAATGACAAAATTTCATGTGTTGTCGATATTTGTTTATTCCTGATTATCGAGCATCAGAGAAATATCGAGAAACCTATCCAGTATCCAGGTATGAGCTACCAGGTGATAGACCAGATGAGATTCATCCCCCCTCCTTGCACAATTCAAATATTCCATCCTGCGAACGCTAGTTAAATGACCACCATCGTGATCAACTCGACCCATCTAAACATGGTCGAAACACACTAAACAGCAAAGGCGAAGTAAAAAGAATGATAAATTAGTCATCAAGTATTTTAAGTCATAAGTCTTTTAAATCTTATCAAAATATAATAAGGTTTCTATTAACGTTATAACGTTTTATAACGTTATTATACAATTTCAACGAAAGAACACACGATTTCCTAATTGTTTATGTGTAATCAACCAAAAAAATGTGTGAAATAAGAGAACGACGAACTGCCCAAAAAAGTTTCAAATTTGGTTTATTTTAAATATTACAATTCATACAAATAAGTTATCAATATAAACAATGTGTAAATAGCTGTAGTCGTAGTGTGTGTAGCAGATCTGGCTGACTGCTGGCAAGGAGCTGTGATGAACAGATTGGGAGTGGAGTAAAGCTGACGTCAGTTTTTGGAGGAGGTGGATGAGGAACCGGCGTAGAAGCGGTGTAGTAAGAGGTGCCGAGGCCGCAGCCGTGGCGGCCAAAGTAGACGACGACGTTCTGATATGTTTGGACGTGACTGACGTTGTTTGCTCAGTCGACGAAGAATCCGTGGCCCTTCCCAATCCATTGAGCTGCTGTTGTTGTTGCGATTATGTTGTTGTTGTCGTCCTCCTATTGTGCAATTCACCGTTGAGGGCATTTCGAGCGCTAATCGACTCGTTAGGCGCCAGTAATGATTGCGGTGAATCTGTCGTATTGGTCGTCGATGGATTCGACTGGATCGATTCCAGCAATAGACACCCGGCACTACTATTCTTGTTGTGTGACAGAGTAGTGTTGGACTCCGGGAACGGCTCGAGAGGAAGCACTCGACTCGGCTTGGAGCTGCTGGCCGCTCCTCCCGACGAATCAACTGACGACGAAGTTGACGATTGCGCCAAAGGATCAGACATCAATCGACTGGCCGTCGTCGTCATCGTCATCCTGTTGTTCGATTCCAGTTTGACCAAATCACTCGTCACTCGAGGTTCCACTCGTTGCATTGCCGAATGAACTGACGGAGGAGCACTGATGCAACCGGAAGAAGATGACGAAGTGGAAGAAGACGAATTATGGCTGCCGACACTGGTGGTCAAGTTTCGACATCATCATCTTATTCAAGTCGTTGGGCGGCGGCTTGACAGGATCTGTTTTCGAAAAAGATCTCGACGAAGAGGACGACAGGGGATCCATGCTGAGGTTTAAGGTGAGACTGGAAGAGACGGGCGGAATACTGGGTAATCACTAATTGGGGCAGTTCGATTTTGGTGGGCTTCATGGGCGCAGGATAGAACTGCTGTACTGATTGGAATGACATGGATGACGGAGGAGACGGAGGGACTGGTTTGATGATCACTGGCTGCTGCTGATGATGATGATGAAGGTTGAATTGGTCTTGCCATGGATGTGGATTGATATTGCCGGAATCAAAAGACAAATCGAGATCCATAGCCGATTGGAACAATTTTGGTGGTTTGGTCCTTTTGGTTCTCCATCCAGCTAAATGAAAAGAAAAAAAAATACATAAATTAACTTAGAAATACTTGAACAATAAAAGAACAACCTTTCTTTAAAGAAGTGATGCGGTGAAATGAGGTTGATAATCTGTAATGAAATGAATAAGAAATGTTAGAACTTATCGATAAGAATTCTCAAACAACAATGAGTCTATAAACCATGACAGCGTAACACAATCATTTTAGATTACTAAAAAAATTATAAGTTTCTTGCGGCATTTAAAAATGTAAACAAAATTTACAATTGTTGAGGCTGAAACGCCATACAGACAGATCAACTATGAAATAACATCATAAATTGTGATGATCAAATTAAACAAAGGGTGAAACAATACTTTTCTTACCAAACAAAATTTTGTGAAGCCACTGGGCAGAATATCAGTTGTAAATTGACAAGAGATTCCATTTCAGAGAAGTAAACTTGAACTAATTCCACAAATTAAAAAAAAAAACTGGTAAAAATGGAAATATAAAATGTCGAGGACCACTTAAACAACCTATTAAGCCATCAAAGACACTTTTAATCGTAAACATTTGTTACCTAAGTATAACTGTAGGTTTCACAAAATCAACTAAGTTTTAAAAACAAGTCAGAAGCAGACGATGCATTACAAATTACAAACATCAATCTTCTTTACTTGAAATAAGGCCGCAAAGAGACTTTACGGCCTTATTTAAAGACGAATGCCGCTGTTGTATCCATATACTTTTTCCTAATGGAAAATCCGACCAATAGATGGAATTTTTCTGTTCGGATTTTTTTTGCGGGATACTGTACCTTATCCGTACCATTGAATACATTTTGGCTCCAACAAAACACTTAGAAAATTTTAGAAATATCGTGTTTTTACGCGGGAACAACGACTGAACTTTAATAAACAAGAACAATAATGTATATCAGATAGCTCATTGGGTAGCAAGCTGGCATTCGGCATCAATTGTATGTGGTTCAAGTCCAGCAGACTCCATTTTATTCTGCATTGATGTTCTTCACTGAATAAAATATTTCATCATGGTTTATCGTCATCTTGTCAAGAAAGTTGAAATCCGATTCATAATTTGTGAAATCAGAGCCATCCTTATGATGACTTTGGATGACTCTGGTGATATTACACAAATGGTGTTATACAATATAACCATACATATAAGAAGTAAATAGCTCAGTGGTTGGATGACTAGTTTGGAATGCTAAAGGTCTACGGTTCGATCCCCGAGTCGGACACTTTAAGCATTGCAGAAGATTTTATTGTTAATAATTGGTGGTGTAAAGTACATACTTAGCACGTCCTAGAGACGTCCCATGGGCTGTGCTGGGCACAACAATGGGATGATGACAAGGCGGACATTGCCACATCCAAAACCAGTCCCAAAGACGAGAACCCCGAAATATGGGGAGTCCTTGGGACGTTGCAACCGTCCCAACACGACATCTAAGGGACGTCATTGGCTCTGGTGTGTGTTATCTGGGTAACTAGCATATTGAGTGATTTCTTTTCCGAAAATATCGGAAAATATATTTGACGATAGAAATAAAACATTAATTGGTTCTATATTATAATCCAAACTTCTAAAGAACAACAATTTCACTTTTTATTTGCGGACAAGTACAAGAATTTACGACGCCAAATACGCAAGCGTTGAAAACTTGTGAAAATAAAAGTTTTTAACTTGTAGTTACATACTTTTCAATTTTTAATAGAAAAAAACCTTCGAAAACAAAAGGTTTTAACATGTAGAAGAAAAAATTGTCGAAACGTTCGAAAACTGAACGTTTTAAACTTGAGATATCGGAAAACTGAATTCCGTTTTCGAAAACTGAAGGTTACAAAACCTTCACTTTTCGAAGCCCTTTTTAACAGTGAACTTTGTCAGTTTTAATCGTTTTATTTTATTTCATCTTTCAACAGTTTTTTTTCCTTGCAACTCTGAATGCCATTAATTATAAATTGGTTAAGTCAATTGTGACATAGAAAAATCTGATATGTTAAAATATTTTATGCAATATTAACCCCAAACAGTCTCAACCTAAGGGGCTGCAGTTTAACACTTTAACAGTACCCACCACGAAATTAAGAACACCCTTCCCCTCCCACCTGGTTTTGCGTGTATTATTATGGCGCAATGTGTCTCATTGCAACTCGCGTAACTTCTTAACGTCTACGAATAAATTTTTTATTATTTTGAGCGGGAAGCTTAACTTTAAAAAGATTTTGTCGTTATGTAGTAATTTCCGTTTTTAAGTTTTTTTAACGGTCAGCCGATTAAATCTGGCCTTTCGGATCGACACCAAATTTATTTAAGTTATAGGTATGGTATGATAAAAACCAAGTCAAGTAATTAAACTTGTTCCGCTACCCGTTCAACAGTCATGAATTTTTAAAGTTCATTTTTATTTTGTATGCCTTTAATGTATCTCCCTTCACGTGCGCACACCGCCCCCCCCCCCCGGTGCGCACTGCGCAGCAAAGGCATAGGAAATTTAAATGAAAAAAACGAAAATTGAAAAATGACGAAAAAATTAAAAACTTGGCGGAATGACCCAAACAGAAAAGTCAGATAGCGAAATCTGAGTTGTACTAAAAGATATATTAACATTTATCTAATAATATAAAAGTGTTTCATTATTTTAAGGCATTTAATAAAATATCCCTTGAAGTTTTTTTTCTAAAAAAAAGGGTCCGACTGACGGCTTTAGCATGAGGAGATAGGAAATAAAATCCCTCCGTTTAGAGAAGTTTTGGGTTTGAAAACTGCGAGGGATAGGAAGAGGGTTTAAAAAAATTATTATCGAGTTTTTAAAAGCCTGTTTTAACACTGTCACTGTGCTTATGGTAGGAAAAGAGGGTGTTCTTATTTGGTAAAAGAAGGTGTAGGGACTGGGAGGTAAGTCCTACAAAAATGTAAGTGGGTATGATTTCCCATACAGAACATAAACCGATTTTAGACGTCTAATTCAAGTTTTTCAAGACTGGTCAATGCCACTTTAATTCATCTTGAAAGGACGCATCTCCGTCTTTAAGATGAGTTCTAACGGTCTTAATGTCCGTATATTTCTGATCCAAAGGTAAAGAATACATCTATATTGACAAAAGACCGTCCCTATGGTCGAACACTGAACCTTCATGTTGACTCTCTAGCTTGCTAACCACTACGCTATCTAGTACGTTATATACTTTAGAAATTATATAGACACATTATATCAAACGGACTTTAACTTTTTTCCTTAAGTTACAGTAAATGATAAATCTAAAAAAAAACCTTATAAAGACAAATTTTAAACTCTTAAGATTACATAAAGAGTTCTTATATCCGCTTTATATTGATGTATTAAGACCAATATAATCGTCAACAAAAATCGATTAATATCAAGCTATAAATGGTTTTATTTGTTATATCTTGTTGGCATCTTGAATAGATAACTTAGTCGTCTAAATTTGATCTCGTCTAGGAGGTCTTGGAATGATTAACTATAAAAATGTAGATCTATAACGAACTAGATAGCGTAGTGGTTAGCAAGCTAGCGAGTCAATATGAAGGTCTAATGTTCCACTCTAGGGACGGTCTTTTGTCAATATAGATATATTCTTTACCTTTGGATCAGAAATATACGGACATTAAGACCGTTAGAATCATCTTAAAGACGGAGATGCTTCCTTTCAAGATGAATTAAAGTGGCATTGACCAGTCTTGGAATGACGGATAAAAGACTTGTTCAAGACAAAATATTCTGTCTGGGTTGTAGGTCGAATTTTTTATATCAACAAAAAAAGAAAAAATGCTATCTCTAGCCGTTAAGAAGTTACGCGAGTTGCAATGAAAGACGTAGCGCCATAAGAATACACGGGGTGTTCTTAATTTCATGTTGGGTGCTGTAAACTACAAATGACTCTAGATATTGCACTATATCTATTTTGACTAAAGAACTGAAAATGTCATGAAAATTAAAATTCTGTTGAAACCAACAGAATGAAATTCAGCTTTTAAATCAGCCATCGCTAGACCGCTTTGAGATATCACAGAGTATGAAAATGTTTGACCATGAAGTGTAATTCATATTAGGCAACATATATGCCGTCTATAGCGATTGTGAATATAAGCTGTTGCATAAAATTGGTTTTGCATGCATTTTGAACTAATCTTCTAAATGCTATAAATATATCCAATTTGACACACAGTACAACAAAATTATTGCTTTGAATTTAATAACAATTTAAAATCTTATATTTTAAACTCAGCCTTCATTTGAAATGCCACCAAAGAAAAAAGCTCATTTGCAGTCAAAGAAAAAAACTCTAACAATAGATCCAGCAGCAAAAGTAAAAAATATGCCACCGAAGAAAAACACAAAAAAAAAACAAATTCAATACCACAAGACACAGGAAACGATTCAGCTGAAAAACAAACGGCGAAAAATCCGCTAAAAGTATTAGCTAAATCAACAGTTAAAAAAATAAAAAATTTCTGTAAAAATTCATCATCAAAACATCCAAATAGTTCAACCTTAAACTTAGAAATTATCACTGAAATCAATAGCGATATTGAAATGCCTTCACATAGTGAAAGTGAAGAATCCATAATTCGAGGAACAACATCTAAAAAGAAAACGTTCAAAGAAAACATGGTGCTATTAAGTCTTAAAACAGATAGCGACCAAAGTGAAGATGAAAATACAATAATTAAAGGAAAGGCAAATGAAACGTTGAAAAGAAAAATTAATACTAAACATCAACTGGCTGATGAGTGGACTAGTTCTTCTGAAGAAATAACAACATTCAAACCTAACTTATTACAACAGTGTCCTGAATACACCTCTTTAAAAGGAACAACTCAAAAACATTCTGAAAATAGCTTACAAATTGAAAAGGTTGTTTAAATTGAATTACCAACAAAACATTTTACCAATAACCAGTAAAATAATTTAAAGTGATGAATATTGACTATAGCATGATATATTTTGTAAAATTATTGAAGGACTTCATTATTGAGTAATTCAGTATTAAGAATTAAAATTAATACTAATAAAATACAAAATATTTATTTAGACCACAGAACATGATGTTTTTCCAGACAATTCATCAACTTCAGATGAAACTACACATGATAGCGATCATCAATCTCCAAAAATAAGGTAAGACTAATTTTATCTGCTCATTTTTTATATCTATTAAGGAATAATTTTTTCAGCCACAATAATATTGTGGGATTCTAGACCTAAAACTGGTGGTTCATTCTTCTAGCTTTAGCATTTTTTACGCAAAAAATGGATTTGATTAATTGATTTACCGTTTCGTGTTCTTCTTATATTAAATTACTAATAACTAATAAAAATATGGTCATTCCGCCGGGTTTTTCATTTTTTCGTCGCAAAAAAAATTTGATTTTTTTCTAATTTTTATCATGTATTCTATATGTAACAAAGAATCCATATACCAAAGGTTTTTTTTATTTTGAGAGGGAAGCCTAGAATAAAATGTCAATGTGTTGCGTTTTTCATCAATTTTATGTGCGGTTTTTTCATTAAATTTACTGCAGGGGTTATACAAATAGATACAAAAATCAAGAAAATAACAAAGAGAAAGAATTTTTTTCTCTTTCTAGTGGTGTACTTCAAAATTTAAAAAGCTTTTGACGTCATGTAGTAATTTCCGTTTTAAAGTTTTTTTAACGGTTAGATGATCAAATCTGGACTTTCGAATCGAACATTTTTTTTTCAGTTATAGGGATGGGTATGATAAACACCCAGTCAAGTAATGAAACTTGTTCCGCAACCCGTTCAACAGTTATGAATTTTTAACGTTCATTTTTATTTCCTATGCCTTTGGTGCGCGCCCTCTCCCCTGTGCGCACTGCGCACGAAATGAACAAGTTTCCTTACTTAACAGTCCCGACTAACTCTTCATACTCATATGTTGATTTGGTTGTATGGGCATTCAGAAATTGAAAATCAATTAACTACTGCATTAAAGCGAGATGAAGAGCAACAAGAAACAGAAATGAATAAATTAAATACCAACATGGAACACGTAAGTAACGCATAAGGTTTTTCATTAAAATTACAAAGACATCTAAGAGATCTTTTTGATTTAATTAGCTCAACACAAACAGCAGTAATCAGCAAACAACCCAACCTTCCACTTCATCACTAGATTGCACTCTACCAAATACAGCAACTACAAAAGATGTGAGAAAAACTTTTATTTTAATTAATCAAATCTTAAAAAATCAATTCAACTTTCTTAAATAATCTAATTTTAGATTCCTGGCGTCAACAGTGCCAAAGATCCCAACTACTACACAAAATTTAAAAATGTGAAATTAGTGACAGATAAGCTGTGTGAAAACATAACAAATATCATTGAAGGAGAACTCATTTTACCAGAAGAAGAAATGGACTTTGTAATAAAGTGCACTTCTTGCAAGGAAGAACACTTAGAAGTTACATCCAATACTGATCTGGAAATAGCTAGAACTCCAGGAAAAGATTTTGAAAGAAAAATACTTATTTGCAAAAAATGTAACAAAAAAGTAACTGTAAATAATCAAGTTCAAGCAGCTCTTGCACATGGCTACAAGCGTTTAAACAAACCAAATCCATCAGAAGAAGATATTGATAATTTAATTTCGAAATCTTTAAGAAAAAGAGAATCATATTTTACCAAAGATGAAATTGATCTATGGAAACTGGATTTTGCATGCATTCAACTTCGTGTGAATCTTCACGACTGGCGACACAGAAAAAGCTGCTTTAAAAACGGAAGAACAAAGTGTAGATATCAGATACCATCCCAACCAAACAATAAAACTAATGTAACGCCAATTTTTGAAAGTCAAAGTAAACCAACAAACTCAAATCCGACCGAAATATCAACCCCCAAAAGAAAAAATTACTGGGCTTCTAATTGACATAAAAAAAAGATCTCCATTTAAACTTTTAACGGATTCTAATCCCTCAATCATGTCGGTGATGAATTGTAATAATTGTACGAAATATGTTCGAGACCAAAAATTAAGTATGTATTATGGAGCTTACACAACTTAACACAGCACTGACTGTGAAAAAGCCTTAGCCGAAGCAATGATTGCGATTGAAAAACATGAAATCAAAGTTCGTAAAGAACAAGAAAAGGCAAATGAAGAAAACCAAAATTTTCTCCGAGATCAAGAAATGCAAGAAGACACAATTGAACAAGAAGTTCGAACTCCTTGCAGATCCTCTTATTCTATTGGATTGGGAAAATTGCTAGCTTCTATTAGAGCATCCACCAACGGAGATACAATTGGAGGCCCTCTTGCTGCCTATGCCCTGCTAGGAAACGACATTTTTGCTCTGTCCCACAAAACGGTCCCCCTTCCACTCATGCAGGCAATAGCTTATTTAGAAAAAAAAAACATTTACGCAACCATCACTCGATTCGGAGAAGTAAAAGCATCAATACATGATTATGTATTCCGCGCAACCCAAGCGAACAAGATTGATACAATGAATTTTTGGAATTTTACTAGAACACAAGAATCGCGTGTAAATTATCTCCAGAAAAAAGCAATCAAGACAGCAACGAAGAGAACGACGAACCAGAACAAACAACTGGTCGTCAGATTTATAAGTTTTCTGCAGGTAATCCACAACACAAAACTCAAGGACACCGTGATCGAACAAATATTCATTGGGCAAAATATTTAGCAAAGAGACTTCCAGATTTAGACGATCTAGAAGAAGACAGCGCTCTTTTGCCGGAAGAAAGAGATCAAAGAAGAGATCAATGTACAAAAGGTGTTTTAATTATGTTTATCCCTTTCCGAGAAAAAAACAGACCTAGTAAACGAAGGAGAAACTTGGTGGAACGCCTACAAACGCCAAAAGGCCATTCTATATGAGAACCAAGACACGAAAAGAACAATTGATAGTGTACAAAATTTTTATGAGAGTTTCTGTCGTTCATCTCCAGAAACACAGTCATTAGATTTCACTGATGCGAATTTACAACAGATTGCTCAAGAAGAGAATGAAGCTCTGGATACCAATGAAGAATAGTTGAACATTATTGATATCGATTCCAGCAGCGAAGAAATCAAACAGAAGACATCACAAACGATCCTTTCATTAAAAATTTGGCCTCCTTATCTGAGAATCCAATGGATATTCCAACAAGAGATTGGCCATCTACAACAACCCTTGAAACTGCTTTATTGGCCATTAAACAGTTATCAGCGAAAACAGGAAAGATATTTATGTTACCGGGGAGATCAAGTCTAAAATTTCCAATAGAAGACAGCAATCCAGCATTAGAAAATCCAAACATAGACACCCACTTAGACGGACCATTAGGTAATTCTTTGAATATTAAATTAGTTGAAAAGCATTTAACTTTTTTTTCCATAGGTACTAGAATACAACTATTAGAAAATCTAGCTAAAGCACTAGATCAACAACTAGACGTAGAAAAATTGTCAGACGGCAGTGAACCAGAAACCCTTGAACAGAATTTCCCCGCAATTCAAGAACAATCTAGACACTGGTCTTTGAACCAAGAACAAAATGACGCCTTCATACTCATGGCAGCGGCATTGTTACAACACACCAACAACACCAACCAACTATCTGAATTGGAACACATTCAAAGTATGACTTCTAAAATTCAGAAAATGAATTCTTATTTAGACATTATTTTGCAAACAAACCGTCAATTAATTATGTTCTTAGCGGGTTCAGGGGGAACAGGGAAATCCCGTGTCATTCAATGTTTTAAAGATTTTGCCCGGCGATGGCATTCTGTTGCTTCAACAGTTATAAGCGCATCATCAGGAGTTGCAACAATGCTATTAGGAGGATGTACGATACATTCAGCTTTAGGAATTGGTATACGAAGAGAACCCCCAGATCCAACCCAAAATCAAATTAACGCCTGGTCAGAAATAGGCATCTTATTCGTCTATGAATTCAGTATGATAACGCCACACATGCTGAATCTCATTGATACACGATTAAGACAGTTAAAGGGAACACCTGAAAAATTATACGGTGGCATACATTTGATATTTTGTGGCGATTTTTATCAACTACCACCCGTAGGAAGTGGACCCCTCTACTCTAATGAGACTTTCAATGCAGGTCCGAACACCATAAGAGCTTCAAACGGAAGACTCCAATGGAAAAATTGCCTTACTGATGTGATTGAACTAACCAAAAATCACAGACAACAAGACGCAAAATGGGCCTTAGCTTTAGAACATTTTAGAATCAATCAGCCAAGTAAAACGGACATAGATTTAGTTTCAAGCCGTTATATGTTTGATAAACTGAGACCAATTGCCCCACCTCCTAAGTTCACAATGACAGCAGTACCTTTCAATGAGATGAGAGAAAAAGCACTGCGCTATTGCGAACATAGATTTCTTGAAAGACTCCCGGAATGCAGAAATCCAAATAATTGGAGAGCAAACGGAATCCTGCTTATAAAAGCTAGAATTAAACCTGGGAAATCGTCAAATCCAATGACAGAATCTCAAATAGAGTCGATTCGCAATTTTGGATCAAAAAAATTAGGCCGTTCTGGTAATCTCTACTGCATTGTAGATGCTCCTTACATAGTAACAAATAATTCAGATGTTTCAAAGGGAGTGGCAAACGGAACTTTTGCTTTCCTTCAAGATATTATTTTAAAGCCAAATTGCGTAATTACACTAGAAAAAGTAAAATCTGGGAAAATAGTCCCTTCTGTTTTTGCTTCAGACGTAGAATGTCTATTGTTCAAACATAAAAATTCCGCTTGGAATAACGCCTCGCCTTTTTCAACTTTACCTAAAGGTTGGTTTCCCGTCATACCTTCAGCAAAATCTATTCAAATCAATTTTAACGGAGCCTATACAATTAAAATTCAAATGTTTCAATTACCTTGTGTACATCATATTAGCATGTCTCGCTTCGAAGGACAAATCAGGATTGAGTGGATGGCTATATGTATTTCTTTCAAGAGTAAAAACAATCGAAGGTTTATTTCTTATGGAAAAGATAGAACAATGTCCATCAAAGTATATTCCAAGACAAGATGTGATGAGGGAAATGAATCGTTTGAGAGCAATCAATAAAACAACGTCTGAACGACTACAATCGGCAGAACACTTATGAGAAAACTGCTTTAACAATGTCTAATGTCAAAACGATTTTTATGCACACTTAAATACAAAATTTTTCTAACTTTTTTTCCTTTACAGTATGTATGTTTTGGCTATAAAATATTATCCATCATAGAAGAACAAACTACACAAATTTATATCTCAAAACAAGGTCCTTCTGTATACGCCTTCGTCTTCAGGCTAAAGAAAATTTTAAAATGAAATATGTTGTGCGACTTTGGTGCGGTGGGTACACGCCCACAACCCAACGTCACACTGATTTTGAGATGAATTAAGGGAGAAAATTTACCTAGCTAATAGTTATTTATTTTTATAACAACAACAATAAATTAGAGTAAGAGTGTTAAAACAAGGTCCTTGGGTATACACCTTCGGGTTCAGGCTAAAGTAAAATTTTTAAATGATCTATATTGTTTGACTTTGGTGCGTTGGGCATACGCCCACCACCCTACGTCGCACTGATTTTTAATATGTCATAAATCGTCCTTCCTCTAACGGTTGTAGCGTTTAATTTTCAAATTTGGAAACAAAGATTATTCAGCTAACAGGTAAATATTTTGATTTCTAAGAATATTCAACTCAAATGGAAAACAGAATCATTTGCCATATAAACAATGCTTAATATGGTTTTACTGTCGATCTAAGTAATGTTTTGCGTTTATCAGGCTTTCTGTAATGAAGCTTGTTATCGCTTTTAATGCTGATTTACACCTCAATGATGCTAACCAACTCAAGTGATCAAAGGTTAAAAATTTAAAAATGGAATGTGTAGCGTCGTTCTTTCTTTAAAAATATGTCAATTTCTCGCTCGATGTCACTGGGTGGTTGAATTGCGGACTCATAGAATTGGTGGCAAAATCGATTTGATTTAACTGACCTTTGTGGCATTACTATGGGATTTTTTTTTTTCCTGTTCATTACAATACCACATTAAATGAGCTTCAATAAACACATCCTTCGATAGCTCAGTTGGTAGAGCGGTGGAGTGTAGTGAAAGAAAGAATGAAATCCATAGGTCACTGGTTCAATTCCGGTTCGAAGGATTAATAATAGACTAGAGGAATTTTTTTTGGCTCACTTCCTTATTTTTCTTTCAACGTATTCACCAATTGACAGGTGTTTAAGTTCTATATTTCAATGTGCTCAGACTAAGTTCTATTCGAGTATAACCGAATCGATCCGACATGAACCTTTTGGGTGGTTAAAAGAATTTCCCAGATGCCCATTTCTTACTGTCTTCCACAGGTCAACGAGTTCAACAACTGAGATCATTTCACGAATAACCAAGCTTATAAGTCTAGAAGGGGATGGTTTTGACATTGATTGCAATCTATCCAGTGCATGAATCTATCAATCTACACAGTTGAAATGGCCTACAAGTATAGTACTACACAGTATAGTACTACATATAGCCGAATTGAAATTTGACTTGAAACTTTGTCTCGACAAATAAGACTGGGTGTCTAGTTGCGGCGGATCCTATTGGTCGCCTAAAAAATTAAAGATTTTAGAAAATAACTGTAAGAAATTGAGAAGTAAAAAAAATGCTAGCTTTCTTCTAAAACATTCATCAAAACTATATAAAATTCCCAAAAGAATATTACTCATTTAGGTGTAAATAAAAAATTATCAATAAAAATCAAGTTAGCCACCCATAAGGCTCTTCAGAACACTATCCTTCGATCAAGCGCGCACCCTCAAGCGGCAATGTTTTTACTGTCTTTCTAGTTACTTTTAAGCCCTGTCTCCATCTTGTCGCCTTCCTACCTGTCTCATTTTTTTAGTGGGTCTTTTTTTTTAGCTAAATATTTTGTAAAATAATGAGTTCGTAAATATTAAGTAAAATATTATATTGTTTTCTAATTGATCTGTAATCTCCCCGGCGTAATATATCATTCCTGGTAAAATTATTATACATAAATTCTTTATTTGCCTAAACTTCTTACTTCTTTTTCAATAATTGACAAGCAGAGTGGCGCAGCGGAAGCGTGCTGGGCCCATAACCCAGAGGTCCGTAGATCGAAACTACGCTCTGCCATGAGGAATATTGGAAACTGTTTTATAATTTGATCGCATCTTTTTATGATAAGTTAGTATGTCATAAATCGTCCTTCCTCTAACGGTTGTAGCGCTTAATTTTCAAATTTGGAAACAAAGATTATTCAGCTAACAGGTAAATATTTTGATTTCTAAGAATATTCAACTCAAATGGAAAACAGAATCAGTTGCCATAAACAATGCTTAATATGGTTTTACTGTCGATCTAAGTAATGTTTTGCGTTTATCAGGCTTTCTGTAATGAAGCTTGTTATCGCTTCTAATGCTGATTTACACCTCAATGATGCTAACCAACTCAAGTGATCAAAGGTTAAAAATCTTAAAATGGAATGTATAGCTTCGTTCTTTCTTTAAAAATATATCAATTTCTCGCACGATGTCACTGCCCTAGTAGAACGAGATATCTATATATCTTTCTGCTGTCTTTTTTTTGTTGGCATCTTACAGATATCTTTTAAATATATAAAAAAACATCACCCGTTTATCATATCTATAAAACATTTAGAAAATATCTTTATAAAAACATTTTACGTAAGATATCTAAAATGTTAATAAAAGAAACATATTGGATTCGAACCCTGATACATATTGTTCACTCGGCAGCTCGCTTACCACCACACTAATACGATCGTAAGTTAAATAAGAAATTATATATTAGCATTGTATCAAACGGACTTTAACTTTTTCCCTTAAGTTAAAATGACGATTTTTTATTAAATCCTGATAGAGACAAATTTTAAACTTTTTTTAGACCAATTAAATAATCTTTGCGGCCAGAAAAAAAATATTTTTGGACCGTTAAAAAACCCAGTTCGAAACCCATAAATTAGACCGCCAAAAGCCGAATTTAATCAAGCCTATGCGGACGGTATAGACGACGTCTTTTTTATCCCTAATAAAAAAATGTGCGTCTAAATTAGACCGCCAAAAGCCGACTTTTATCCAGCCTATTCAGACGATCACACAAAGACGTCTTTTTTCCCAAATTAAAACCAAGCGTGTTGTCTGGGTATTGAGACACAATGAATGAACAATTCGAGTATCAAGTTATTTAGAATCAAATCATTGAAATCGTACAATGTCAAATTTAAAAAAAAATCCTTCAAAATATACTTTCCACCACTTTTTTCAACACATTGGAGATTAAGGTAAAGTTGCAAATCTCCTACTAGGAACTGAGGTCCTGAGTTTCTAGCAAACATTTGAAAACGGCAGCCAACGAAGGAAGAACATTGGACCATTGTTGTTTTTAAAATGTAGTTTAATCACGCTTGGATAATTTAACTGTTTGGATGGGCGGATTAGATATGAACTCGATAGTACGACTGGCTAGTTGCAATAAAGTTGTTGCATGCACTCTTGCAAAATCCAACAAGATTTTATAGCTTGCTAATAATACGATTTCTATACGCAAAACTTCTGAAGATTTCAAGGGAACCGCAAATCGTCTACCTAGAATCCTACATGTTGCAGATAATATCTATTATCTTTAGTTAAAACATAAATCCCATTTGTAAAAAAGTATATTTCTTATTTATGCTATTTTAGTATGCATGTTGGTATAGTGGTTATCGAGTGAGGCTACTATTCTGATAGTCAGAGGTTCGATCCCCACAGTCGACAAAAAACAATTTCTCGTAGGTACGAATGAATAATTCGAGAACGTGAAACAGAAGTGGTATTTAGAAGTGATATTTATAAGTGCGCGAAAAGCCAAAAGTCGTGCGCAGCTTACTCCAATGAGCACCATTGTGGCCTATAGTGGAATTAAACATTGCTTTATGCTTGACTACTACTTGATAGCAAATGCATTGTTCGGTTTGTATACACCCACTTAGTTACCAAGTAATAGTCATACATACATAAAAGTGATAAGACTCATACATAAAACAATTTTTAGACTGCAGTGGTGCGCATTGCTGTAAGCTGCGCACCACTTTTAGCTTTTCGCGCACTTATAAATACAATAAGATCTATAAGTAATTAATTTTACGATGATAAAATCTATTCCTCAGTCAGACACTATTGTTTTTCAATATAAAATATAGAGTGTAAAATCTTAAGTTGTTAATTTAAGTTTTAAAATCTCCCCTATTTAAAGCATATACAATTTCCTTCACGACGGACGAATAGCCCTGGAAAGGAATAGCACTATTCGTCCGTCGGACGGAAGAATAGCCCCGGTGCTATATTTCCGTCCGACGGACGAATAGATTTTACCTTATTTAAAATATCTATCAAAGATGTATAATAGATATATTTAAGATATCTAAGAAAGATATTTATTAGATATTCAAGAAAGATATCTTTAAGAGATGACAATAGGTTACTAGATAGTTATCAATAAGATATGTTTCTAGTAGATAACTCTTTGTCTTTAAGATATCTAAAAGATATCTCGTTCTACTAGGGTGGGTGGTTGAACTGCGGACTCATAGAATTGGTGGCAAAATCGATTTGATTTAACTGGCCTTTGTGGCATTACTATGGGAATTTTTTTTCCTGTTCATTACAATACCACATTAAATGAGCTTCAATAAACATATCATTTGATAGCTCAGTTGGTAGAGTGGTGGACTGTAGTGAAAGAAAGAATGAAATCCATATGTCACTGGATCAACTCCGGTTTCAAGGATTGTTAATAGACTAGAGGAAATTTTTTTGGCTCACTTCCTTATTTTTCTTTCAACGTATTCACTAATTGACAGGTGTTTAAGTTCTATATTTTAATGTGCTCAGAATAAGTTCTATTCGAGTATAACCGAATCGATCCGACATGAACCTTTTGGGTGGTTAAAAGAATTTCCCAGATGCCCATTTCTTAATTTCTTCCACAGGTAAACAAGTTCAACAACTGAGATCATTTCACGAATGACCAAGCTTATAAGTCTAGAAGGGGATGGTTTTGACATTGATTGCAATCTATCCAGTGCATGAATCTATCAATCTACACAGTTGAAATGGCCTACAAGTATAGTACTACACAGTATAGTACTACATATAGCCGAATTGAAATTTGACTTGAAACTTTGTTTTGACAAATAAGACTGGGTGCATCTAGTTGCGGCGGTTCCTACTGGTCGCCTAAAAAATTAAAGATTTTAAAAAATAACTGTAAGAAATTGAGAAGTAAAAAAAAATGCTAGCTTTCCCCTTGTAGAACGAGATATCCTTTAGATATCTTTTAGATAGCTACATATCTTTCTTCTGTCTTTTTTTTGTAGGTATCTTACAGATATCTTTTAAATATGTACAAAAACATCACCCGTTTAATATATCTATAAAACATTTAGAAAATATCTTTATAAAAACAACTTACGTAAGATATCTAAAATGTTAATAAAAGAACACAACAAGATTTTAAACGTGATCCTTAGTGTTCACTCGCCGGCTCGCTAACCACTACGCTATTACGTTCTTGACAAAACTAAGAAATTATATAGTAACACTGTATCAAACGAACTTTAACGGTTTCCCTTAAGTTACAATGATAAATCTTTAGTAAATCCTGATAGAGACAAATTTTAAACTCTTTTAGACCAATTAAATAATCTTTGCGACCAGAAAAAAAAATTGTGACCGTTAAAAAACCCAGTTCGAAACCCATCAATTAGACCACCAAAAGCCGTCTTTTATCAAGCCTATTCGGACGGTATAGACGACGTCTTTTTTATCCCTAATAAAAAAATGTGCGTCTAAATTAGCCCGCAAAAGCCGACTTTTATCCAGCCTATTCAGACGATCACACAAAGACGTCTTTTTTCCCAAATTAAAACCAAGCGTGTTGTCTGGGTATTGAGACACAATGAATGAACAATTCCAGTATCAAGTTATTTATAATCCAATCAATTGAAATCGTACAATGTCAAATTTAAAAAAAAAAATCCTACAAATATACTTTCCGTCGCTTTTTTCAACAAAATTATCAATCCTCGTCATTTTTCATCAAAACAAATTGGAGATTAAGGTAAAGTGGCAAATCTCCTACAAGGAACTCAGGTCCTGATAATTTCTAGAAAACATTTGAAAACGGCAGCCAACGAAGGAGGAACATTGGACCATTGCGGTTTTTAAAATGTAGTTTAATCACGCTGGGATATTTTTACTGTTTGGATGGGTGGATTAGATATGAACTCGATAGTACTACTGGCTACCCAGATAGAAAATTTTGTCTGGAACAAGGCTTTTACCCGTCATTCCAAGACCTCCTAGACGAGATCAAATTTAGACGACTTTAAGTTATCTATTCAAGATGCCAACAAGATATTACAAATAAAACCATTTATAGCTTGATATTATTCGATTTTTGTTGACGATTATATCGGTCTTAGTACATCAATATAAAGCGGATATAAGAACTCTTTAAGTAATCTTAAAAGAGTTTAAAATTTGTCTCTATCAGGATTTTCTAAAGATTTATCATTTACTGTAACAGTAACTTAAGGAAAAAAGTGCAAGTCCGTTTGATATTATCTTGCTATATAATATCTTAAATATAATACAAACTACAAAACTAGATAGAGTAGGGGTAAGCGAAGTAGCGAGTTAACATGAAGATCCAGTGTTCGACTCTACGTATGGTCTTTTATAAACAAGGATATATTTTCGGCCTGAAAATGAATAAAACAAGTCTAAAAGTAATCTTTCAAGTTTCTTTACCTTTGGAAAATAGTCGTATTTTGGATCAGAAATATACGGACATTAAGACCATTAGAACTAATTTTTAAGTCGAAGATGCTTCTTTTCAAGATGAATTAAAGTGGTATTGACCAGTCTTGAAAAACTTGAATTAAACGTCTAAAATCGGTTTATGTTCTACATGGGAGAAACAGGAGAAGATGAAAGTATGAAGCTTACATTAATAGTAGTGAACTTAATATCCAGGTGAAACAGGACGATAAACTAAAAACAAAACTCTATATTAATTTATGAACAAGATTCCTTCGGTAATGTCCTTCGGGGATTTTTGGTTAATCGCTCGCAAAGATACCAAATTTATTTATACACATAATTTATATGCCATGACAAGTCGATTGGAAGACATGCCAAATGTATGGGAAATGATGGTAAACTGGAAAAAATGGAAATGATGGGTTGTCGAAAAAATAGCTTGACGAATTTTTTTCAAGAACTTTATTACTATCAACTATATGAATCTCCGTTCAAAATACTTATAAGAAATTATTAAATTTACTTCTAAAAACATAGAATTGATATTTTAAATGCCTGTTTGATGCCGTTTGATACTAGTGTTTTAACAAGCGATCTCCCACTCAAGTAAAGTCCAAAAACCGGCTTTTTGGGGGAGGCCGATTTTGAAACTAAATCCGGAAAGGGCCGTAGAAATTCCGGAACAGATTATTCTTGTTCAGAATTTCACGGCGGATTTAATGGCGCAAAGACCGGATTTCTATCTCCCACCGTTTGGGAGATATTCGTGATAGAAATCAGGAAATTTAGAATTCGACCCCTCCGGTTCCTTCAGAGTGCATCGCTTTTCTCGGTCCACAGGCCGAATAAAAAAAAACTAAAAAGTAAGAAAAAGTTCCTTAGGTCTTCCTCTATTGGAATCCAAAAGGATTTTTTTAAAATCAATAATTGACTGAGATATGAACGATCTTGTGAGGTACCCATTTGGAACGATTTCCAAATAATTTTATTCGGGGTTGCCGTTTGGTTTATTTATGTCTTTTCCTCCCCCCTCCAATTTAATACATATAAAGGACAAAGAACGGAGAGAGCGAAAAGACAAAAATACGGTACAAGGGCCATTTTCGTATTAATTTCATTTTGTTATTTTCTTTTATTGTGCTATTAAAGTAAATACATCCATTACCATGTTCCAATTAATTTAATTGCAACTCGCGTTTTTTTACATTTATTTTTATTTTTCAAATGTGATCATGTAATCATTTTTTAATGTGGAGTGGAATGTTCCGTCGTTCATCATTATTTTCCTGAATTTTCTGATGTATTGAGAAGTTATATCATAATTATGTCAAGTGATCACATGACTTGTCTTAATCGCGTTTGTCTTAGATAAACGCATATTTACCCAGTTTCACCACTAGATATATAGTTTCCTTATTGAAAAACATGGCTAACGAAAGTAAAGCATTTCGATCTTTTTTTAAGATAGCATATTATGAACTTATTTAGAATATTCATGCATTAATTATCTCAAAATAAACTAGTTTATGAAGTTCATTTGTCAAATAGGTGATATAATGTAGTTGTTTTGGTAAGACTACATTTTGGTCTGAGGACTAATTGATATCATTAGTCATCTAGCAACTGATTTTGTTGACAGAAACAAAGGTATGCAAATAAAAGCGACAAGACTTTCACTATTCGGCAAGCAAACAGATAACGACCCGTTATCTAGTAGTAAGATAATATTCTTATCTTGGGTCTCATCTGGTTAAAAGATTCTTATCTATTAACTTGACCCGATTTAATTAATTGGAACCCTTGCTTTTTTATAATGTTATTTATTTTTTAAATCCCCATAAATAACTATATAACATAACATATTTGAATGATGCGTTATTCATCATAATTTAATTTAACATGTTATTTTTAATGCCTGATAAATAGATTAATGCATCAATACATAATCGACTGATCACATGATTACTTTTACCACGATTATCATGATAACGGTTATCATGGGTGATAGTAAATCTGTATCCAAAATTGAAATAGTTTAACCACTAAATATATAGTTTTCTTACTGAAAAATATGGCTTACGAAAGTAAAGCATTTCGATCGTTTTTAAGATAACCTACAGTACCCATTTTAACTGTAATGCATAACAGAATTTGCATAACTGAATCTTTATGTAAAACTTCTTCACAATTAATTTGTCAAACAAACCTCTATATAAGTCAAGTGGGAATGTGTTCTTTTCCTTGAGGTAATTTTGGAAGAGGACGCTGGCCTTCTGCTTGAAAAAGGTGCATTAGATGAACAAGAGAACATTAATAATTAGGAAACAATAAGTTACTTTTTGTAGTTCGACTTCTGTAACATTGGGAAGTTTCAGGAGGCACAACAATGTCACTTAAAACAGCCACAGCACATGAATCAGGTACATCAAGAGTCTTATTAAATCAGATCTTGATCTCTAGAAATCTTCGAAGCTTTCTCAGACTGTGCTTCAGTAATTGATGATGGTTTAGTTGGCACCTTATGTCCCATCTTCAAATGCCTAGTACACATAGAAACTTTTCTTTTTGCTTGGGTTAGGAAATGGTTTAAACAACCAAGACAAAAAAATAAATATACAAATCACACGCCAATACGGTTAAAAACAACTTACGATGGCTTCATTTTCGCGACTGTTTGGTTTAATTATTTCGAACTCCTGTCAAAGGTTTAAATGAAACGGAGATTTCAAAATGAAAACCGATTATGTCAATGGAAATTCAAAATAAAAACCGATTATGTCAATGGAAAACTTATAGCCGTTGCAGGTTGCAGATTAATTCAATCATTCAATCAGCCTAATAAGATACATGCTACATCCATGTTAGATTTCATTTCAAGATTATCAACAAATGAACAATTTCAAGATTATCAACAAATGAACAATTATAAGAAAAACGTAAACAAACGGCCAAGTCCTACTGTAAAATACTCGGCCTTATGTAAATATTTCGGCCTTATAGCAATGCGTCAGAACCATCTAGCGGAAGTTGAATAAAACACGAAAACACATAATTTACTTTTTAATTATGATTTCGTCGACGTATAAAATTCTAAATACGACGGCTCCATGTAAAACCTTTTATTGCACAATATGATTTAAGTTTCCTAATCGTTTAACTATCAGACAAAAAACGTATAAGACATTAATGAAATGAACACCTTTCCTATCTCACTGAGAGGAACAACGCCATCTGTTGGTGTGGGTTGGGTTGGGTCGGGTCGGAAAAAAAGGTCGTTTGGGGATAGAATCCCTATCGGGAAACTGTCTCACTCAAACACAATATTTCGTTGCACGAAACAAAATCCAAATATTTTAGTTTTTTGGCAATCAAAATTAAAGTAATCGTGAGAATAACGTCAGTTGTCACTATTTCACTAGTTTTGTTCAGTTTAAATTCAGATAAAAGTAATGTTAATTTTCTTTCACTGAACAAATTTTTTCGCTGTGTCACGGCTGCAAGTTTTTACTTCTTGGCCCACTATTTGTGGAGTATTTTGTGTTGATTTTCGAGAATTCACCTTTAAAATTCTTTTCGGTAAGCTTTTCACGTATGAATAAATTTTAATTGTAAATTGGTCCCTAGCAGCGGTTTACGGTAAATAACTTGTAAAAAACCGGTGAGAAAAACCGGTAAATGGTAATTTACGGGGGTCTTAAACCGTAAGTTTACCCAAAGAGTGTGTTTTCTAGCCCGCAATACTTGGTAATTCAACCGTATTTTCTAACCCATAACATTTTTCAGATTGGGAATGCAAAAGATAATTTTACCTTTAATATTCTAGTTTTTTTAACCACAACTTTACCCCAAGAGTGCGTCTTTTCGCCCGAAATAAGCGGTAATCTTACCGTATATATAATATTCGAATTGGGAAATAAATAGGTTGTAATTGGGTGTTTTTGCGGTCTAAGAACTCCTAATTTTACCATTTTATTTTTTAATTAATTTTGACCATTCCACCGGGTGAAACCAACCCAACCACCCGTTTTTTTTAATTCTTACCCGCCCACATCCCCATATTTGTAATTCCACAACCAAATTCCACATAACGCATAAAATGTTTCTATGCCTGCACCTGGCTTCGAACTTGTATACCGGTCTCAGTTATTAAGTTCATACTTCAGCTTGCTACCGACTGAACCACTAATGATAAAATATTGAAATTGTAATTTTAAAAAATTGCTATTCAAATTGTGCGCGTCAAATTGATTTTATCAGCCTATTAAATAGTTTCGCGTTTACCTTAAAAAATACAAAAAAAAACAAACAATTTTTTCCCAATTTGCAATGATCCCGCAAACCTCTTTAATACATTATAAATGGAGTATATGCCTCCATAAAGGAGAACACGATGATATCAATATTAAACTCACTAAGTCGCTAACACATTAAAACCTGCAATTCACGTACAAAGCCGCACAAAAAGTGTTATTAAGCTTTCTTATCAACGTCTCAGCTTACAATATTTCCACTTCCTCCTTTGTCTTCTTTTCTGCAACGCCATCTATACTTTCCTCACGTGTGCTCAAGCTGTACAGAGGCGCACAGTTCAAACGGTTTAGACAAACAAATAAAATATCTTAACGCCATATATTGGTAAGAAATGCTGGCATCTCTGGCGGGTTGCAAGGTTCTCGTAGGAATGTAAAAAACATTAATTAATCTAATAATATCTCAAAGTTTTAAGTACAACTAATATATATGATTATATCTTATATGTAGCTTATAATAAAGCTAAAAATAACTCAACTTTTAATGCGCGGAGATTAATTTCTCCTACCCTAAGTTTTAAGTAATATATTAGAAGCAGTTTGTAAACATGCCAGAAATTTAAAACTGCGTTCCCTGGCTTGTTCAATAGCTTTTCAATACATTCTGAAGCATTGGTTACTGCTGTATTCCACCAAGGGATTGTTTCAAATAGATATCGTGTCATTGATATCGTTTGTAAAACAAATTATTTCAAAATTTCAAATCTAAATATCTACAATAAACACGGACAGATTTTGATTAAACTTACACCATACTATTGGCATATCTTTCTGAACAAGACAAAAATGATTTAATCAATTTCTTTCCGTTTTTATAGCCTTATTTTTAAAAATTAGATAGATAAGATTGGTTTAACATTGACCATGTTTGTGGGGTACCAGAAATTTAGAACTGAAATGTAAACACGATGTGTTTCCTTATCCCAGGCTGGGCTCTGGGACATCACCACCGGGATTCCCGTGACGATTGATACGTATACAAGTGGCCGTCGGTCGACGACCGTAGGGGTTTCCCTAAGTCGAGCAGGTCATCAAGCATAGTCGCCACGGTGTTTTTCCGTGTCGGCGTGACTTGGAGCTCCGGTAGCCCCAGTTTCCCATTGGAATATATATTGTTTTTGGTTTTTTTAATTACCGTATTACTAAAGAACACGTTTCGTTTTTTTTCTCTCTTTTTTCTTTCTCCCTATATATTTTGGTTTTCTTTCCCTGATTCGATACCCACGTCTTCGCCTTGGATGTTTGAATTCTTACCATTATTCACTATTCACTACACATTGTATTCTTCATCAGCACACGTCCAAAAGACAATTTAAAAAAAAACTAAACGACTGTTCGCGTCCTGTGGATTTAGCCTGGTAAACCGCTGGAAGAGCGTAACTTTTTCAGCTACCACGCCCGGCGCGATCGGGCAGTGGGATAGCGAAACAAACATCGTCCCCCGGTACGGAGTTTCTTCGGCCAGTTCTACAGTGACTACATTTACGAACTGTGGCCTACGTCGGCCGTCACCATTGGCGGCATCATGACGAATCAGTACTAAAAAACATGAATTGAATAAAGGACACAAAACGTACCATCCTTTATGACTTACCGAGTTCCCTTCTAAGCAAATCTAATTGAGCAGGAGTATATTCCTTAATGGGCGGTTTTTGATCGGTATCAGCAACACCAGCTGATGGTTTCACTTGTTCCATGCCGTTATTTAATTTCAAACTTTCTATATCTCTACTATTTCTCTACAAGCAGAAAACTCACCTCCAACAGGTCGCACAAACGATTGTCGCTCTGCAAAATGACACTTCAAATAACACAATAATTTTTTTTTGGTTGCCATCGTTACGGACTTGTTATCTGCTAGACCATGAAGAGGAATGGGTGAAAACAAAAATAAAGCCTAGATTTTTACTTATTTCGCTACACTTTTCCCTCTAGTGGCAGAAAAAGGAACGAATCCTTTATTTCACAACCCAAAAATAATCGATTAAAGTCGACGCTAAGAAAAAAGTCGCGACTTTTAGTCGACTTAAAAAAATAATCGATTTCTGGGAAAAAGTCGACTTCAACCTTTTTTAAAGCAGTATAAGAGCTTATAGTTTGGCCAATAGATGGCCATGAAACTGCGTTGAATATGAAAAAGGTGGTAAATTTTAAAATTTTAAGAAAGTCAGGTACAATTAAAACAAAGTTTGGCATGAATACATAAATATTTTAGATAATAAAAGGTATACCTTGCTTTTAAACTCAAAATTCTGAATCAAAATTCAGTTATGTAGTAGCTGTCAGGGAAAAAACGAAAACGTCGACTTTTTTTGGAAGATCGATTAAAAGTCGCGACTTTTCGACTTGGAATCGATTATTTCGTTTCGACTAAAAGTCGAATAAAGTCGAATTATAATCGATTTTTTAAAGTCGGTACAAGCCTCTGTATGGGAGTAGTCTCCTCCTTTCCTCCTTCATGACAAAACGCATAAAATATTTCTACGCCTGCATCTAGCATCGAACTTGTGTACCGGACTCAGTTCAGAAGTCCATACTTCAGCTTGCTACCGACTGAGCAACTAATGAATGATATATTATAATATTGTACGTGAAGTATGTACCAATTAGGCAAGGAATGTAATGGGGACTTAGAAATATTTTCTTCTTTATACATCAAGTAATTGAAAATTACCTAACTAAACACAAAATAAATGAAATCAAATGGCAAAATTTACAGATTTACTCTAGCTATGCATTGCTATATTGAACAATGGTGTTTTTAAGCGAATAAACTATTGACTTTTCATTAAAAATTCAGTAAAAAATGAAAAAATATAAAAAGTTCAAGCGTTAGAAACGTGGTTTTAGGGTGGTAATTTGGTGAAAATCCACCAACCCTGTTCTCACCCCAATCGAACTCCAAACAAATCCGAGTGGGTTTTTACCCACCCAAGAATCTCCCACTCCAATACAACTCTAAACGAAACCCATCCCCCCTTTCCCAAGAACCGCGGTTTTTTCGACAACACCTCAGTATAACTAGTGCACAAAGGTGTAATTTACCAATAGTTTTACTGAAAAAATACGGCGCTTTTCCCCCGGTTTCAACGGGAGTTCCTGCAGTAGTTTCTACCAAGTCAAGTTTTGGGTTTAATTTGCTCGTTATAGTCTTTAATTATTGGTAAAATATACCACATTCAAATTGGAAATAACAGTTTTATAACCGTGACATACCGACTGCCGTAACTGTGAATTCAAATGTGACATAATTTACTAATGAATGAAAGGAGAATTAAATCAAATTTTTTCGTTTCAACCTAATGTTAAATTGGTAGGAAAAGCGAAAGATCATTGAAAATGAAAGTGCGTAAATATTACTCTCGGTCAACTCGATGAAAACGGATGAAAATATCCCTATCTGGTGTCAGTTCTAATTAAGTTTAAAATACGGGAGAAAAAAAAGGATTTTAGACTTGAATTTTACCGTGTTAGTGAAAATTGATTTGGGTAAAAATAAAAGTAACCAACCGAACAATGCATTAGTGACCAAGTAATAGCCAAGCATTTAAAAAAATTTAGTTCGGGCAGAGCCATGAAATTGATGGTTGCAGGGCTCTTATGGCGGAATTTTCTCTCAGAGATGCCGTCGTTTTTGGTAGTGCAATAAGCCCCCCCCCCCTCCAGCAAACTCTTTTCCGCCTCATTGAAATCAGACACGAGGCGGAGGACCATCTGGCGACAGTTTCCTGCAACTTATAGACGTAGCTGCTCTAGTACGAAAAAAAGTTTTCTAATTGTTTGTATTTGATCCCTTTGAAGCGAAAGTCTAAAAAAGACCTTGAAAGGGAATTATGAGTTTGGAAAAGAGTTTTAAGCGTGCGTTTTAAAGTGGTTTCAAAATACTGGTTTAAAACGTTGTTCTTCACGCAAATAAGCTATGTAGAACAAGTATGCAAAACCAGTTTTTTCTATACTCTGGATTAAGAAACCATAGAAAAACTGGTGTTGCTAACCCAAGCCAAGTACTAGGGGGGGGGACATTAAAAAAATAGACTTGTTTTAAAATAAATTCAATATCAAGGCGGTAGGAAGCTTCATCGGTTCACTCTCAACAGACAAGCTCGTAGAAACCAACATTTTTTTTCTCGTCCCCTTTTCTTTTCTAATATAAATGATTGTTTAGCTTCAAGGATTTTCTTATAATCAAATTTATAGATTTTGTAGATTATTACGAGCTTATTATCTAGTTTTCCGAGTTCTTACCGACAAAGCCGATCGCGCAAGCCGATTAGCCAGGTCCTGCTTCTTATTCAACCAACAGAGTGAGTGATAGTCACTACCATCACTTCTGCTCCCTAAATATAATTATGGTATTTATTTTCAGCCTAACCGAAAGCGAGACACTCCTTCTCAGTTATCGAGTAGTTTCTTTTCATCTTTGTCAACAGGTGATTGACGAATACCATAGGTACCAACTATCGTGATCGCATCTATGACGCACCAATACGCATTGGCTGTGAGCAATAATTTAAAACTCAAGGTCCAAAATTATTATTGAATAACAGATCGCGGTAACATTACAGGACTTTTTTCCTTCTCGTTAGGTAGATAGTGATCTTTAGAGCGGAAATTGTTTTTTCCTGACCTGGAGCTTATATAGTTGAACTAAATATTAATTTAAATTTTCGTGTTTATATTTTTATTCAAGTGCCAATCGCAACTAGACAGTAACTAAGATAATAAAAATCTGTTAAATTTCTTTTTTTGAAATATAATTTAACTCAAACGGTGCTGAGTTATATGATTTCCAGAGAAAAAAATGTCTAGCCTAAAATATAAAATTTTATCCTCTCTATTTCGCTTCTGGCTTAACTTAGATTGCGAAATGTTTGGGAAACGTGTTCTGACGTTATATGCAACACCCTGTCAATTTTTCAGTTCCCAAAAATCAAATTTTTCATTGTTTCATTATTTACAAATTTTTCAATTTCATTTTTCGGAGTAACTCAAGGGAAAAATATATTTTTTTTAATGGAATGACACTCCATGTATTGCCCACACATAGAAAACCAGACCATAACCATTGGTAAAAAAAATTGAGGGAAATAAAAGTAATCAAAACTAGATTATTTAAATTGGCCATTTATAGCAAGCGACTGCAGGGCAGCTACTGCACCCTGAAACCCCGCATTGTAGTCAGTAGTAACTTCGTTCGAAACATAATTTGACCGGTCGTCACTGTAGTTGTCATTGTTGTCAGGTCCACCAACCAACCCTCCATAAAGGATTTGTCCGTTTGGTGACAGTGAATTGTAGGTATTCCAGTCACAAGCAGAAGGTTAATTTGGACAAGAACTAAAAAAAAATAAGACAGATTAATGTCAATTAGGTGAATCATAACCATCTCCTTGTCTACAGCAGATTACAGCGAACTACCTGGAACGGTGATGAACTCTTACAGGAGGATTAGTTCCAAAACCACAGACAAAGCTTCGACCGGTGTCTCCCAAGGCATAATGAATTTGTTGCTGTGCAAATGTTCGATAAACTACTGTATTGATGTTGAGGTCGGCTGCCTATTAGAAGCCAAAAATAAAAATCATTACAATCTTGCAACGAAATTTAAAAATTTTATTTTATGCCACTTTCACCTGTAGACAAATATAAGCAGCGTTAGATGCATGGCGTAGTGATCCCCACTTACTAATAAACAAAATTCCTTTGGGCGTCTTGGGTTGATTGACTTTGGAATCACAGAATGTCTTGATGGCACTAATGTAAGTCGGATCGTTGGTTAATTTAGCCAACATTACCTGAAATGTTAACAATTTTATTTTTCATCCAGAAGGAATTCTGCTTCTCTAATACCTGAACCCCAGCTGCTTTGTTGTCCCATGAAAAATCCCCTGCTCCCGATAGTCCATATTGGTTATAAAAAGAGTAGCTCTGTATAGCCAGATTGCACCCCTTACAAAAAAAAATAAAATAAAGTTTACTTGAGAATTCGTTTAAAAGTGACTTAGGATATGCATTTAATGGGAAAAGCTGAATTAATAAAAGCTTTAAATCTCCCTTCCAGACGACAACTAATAAAGCAGAAATATCATGTATAGGCAAGATTTTTACCAGGCAAGTTCATCTCCATAACCGCTGGAACTGCAAAAAGAAATATAAGGTTATACGAACATTTTTTTAAATAGTATTTAAAAGCGTTATAATGAGCTATCAACTTTTGATTTCCTTATTACGGATAAAAACTTCCTGCTTGAGAAATGGATGTGCTATACAGTCCTTGATATTGCTTAGCGAAGGTATAAAGGTCCTTAGCATGAGCCAAGCAAAGTGCGGAATACGTGGCATTCACTTCAGAAAAAACCATAGAAGTTGCAGCTAGTGCGGCGGCTGTCTCGGCCGCCAAATCTGATCCTAAATTCACAAAGCAGCACAATTGATTTTTATTTATTTACCAACTAAGTTTCTAAAATACTACCAGGATTTGAAGAGGAGATGAAAAAAGCCTATCCAAATGTATACCACATCATTAAACACTAAATGAAAACCAAATGTAAGTGATTGACTTTAAACTTACTGGCCTTGCCATCGTCATTTCTTCAGGACGACCCCAATAAGAATGGTCGGCGTAAGCATCCCCCACCTGACCATAAAATTTATTTGGGGCGACATGTGCTTTAATAAAGTAGTCGCTTGCCCATTTGACCATGTTTTGTGCGTTTGTTAATTGACCTGAGATAAATATGTTTTCTTAGTATCTTTGTAGCAAGTGTGTTGGAAATTTCACCAAAGAAAATTATGCTGTTATATTTCATTTCTATCATTCTACCTTCCATGCAAAACAAATAATTTTATTACCTGCTGAGGAATAACCAAGGGAGTAGTAAAAAACGGACCATGCAGCAAGCGTTGTTGTTAAAGCCATGGGGAATCCAAACTTAACAAAATCACCAGCTAACAGAAAAATCATTTAATTATGAACGAACGAAAATTTAATACACACATTAAATTTGCATGCCATCATAGTATCCGCCGGTAAAATCTTCTCCGTTTTGTCCAATATCACCAAGTGCTGAATCATAACGATAAGGAATGGGGTTGTCGTTAGCTGGTAAGTGCCCAGAACGTTGAGCGTAATAGAACAGCAGTGATTTGGTTATCACTTCAGCGTAATTATATTTAGTGTTTAATGATGGAGGAACTGAAGAATTTGACGGGGCTGTTGTGGCTGTACCAGCTGGTATAATACTGTCCTTTAAATAGTACAAATGTTATTTCAATTTTCAAAAATTTCAAACAATTATTTTGTAAATGCCAATGAAGTAGTTACTGTATTTGACATAGTTGATATTGTTGTAGGTATATTCACTGGTGCTATAGTTGGCACTACACCTAGTAATGTGCGCAAATAATCTTAAGGTTAAGTATCAAACAGCAGTGTTGGGAACATCAATTAAATTTCGTGACGTTTAACGTTTAGGCAATTGTCGCCGTCAATCCAAAACCAATACGTCAAACGTAAAAAAAGTCAAGGTAACGTCAAATTTTCCCAACGTCTAATATGACGTTTACCTTCATATTGTAAAAATTTTAAAACTTCAAATGTAGCCTAGGCTTAAAAAATTACAAAATTCTAGTGTGAAACAACTGTGGATTAATTTGGTGAACACCAGCCATTCTATAACAATGAAAATAACCAAGAAGAATGTAATGAAATTGTCTTCAGAAATTTTAGATCGACGAAGATGACGATTCCTCAAGATAAACGTCAAACGTCAACGCCAAAAGTCAACCTGAAATCTGGCTCCCGTCAAACTTTGTGACAAACATCAAACGTCAACTGTTGATGTTTTAAACATTGTGAAATAGTTGGTCCATTTTACAAATGTATTACTTACCACTGGTGCAAAGATTTGCGCCATTAAACCTAACATTTATTATTGTTGACGAAAGATTTGAAGCTGGCCGGATAGTAGGCATTGAAACCAACTGAGTTAAATAAGGTTCCAGAATTTTGAAGTCCGTTATAGCTCATATTAATAAGGGTGAATCGAACGTTATCAGTAGAGCTAGATTGAGCATTCCAAATCTAAACAATAATCAGAATGAATAGGCTGCAAATTGTTTTTATTTAAATATCATAGCTATATGTAGTAAATTGAAAATGCATACTTGCAGGCTGGAAAGAGGAAAGGAAAATGTTACGTCAATCACCCAGCTTGATACCGTAGTTGAAATCGGTAAAAATAGAGCCACAGTGAAGCCACGCGCCCAAGCACTTGAAACTAGAGCAACGCTGGAACAAGATCCTGTTCCACCAGTCATAACAGGAGCGATAGTAAATGGTGAGGCTGTTGAGGTGGCAAGAGTTTTAGTTCCTTTAGGTTGCGGTGCAGTTGTAACCATAGACAGTGATGCTAATTCAAATTCATAAAAAAAAACATTTTGGAATCTTAGAAGAATGTAATGAGATATAAATATGGTTGCGTACTTTTTTGTGACTTTGTAACAGTAGTGGTAGCTTTTTTAATTTTTCCAGTAGGTTTTGTCGTAGGTGGTCGGGTGGCTGTAACGATAGACAGTGATGTTAATTTAAATTTATTAAAAGAACATTTTGTAAACTCATAAGAATATAATGACATGCAAATACGGTTGCGAACTTTTCTGTGATTTTGTAACAGTAGTGGTAGCTTTTGTAATAGTTCCAGTAGATTTTGTCGTTGGCACAGCTGTTACCGATGAGCAAACATTGATGCCATTGAAAAAACGCTCATGATAGTTGGAAAAACGTTAGTAGAAGGATACCAAACGTTGAAACCAACTGTATTGCACATAGATCTGGCGTTTTGAACCCCATTGTAGCTCATTTTTATCAAACGGAAATTTTTTCAAATCAGTAGAAGTTGATGCTGCATTCCATACCTTAAATAATTAAATATTGGAAAAAATTATTAAAAAGTATCAAACAAATATTTATTTTCCATTGTATGTATAGTACAGTCTATATCATATTAACTGGTGCAGGCTTTGTATAAGGGTTAGCGCCAAAAAAAATAGAGGTAAAAATCTGATAGGGGCGCTAGAGGTCTCTTATACTGATACCAAGTTCTTTCCACTTTCTGCTAAACAAAAGGCGGATTAGGCTAATATGTGTATATTTCGAGGAATTGATTAACGGGATGCTGTCGCTGTAATATATATATAAGCGAAGAAATGAAAGCTCTTTCTGATTCAGATCCACATTTATGATTATCTGGTATTTGTATACCAGCCAGTTCGATCAACATGTAATAGGTTATGACATTTTTGCCGTTTATTTCCACGGGTCATGCTCATGATTCCGCTAGCCTAACAGTTATGTTTCGTCTATCGATAGGACGATAGCGAGATGGGTTGGATAGGGTTATTTAGACATTTAGAAAGGCTTTTTAGCGTAGAGCAAGGGTAGAGTATAGGAAACAAAACTCTAATAACTGTAAGGTTTTAAATATTTCTAAAATTAGAGTTATGCCTTCATACAATCATACTATCAATCTAAAAATGTAATAATAACCATTTATTTTATGAGGCATGTCTAGGACACGAACACCAACCTTTTCGGTGCCAGCGCATCGACTATAACCACTATACCCAACACAGGTTTATATAAATAAAAAATAAGCACATTAAAAAAAAATTTTTGTATAAGGAATTGACGATAATGGGGGGACCAAAATTAAATAACACCGATATTCGGTGATTTCTTTTAGTGATGTTAAAAAAAAAGAAAACAAGAGCCTATAAATAATATACAGTAAGTGAAATGCTTTATAAATAGTAATTGTCTGGTATAACAGTTATAGTGGCTGATCTCCAACACAGAAGCTTGAAGTTCAAAACCTTGTCAGTGGCAGTTTATTCCTGTTATGTTGATATTAGATTAGATTAGATAAAAGCCATTTAAACTGTATGATTAATTTAAAATGGCATTTAAAAAAATGAATTTTAATCACCTATGGTTAAGGTGTTTTTGAATGTCGAGCCCTTCATTAGGAATTTTAATTTTTCAACATCGTCGCATAATTTTTACACTGATTACTGATTAGGTTATAGAGGGCTGTATTGGTTCCAGCTTTATATTTCTAAGATTAACATCTAGGAAACTATTATAAATATTTATTTTTTTGCTCGATCTTAGTCCCTTCTCCACTCGCGAGTGGATTGTAATTTCGATTGGAGCTATGCGAGGAGACTTATAAGTCGGTAGAAATTCTCAAGCGGGTTTTCTCGAGATTTTCCAGAAAATGGTAGTTTGCACCTTTTGTCTATATATTTTGGGCGAACTCTTTCCACTTGGAAAGATTTTCGTTTTTAATTCCCTTTCCTTTAGCCCCGTCGACGAAACAAAAAAGGAAATGAAGGCCAACCTTTTCGCCAACTCTAACGCTCTAACGCTCGGCTTTTTAATCCTTTGTTTCCTACTCTACCCCTGCTATACGCTAAAGAGCATGTCTACATTTCTAATGTTATTCTAACCCTACCCACCCCACTTCGCTATTAGCTAGCGAAACATGGCTGCTATTAGGCTAGGCGTTATTCGCATGGACCGTGAAAATAAACGGCATAAATGCAAATAGTTTTTACTTATGCTTTAAGTTTGCCTTATTGATAAAATTATACCAGCTATATAACCTATTACAATGTTGATCGAGGGGGCTGGTGTGCAATACCAGATAATTATAATTGCTAGATCAGAGGACTTAATTAAATTTTTTCTTAATTTTTTAAGATAAATTATATTTTGTAAGTAGTCGCAATCTCATTATATCAATCAGTGTTTTACTAACACTTGACACATCCCGTTTATCAGTTCTTCTAAATAAACACCGAAACAGACTAATCCGCCTTTTCCTTCGCAGAAAGTGGAACGTAATGGGAACACTGTAAGAGACCTCTAGCGCCCCTGTCATATTTTTACTTCTACTCTTTTGGCGCTAACCCTTATACAAAGCCTGCACCAGTTAATATGATATAGACTGTACCTACCAACGAAATTGTTACAGTGTACAAATTTCACCCGCTTTTAACTCGGCGTCTTATGGCGCCACATGTCACTAGTTTTTTTGAAATAATTAGAAAAAATGTTGTTTTTTTGTAAACATTTGTGGGGGTTATGGTGAAAACTTTATTGATAACAATGTACAGGGATTTGCGTATTTTTAATTTCGTTTCCCTAGTCCCTAGAGGTGGGATCACCTGTACCAATTTCGCCGAGCGAAATTTTGGGCGTTTGCCGTGCATTCCTTACGGCGCTACGAAAAAAGCGTCCTATTTTGGAAATTTGTTTAGAAATCAACTTGAATAGTTTTTCTATCGCGGTTTTTTCTAATCCAGGAAGGAAAAGGCTATAAATCTTATTATTTAATTTATTTATATAATAATAGCGAAAAAATATTTTTTCTGAAAATTTTTGATTTGGCCATCTGTCGGAAAAAAAGTTGCTAGTGAATATAGCAGTTTCAGAAACCAGATCGCAAACTGCACGGAGAACGCCCAAAATGCTACAGGTGGTACAGGATATCACCTCTAGGGACTAGGGAAACGAAGAAAAAAATACGCTGACCCCTGTTCATTGTCATCAATTAAGTTTTGACAATAACCCCCAAAAAAGTTTACATAAAAACGAAAAGTTTTCTAGTTATTTCAAAAAATCTAGTGACACGTGGTGCCGTGTTAAAAGCGGGCGAAATTGGTAAACTGTACCAATTTTGTTGGTAGGTACTGTACGTAAAATGTGGATAACTGCCAATGGGATTAAGAAAAGCCGAGTTTAGCTCATATTTTGAATCTCGTTTATTATCACTTTGTTAACCATAACCAAACTGCACCGTTCCGTCTTTAAGCCGTCTTTTATTCCAGGAATTGGGACCTGTCTATCTTTTCCAAGATAAATATTTATGGGCTTATACGAGGCGCATTCTAGCAAATATTTCCGAATTTTTTGGTTTTATATAGAACCAACGCCACTTTTTGGCTTTTGAATTATTACATGCTTCAAAAGATTATCATGTTTATAAAATTTTCAACATCTGGATTCGAATCGAACACTGATCCTAAATTGCCAAACTAGTTTCTAACCACTGCGCTACCGGATGTTTGCAATCAACAAGAAAACTATTTAGTGGCATGACTCTTTATATCCATGTCTTGGAACGGGGCCCAAAAAATCATTCCCATTTTTCACAAACATCTTATACGGCAGTAATGGGTTGAAGTAGGGCTTTATACGTTCCAGTGGCTGTTGCTTGCATTAAATTAAAAGTGAATCTCATAAAAACATACTTTGGGAGCCACATTTACATTCTTCACGCCACATTTCCCCTTTGCCACATTTCGCGGCAAGGGCAGGGATGAGGGGTAGACAAAGGATTTGGGATTCGGAGGGAAAACAACACACCGAAAAAAACGGATAATTTCTGTTTTATTTTTGAAACTCATTAGTTTAGATCAATAAATAAAAATCACATTTTTATATCGCATATAGAACTAACAAAGCTCTATTAATAAAGACTTTTCCCGTCATCCTAGCGTTAGCCGTTTCTGAGTTATAAGACGCCAAAGTAGCCTTATGGTGGCTCGGATAAAAACCCCATCTTCCCGTGATTAAAAAATTATAAAAAAAATCACGTTAGAGATGAACTAAATGAGTAGGGGAGAACGGAGTCAACGTGGACAAAATTTTTCTTTTTGCAATATTTCTTGTCGTTTTCACTTTTTCCTAATTTTTTTTCGTGTGTTTCGTTAAATGTCTATTTGTTTACTTCCCATATTTTTTATACATTTTTCCCTTTAAAAATAAAGTAGTTTTGACGATTTTAAAAAGTCAAATTTTTTGGGCCTTTTTGAAAAAGACGGGGCAAAATTAGACAGGCTCTGTCTAAAACTGGACAATCATGATAAAACGTAAAATTATAAACGGAAAAAATTAAAAAAAAATTTAGAATGTTCATCTGCCCTTTCTTTATTCATGCACACTGATAATGACACGTTTGTGTAAAACAATGAAGAGTTACGAGTGTTTTAGAAAAGAGGGGGGGAAATTTGACAATTGCCTGTAAATTATGCCCTAAGGCGGCAAGCTCCCCTCGTTGCTATAGTTAGCGTGGTCCAATTACACCCCAAAACTAGGTGTTCAAAATGACACAACTCGGTGCTATTTAGTATTTCGTTCATAACTTAACACTGAAACAGCACTAACATTTAATTTTTGTATCAATCACCTAAGAAATGAATTGGCTATTTCACCTATTATTATTTTATTCATTCGTAGTGTTTTTCACTTTAAAAATACTTAGAGTAATAGGGAGAAATATTACATCAAACAGGGCCATTTTTTAAATTATGCGATAACAAGAGCAATAATGGTTCGATTTTAATGAATATTTTTTCTAGAACGTTAAACGTTCTAGTATATACAAAAATAAAAAAAAAACAAATTTTTTTCCCATAACATGTAGCACTTATGGTCCTTGTCCAATATGACTCGTATCCATGTTGACTCCGTTCTCTCCTAACTCTACACAAAAATTCGTCGCTTTCCGACGAAAACTCGATTTATGGGAGCGCCGAGAAAATGACATTTTCCCATAAGGTTCTCTCGGGTGTTCCGATACTTTAGGTAGGCACTGTATACATTTTTCATGTGTGTCAAATTTGTAGATCGACTTACCTCCTGGTAGACGAAAAAATAAAAAATCTATCTCTAGCGATAAAAAAGATATAAACGTTTTCCTAAGACACGTAGCGCCATAAGAACACACTGAAAAAAGGGGGATGTACCTAATTGTTTGGTGGGTACTGTATAAAAACATTTCTCTTGTTAAAGAAATGAAATTAATTTTTAAGTCGCCATGCTTTCCTCTATGATTAATCATTTTATTTCGTGAATTTTTCATTTCTTCTCGTTTGTTCCGTCGGAGTAGCACAAAAGAAATGAAAGTTAACTTATTTTTATTACCCTTGCATGCCCTTGAAATAAGTGGTTTCCTTTTATGTGGTTTCATACTCGCTTTCTTTACTCTAAAAGCAAGCTTACGAACCCACTATCCACTTATTCTTCAACAGTGAGAAAACCCTTCCAATGACAACAGAAGGGATCCTATGGTGCCCACCGTACCCTTTATATTTCTCTTTGCTTCTTTTTTTTTTTTTTTTTGAAAGATGAGAAAATTGATGAAAGAGGAAGGAAGGGAATAGTGGAAAGGAAGAGGAACAGGCATAGGTAAAGGGGCTTAATCTATCCCCTCCATCAAATTAAAATAAAAACATGCATAGCCGTTTGCCTGCTAAAGAAACTTACACGCATGACTGTATACTCGGCAGAGATAAACAGAAATTGGACTAGGAATAGCATAGGAAGAGCAAGGTGGACACTATGGACAACAATCACAGTGGTAATGGGGTGCTCAGAACTAACATTTTCTGTCAGATTTCTTTAAAAAGTCTTCATGCGAACGCCCGTTGGAAAAATTTAAACAATTAATAAACAACATTTAGCGGGAAGGGGCCTCCTAAACTAGCAGACCAATAATGTGTTGGCCTCAAAAACTAGAAAACTAATAATTGTAGTACTGAGTACCCCCGTGTATTGCGCACAGTAGATTTAGTCTGCTTTTTACCTCTCTATGAAGTTTGCTATAGATCGTTCGCTACAGAGAGGGGAAGTGAATCTCTGTTTATCTCTACACACACAACACTTGGGTGTTTCATTTTACATATTAATTTTTTTTTGCTCGACGTTTTCGATCGAGGTGCCTTAAAGAAAAAGAAAAAATTCTCAAAAGATTAAAAAAAATGTTTGCCTCTCCAGCGGGACAAATAATTCCTGAAAATAGGCCTAAATTGGAACTAAATTATTCATAAAAGCCGAACGGCTAAGAATTTCTAAACCATCTTTTCAAGGATTGTAGATGAACATCTTAGAAACATACCCACAAAAAATGAACTTAATCGAAATTGTTTAAGAAATTCCACAAAAATAAAATAAAGGGGAACCTTTTTGTTTGGATTGTCAGTGCTCAGTGCATTGTTTACATGGCAAAAAGTAATCGGCTGTCATTTTTTTCAGTTACTTCCAAATAGTAAGATGGGTATCAGAAATGAAACTATCACTGAAAGACTATCGTAGTTAAAAAAAATAAATGTGTGAAATGAGACACCCAACTGTAGAAAGATGGGATAAGACTGACTTCTAGCGAGAAATCGTAGTCGTAGTAAAAGAAATCTGTATATGTGAGGCGTTTGTTAAGGAAATTGACGGAGGGGGCTGCAGCGTAAACAGAGTGTCCCAATCAACTAGAATTGATCGCAATTATCTGCAACCGTATATTTTAAACCACATTGGTAAAAGATGTGATTAAATTATTAACCAGTAGTGTGAAAACTATTAACCCTACTGAACAGTATATGCAATACTAGAGCGCACCGTTTTCCCAATAACTTAGTAAAAATATCAATCTCTCTTCACTTACTTCTAAATTTGAAATCGCTGCTGGAAATGCCACGTCAACGGTCCAACTAGTCACTGTTGTAGTAATTGGAATAATTAGAGTTGTTGTGTAACCACCAGGCCAACTCTGCATCCAATAAAAAATTCGTTATTTGGCTAAGAAAACAAAGAAAATTATAGATTACCGTTGAAATAGAGACGACATTGTCACAAGGTCCACCTGTCAAGAAGAAAACAGAAATATTTGTTAAAGTTTTCTTCAATAGAGCTTCAATAGATTTTGTTTAAATTGGAAAATCACCGCAAACCTTATGAAATTGCACGAAAAACTTTTCATCTATCTGATACTGTTTTTTTTATTTTCATAGTATAATTATATTCTTGTTTTTCATACACATTTTGAATACTGAAAATCAATAGTATGCAGCTTTATATGAAGTTGTCAATAGATGCTAAATTGCTCAATATGGAAAGAAGCTATATGAAATAGGTTGAGGGACTGATGAGGGTGAATACCGAAAATAGAAAACATAATTTTAAAAAGGGATTGCACCAGCAGTAACTAACTAGATGCCGAAAGCTTTATTTTCGGGCCTATTTTCATAAATATTCAAGAAAGGTGTTTCGTCTATTCATTAAAGGAATTTTTACTTCCATTTTGTTCCAGGTGAAGTAAAAAAGTGCATTTTAAAGAAGATCAAATTCCCCTTAATGAGCCATCTATTTAAATTAAGAATTTCATGCGTTTATGAAACTAATTTAGCTTGAATGAAGTAGGTTTATCAATTAAGTTAGTTAGGACCAACATGAGCAGATAGTTATCTTTACTCAGTAAAAAAATGTAATCTATCTTTAGGGCCAACATGATACGTAGGATGATGTAAGCTATAATGGATCTAGAGGATAATGCATGTATCCCTCTGGAATACAGTATCCACGCGGGGTATTGGCTCACCCCCACCAATTTTAGCGTTTTAACACGCGCGAGATAGATGTTACGGTGTCTCGCGTTGGAATTTTTTTTAAATATGAATTTTCCCGTAGAACATTCGTTTTTTTATTGGAAAGATAAAGAAGTACTCTTTATCTTTTTGATTTTAAATTTGTAAACTGTTCATAGGTTATATGGAATAATTGATAGACATAAAATATTGGCTCACTCTTTTCCCCACTTTTCCAAACGCACTGTCCCTACCCGCGGCATAGCCTGAGGGTTTTTATCCTTTGTTGACTTTGGCGCGGGATAAAAAAAGGCACTTGGGGTGAGCCAATAATTGATGTCTATGATTTATTCGATATCAGCTATGACTAGTTTTCAAATTAAAAATCAGAAAGATAAAGAGCACTTCTTTATATTTCCAATAAAAAAACGAATGTTCTATGGGGAAAATGTATATTTTTAAAAAATTCCAACGCGAGACACCGTAACGGGTATCTCGCGCGTGTGAAAACGCTAAAATTAGCGGGGGTGAGCGAATACCCCGTGTGAGCAATGTACCCAAAAACAATAATTCAGAAACAAAATTTCATCAATTAATAAACTAGATATAAATTTTTTTCAATATTCCAAAATTCAAGTTCAATATAATATGTGGCGTTCTATATTTTCTAGCCTTTTTTTAAAACCTACCTTTCACAGTTCGGAGTGAATAGAGAACGAATATGGCGAGAAATATTAAAATTCTCATTTCAACAGTAAATAGAAGCAGCTATTACGAACGACTATATACTGCGACAAATACTTAACACAACTAACTATGTTTGTCCCTTTTTATGACAAATGATATCCGTGTTAAGAAATACGTCAATATGCTTTGAAAAAAAATTTTTGGGTTTGGAGAGTTTTCATTGGTCAAAGAAACTGTCGCAGTTTTTGTAAAACAGAAGTAGCTGTTAAAACTGGATTCATGTAGTGGCTATGTGCGTAATCATTTTATCTGTTTTAGAATATCAGTGTCCCATGAATTCAAATATTGCGTAGAATGTGAAATGTTTTTTAGAAAAGGGAATTATCCCTTGGAGCAGATGCTCAACCATTGTTGCAGCACTCAACAGACTGTTTAGTTTTTTCACTCTCATTGACGTCATCTTGTGGCATATGTGTTGGAAACTTGCCCAGCTTTTTTCATAACGCTACCAATCTAACATAATTTATTATTATTAAATTTTTATCAAATAATAATATCTTTATGTCAATCGTATACTTTTATAAAACAAATCAGTTAATTAGAATCAATGTTGCCATAAAAAAAATTGTCTCTGGTAATTTGACGAGATCGTTTCCGGCAGAAAGAATGAACAAAGGGAAGGAAAAAGAAAATTTCATTTTTAAAATCCCCATGATAAATAAATGTTTTTTGACTGATAATTAATTGTTACTTAAAATATTTGTAGATAGCCATTTCACGAGGAAACAATAGTAAAAAATGAATTCATTTAGATTTTTTCAATACGGAGCATGTACCAAATAGTCTTAAGGTGCATTCGCACTTGATACCGTAGTGTATTTAAGCGTACACTCGAGTCCATAAATATCAACCCTCTCAAAAAGGCGCAAAAATAAAACTCGTCTACCGCTGCAAAATTGTTTCTGCGCATAGTGTTTTGCATATGGGGCTCGTTAAGTGACACAGCCAGAAATGGAAACTTCTGATTGGCCATATGTGACGTGCAGCAGCCTTTCAGTCGATTAGAGGAGGTTTAGAATCCGCCAGAGTCAGCTTACTTTTTTTACTGAGACAAAAGTGGAAAAAGCGTAATGTCATATTTTATTACATTTGACAATATGCATACGAGTAGGGCTGTAACCCGGGTCATGAAAACCCGGGCTACCGCCTGTAAAAAAAAACCCGAAAACCATGATTCGGTGTACACAATATTTTGTTTCGGGTCAACGCTTGTGGCAGATGTTTTCGAAAACAGACTTTGAAAATTTTGGTTCCAAATTCTAGACCTAGTTAATGTAAATAATTTCATTTTACTACGACGTAATCGGAAAAAGAACCATAGATTCCTATATGCTATGATGTTAATGATTTTTTGCGATTAATAGCAAACAAATTTGGGCTTATTAATTTGAAGTTTTTCTAAGTTAACGGAGGGACTAGTACACATAAGAGCCAATTTTGGGTTCCACGGTAAAATTTTTCGATACGGTTTCATCTGTAGATTCAATAACTTAAATACGAACTGACGAAAACATTCGTATTTGGTGATATCATTGAGTATATACGTTTCATTTAACTATTTTTTGGTATTTTCATTATTTTAAATTCGGTGCTTAATTTTCAGTTTCTAAAAACTTTGAATTTCAATTCAATATTTTGTATAGTAAATTAAATCGGGTAAAGTTCGGGCAAAATTCGGGTCGATGCAGGTCAATCCGGGTTCCAAAATCCTGACCCGGGTCACAACCCAAAAATGGAAATGCCCCGTTTTCGATGACACGGGTTGCACTAGACCCGCTTTTTTTTTACCCGGGTAACAGCGCTATGCACGAGTATTTAAAAAAAATTAAATTAGCGTGACTAATTTCACACCATGAATTAATTTGGCCAAAGAGAACATTAAAATGGCTGCTCGCGGTGATGATGGTTTGGCGTTTGAATTTAACTCTATATCAAACAATTTGGCAACCTGGAAAATTCCGCCAAACTAAGCTTTGCATAGTTACTTAACGAACCCATGGCATAGCGAGTAAACAAAGATTCAGAAACATTTTTTCCATTATATAAATAAGCAGTGAGGGTAGCAACAACAATTTTGATGCGTTATAGGAGAGCGGGGTTACGCTGCACACGTACTAGGTTGGACAAGCTCAATAACTGACGGTGGGGATGAGGAAAAAAAATAAAAAAGTTTGTGAAATGTAGAATTTCATAACAAATATAGGGTATAACTGTATAAGTTTATGTAAAATCATGCAAATAGTTTTTGAGTTATAGCAATACTAAAAAAAATGGCGGTCTAATTTTATGTTTGAAATTGCCATAGTTTTTCGTATCCCTAAACAACCTTTACGGTTTAAAAAAAAATTTTTGTTGAATAAAATACTTTATTCATTCTGTTTTCATTTTATGTTAAAATTTGTATTGTTACGGTTAATCGTTTAAGAATAATAACGTTTTAGAAAAAAGTCTTTGCAGTGGGTAATAGACTAATAGCGGACATCTTTTTTTTGTAATATCGGACGAAAATGATATTTCTGTCTAAAGAGCAGTAGACTATGAATGTATTAAAAACTAACTGTTCTAAACCATAAAAACACATTTTATATTATTTGTGAGTTATATTATTATATAATGTTATTATTTTGCTCTTGATTAAATATCAAATTTTGGTAACATATTATCATTATTATTCTTTTTCCCCACATATTCTATTATTTTAATGAACACAGTAACTATTTATATTTTTATTTTAAATTGTTTTGCAATAGCATCAGAGTTATTAACATGTCTTTTATTCCCCCCCCCCCCTCTCTCTGTCCAGTTTTCCCCCCTGATATTTTTCCCCCGTTTTTTTTCATAGCTTGATTACATCAAAACTAATGATCCGTTCTTTATGAAAAAATTAGGGGACATAGATTTTGGGGTGTTTAATAATAATGTTTATTTATTTAGAAAATTAGGTATGGTTTAAGAGATATTGGGATAATTTTTTTGTCCAGAGTAACCCCGCTTTCCCCTACTTTCATTTTTCGTGCCTTTTTGTGGGGGCAGATATTTATGGACTCAGGTGCACGAGGGTTTGAACATCGTCTCCTCTATTTGAGGAAGCCGAAAGGATTGGGAAACCTGCCGTGTTAAAAATTTGAAGCCGATTTTGCTCACCTTTTCTCTATTTAGGCCAAACCTGGTAACCCCATGGGAGCCATCTAGTAATTGACAAAATAAACTTTTCTAAAAACTTGTGTGTTTCTTTGTTTTTCAATCAATTATTTATGATTGCGGTATAAAATCAAGAAATATTTATGAACGTGCCCATTTTAATTGCCTGGAGTGTAATTTTACAATTTCCTAACCTCAAGACAAAGTTCAGTGCATACGAAATGGGTGTTACGTGAAAAATTAAAGTTTGTGGGAATTTCAGGGGGAAACCTGGAAAAGGTAAAAGCGTAATGTTTCATCAATTTCCTTCAGGTGAAGTGATGCGAAAAAAGTGGCCGACAGCATTACCAAGAATTGTGGTTTTAAAATTGAGCTAAAGGCAATAGCGGATAAGTCTTGCGTTTACAGTGATCATTTTAATGAAAGCGATTATACCATGGGATTCACTGGGACCAAACGTTTGGATTACAAATCTACTATTCAATTCACAACACCAAATTTATGCGAAGTAAGAAAAAGAAAATTAAACTGGCAAAGAAATATTCTTTAGGGGAGACGAAAAATTTTTTAAATAATTTTAATCAGGCGCAGTTAGGTGCTTCACAAAACCGACCATCTTTGAAATGTAGCAATCCAGTAGTTTCAAATGTCTGAAATGTGAGATATCAAACGTTGGAGGAAACACAATGGCTAGATGATACTGTGAGTACAATAGAATACTTTTTAATAATTTACTTATTCGGGCCACTCAATTTTCTGACATTACTCGTGCAGTCTACTGTATTTAAATCAACGCTGCCGAAACTAAAGACCCTATAGAACGAGATATCTACATATCTTTCTGCTGTCTTTTTTTGTAGATATCTTACAGATATCTTTTAAATATATGCAAAAACATCACCCGTTTAACATATCTATAAAACATTTAGAAAATATCTTTATAAAAACAACTTATGTAAGATATCTAAAATGTATTCTAAAGATATTGCAAAATTCTCAATACATAGAGAAATCGAAATTTAACAAAAATTATAATGAGAACAAAGTAAATGAGATTTTTCTTCACGAGGCAATTGTATACAGAGATTTATCCCTGAGGGTTATACTTTTAAGTATACCGAAGGCAATAATATTTCTGATCGTGTCCCATGTATCGATTTAGTTATCGATATCTATTGGAGAGTTGGGCTCCAAAAGGCTTATTGTCCGTTTCGTTTAAACCTTCTCCTTTTTTCCTAGTTGACCGATTTACTTCAAATTTGGCCAAGTTGCTTAAATTGTTTTCTTACCCAACCCCGGAAGGTTTTTTTTGAGATTTTTTAAACTTTTTTAAATGGTATTTTTACGCAAATTTTCCTTGACTTAGGGCAACTGCAGTAGGTTCGAACGAAAACGTCGTCTGCAACCTAATTGCTTTACCGTTTACGCTTTTCAAATGTTTCAAAATTCATATGTAATTTGATTTTTGAAGTTTCTCTTGCTGATAGGAGTGATAGCTAGGTCATTACTAAAAAAACAGCTATTTTTTTAAATATATTATTATAACATTCATATTCTAATTTATTGTTGTTCGAAAATCAACAACTATTAGCTAGTTCAATTTTCTTTTAATTCATAAAAAAAATCAGTGCGACGTGGGGTGGTGGGCGTATGCCCACCGCCCCAAAGTCGCACAACATATTTCATTTTAAAAAAATTCTTTAGCCTGAACCCGAAGGCGTATACCCAAGGACCTTGTATAGAGAAAATGAAATTTTTCAAAATTACTCTTCAACAATGGTACATGGTAGACAATGGGGTGTGCAGCACGATATTCCGGTGAAGATGACACCTGTAACCACGGAGGAAGTGATGAAGGAGAGACATGAACTTCTTAAAAAAACGACACCCTTCGCAGGCCCCAACTGAAAAGTTGCCAGTTTGGGGAAACTGTACTCAAAGACCAGTGTTGCCAGTTAGGGAAAAAAAACCCGTTAGGCGACTTTGAAGCGATTTTGAAGACAGTTGTCATGACACAACACCACTCCACACAACAAAACGAGTCACGTTAAGCAGAAAATTGTTAAACACTTCAAAGCCAGGCTGTGTTTTTAAAACTGGTAACACTGGTCTTTGAGTACAATATCCTCAATCTGGCATCTTTCAATAGGGAGGTTACGAGTTGGTCCAATTCCTTCTGCAGGGGCTTATGAAGCGATATCTCTCCTTCTTCTCATCCTCCGTGATGAAACCAAATAAAAAGGGAATCATGGTTGAGAAAATTGTTTTCACTAAATCAACATTTGATAATTTAGCAATAGAAAAAGAATTTGGTATTGTGCTTTGAATAATTGGTATTTTAAGAGTCTTAGCAGAAATTGAGTTCAAGTTTTCCCACATGCAATATTGAGACAAAGTGAATGAACAATATTCGAATATCAAGTAACTTAGAATCCAATACATTGAAATCGTACGATGTCAAATTTAAAAAAAACCTACAAAATATACTTTCCGCCACTTTTTTCAACAAAATTATCAATCAACACAACCTCGGCATTATTCATCACAACACATTGGAGATTAAGGTTAAGTTCAGGGTTGGACAGATCCCGCTCATTTTCCGATCCAATCACCCGATCGATCAACGATCAATGAGCGGTGATTTGATCGAAATAATCTTTTTTGATTTGATCGTTGATCGGATCGATACGATTTATTTTCCGCTCAAATTTCCGCTCAATTTGCGCCATCTTTTGCCTAGAAAATACCAAAAAGAGCCAAGAAAGATTTTTTCTACAGCATCTTCTAATCGAAACTTCCCTGTTGATTTAGAAGTTGATAATTTACAAAATGATCCCCTTAAAACAAAAGAATCCATTCTAAAATATCCTGAACTGAAAAACATGTTTATCCGCTACAATACGGCTTTGCCGTCATCAGCCTCTGTCGAAAGACTTTTTCAGCCAGGGGGCTAAATATTTAAACCAACTAGAATTCGGCTGAGTGATGAAATATTGAGCAGTTTGTTTTTCTTAAAATAAGTAAAAATATTTAGTAGACCATTTGATATGCTTCTTGTTTTCACAAAAAGGATTAAAAATTATCATTTGTAAAAAATTCTGTTTTTCTAGATGGCGTTGATTTTGATCGGATCGATGATCGGGATTTGATCGGAATTTTTGTCAAAGATTTAATCGATAATCGGATCGCAAAATTTTTTTTTTTAAGATCGGGATTGGAGCGTATAGTGAAAAAAACTTGATCGTGTCCAACCCTGGTTAAATGCAAATCTCCTACAAGGAACTCAGATCCTGAGTTTCTAGCAAACATTTGAAAACGGCAGCCAACGAAGGAGGAACATTGGACCATTGTTGTTTTTAAAATGTAGTTAAATCACGCTTTCATATTTTTACTGTTTGGATGGGCGGATTAGATATGATCTCGATAGTACGACTGGCTAGTTGCAAAAAAGTTGTTGCACTCTTGCAAAATCCAACAAGATTTTATACTTTGCTAATAATAAAATTTCTATACGCAAAACAGCTGAAGATTTCAAGGGAACCGCAAATCGTCTAATATTGTCTAAATCCTAGATGTTGCAGATAATATCTATTATCTTTAGTTAAATCATAAATCCCATTGGTAAAAAAGTATATTTGTTATTTTTTTTCCTTCAGTATGTCATATTGTTAAAGTGATTAGCTAGTCAGGCTAACAATCTGAAGGGTCAGATGTTCGAGTCTCACATTTGACTGAAAACAACGGAAAATTGACATAGCTTAAAACGGCTTTTGAATTTTTATAGTTTGATTTCACGAACAGCAAATTAACATGTTCGTTTAAATCGCTTTAAGAAATCGCCGAGGTTTTTTTAAAATTAAAGTCTTGGTAGCCCTCCAAAGATGGGAAACATTTTGAGTTTTTCAGTCTTTCCCTCACCATTTTTCACACCCCCGCCGTCACTTTCCCCCACTTTTTCGCAGAACTACACAAGTCACTCGTAGCAGACGAAAAAATACATGAGTTGCTGCGTTTCACGATTTCAACAAATGTTAAAAAAGATGTCGAACAACCCTATACCCTACCCCCTATACCCTACCCCCTATACCCTACCCCCTATACCCTACCCCCTATATATATTCTTTAAGGACCTTCGTATATATATACCCTCAGGGATAAAAATATCGTTTTATATAGCATCCAGAACTTTGATTCCTATAAATATTTTACAAGATGACTTTGATGGGGTGATTTTCTGCAATTTCCTGCAAAATTTTTTATTATTTGACGGGTTTTCAGAACTATGTCCCTTTATCCTATATGTTAAGCAAAACTCATTCTGCCATCTAGCGTCGAGTGTTAGAGGCTTGAGGGATGGTGAGCGAGGATTACTGTTTAGCCTCACGAGTGTGGAAGTGAAGGCAGCCATAACGAAATCTGCTACTGAGTTGTGAGTCAAGTTGTATATCATCTTTGATCTTGTGCTTACTACTAACCTGCAATTATAACGTGTAAGTAAAAGTACCTACTCTCAGTATATCGAGATAAATTGAATACAGACACTCATATGTGAGTGAGTTTCCACACCTTGATTGTATGTTCGGTGTCTATCATTTAACAGGTTATGGGCCCAGCACCACGAGGCTGCATATAACGAATCAAGTATGGAACAAACTCTAACACTCGATGCTATAAAGCATACGAGAAGATTTGATGGAACCCTATTTCAAAATTGGAAGCATTCAATGGAGTTGATGTTCGAATTCAAGGAACTGAAAGATTTAGTTGATGTAAATTTTGTTCGAACAAAAATTTTCTTTTCCCTTGTGGATTATTTCTCACAATTTTCATTGATGCAGGGTGTTGAACCCATTCCTGAAGAGGAATTTGAGGGTGAAGGTGATAATGCTGTGTGTGTGAATGAGGAAGCGATATATTCATGGCGAAAAAGAGACTGTTATGCAAGGATGCTGATATTCAATGCTAATGATGAAACAAGACAGAAGGCTTTGTTCAACTGTAGATCATCACACGAAATGTGGAGTAGACTGAATACTCAATACCTACAAAGAGCTGCTGATAATAAGCACCTACTTCACAGAGAATTCATCAACCTCAGGTATATTAAGCTATAGTGACTTGAAATCTGAATATACAAAAGTCATAACAGCCACTTTGGATTCATGCAGCTATGTAAACGGAGAAGACATCATGATCCATGTGACGGCACTGGAGTCTATGGCATCACAACTCAATGATCTTGGAGTAAATGTCAATGAACATGACGTGATGACCAAAATACTGTGTAGCCTTCCTTCGAGATTTGACCACTTAGTATCATCGTGGGATAGTATGGGAGATGCAGACAAGACCCTTGATGCTCTAAGGGCCCGACTTGTCACAGAAGAAAGGAAAATTAATCAACGAATTGCACAAGGACAACAGCCCAGTGCTGGGACAAGTCAAGCATCAACGTCGAATGAAAATAATGCCCTCTATGGGGAAGCAGGGCCAGGCCCGAGCGCTCGCACACAGAGAAATGGTGGTGGATTTGGACGTGGTCGTCGACCAAACACGTACCAAACAACCGTAAGCTACATACATCAACACAAATTTAATTATGTTCACCACAATGTCCTATTTGTATTTCAGAACCAAATAAGAACTAAAGAACAGATTGCCCGTGACAGTGCGTACTGCACATACTGCAAGAAGAGCAGGCACTATGCATTCGAATGTAGAAAAAGAATCGCAGATGAAGGTGAAAGACAAGCTAATGGTGCGAAGAGAGCAAATATAGCAAATGACAATCCAACTGCTACACCAGAAAGACGAGATGACTTCGTCTTCGTCTCAACATCATGTCTGAGCGCATGTGAACCGAACGTCTTCTATTTGGACTCAGGGTGCACTCAACACATGTCCGACCAAAAGCATTACTTCTCCAGACTACATCATATTGAACCTGGAACGTGGTCCGTTGGCGGAATCGGTGGGAAGAAATTGTTTGCTCATGGAATAGGAGACATTGAAGTGGAAATGATGAGCAATGGTGAGAAACAAACTGGAACCATTAAGGACGCTCTATATGTCCCCAACTTGAATGTGAATCTAATATCGGTGGCCTGTATCACAGACAATGGCTATCAAGTGCTGTTTGTCGACAACATGGCGCACATTTCCAAGAATGGACAGAATATTCTATCTGGCTCGCGTGTCGGAAAGACTCTCTATCGACTTGACCTTTCTGCTCAACCACGAGCGGTCTTTAGCATGGTTGCGAGTTCGAATAAAGCTACGATGAACGTATGGCATGAAAGGTTTGCACATGTTAATGAAGAGATCATCATTCGGATGGCGAACGGAGAAGGAGTGAGTGGAATGGAAGTAATCAAAGATGGAAAGAAAATACTGAATCCATGCCATGGCTGCAGCCTTGGGAAGATGCATAAACTCCCGTTTGAAACCAGCAAAAGCATCACCACACAAGTGGGGGAACTAATACATTCTGACGTGGTGGGACCTATGCAAGTCTCATCACCAAATGGAGCACGTTACTATATTCTCTTCAAGGATGATTTTAGCCGCTACAAAACAGTATACTTCATGAAACTTAAATCAGAAGCCATTGATTGCACCAAATTATTCACCAAGAAGACGGAATGTGAAACTGGAAAAAGAGTTAGAATGTTAAGATCTGACAACGGTGGTGAGTTCACAGGGAACGAATTCAAACAATGGCTATCCGAACAAGGGATTATGATGCAGACAAGTGCCGCTCATACTCCTGAGCAAAATGGAAAAGCGGAAAGAGATCATCGAACGACTGTTGAAGCGGCACGTAGCATTATCCATGCAAAGAAACTATCGCTTACTCTGTGGGCAGAAGCAGTTAACTACTCCGTGTATACTTTAAACAGAACATTTTCAAAAAGGAGACACTGCACACCATATGAATTGTGGCACGGAAAGCAACCCAATGTATCCAATCTTCGAGTCTTCGGATCAACAGCATATGTATTTGTACCTGATGCAGAGAGACAAAAAACTGGATGCTAAAGCAATCAAAGGAATATACGTCGGTGAATGTGAGAATCAGAAAGCCAGTCGGATTTTCGTAGAATCGACAGGAAAAACACACATTAGCCGCCATGTCAAAGTGTACGAAAACACAAACCATTCAGAATCAGAAGAAATAATCAATCTGGAGGCTCCCGTCAACCATGTTAATGAAAAAGAGAGGATCAATACTGTAGCCAACAAGAAGGATCTGTCTAACAAAGAAACGGGAAAAGCGACTACACCTGTCAGAAAATCACTGAGAGGAAGAGTCCCCAAGAAGCAGTGGGGAATGGTTGCAGACGAAGTAATGGAAGCGCCAAGTATCATGGCTACCACAACGATGGCTTTCCAAGCTTTTGAGTTCATCTTTTACGAACCCAAGACATTCAAAGAGGCTATGGAATCATCAGAAGGAAACCTTTGGAAATTGGCTACAGATGACGAAATGTTATCTCATGCTAAAAACAACACGTGGACAGTCGTACCTTTGCCACCTGGACGAGTTTGTATTCCAAGTGGCTGGAATTTTAAAATTAAAACAGGAAAAGATGGGCTACCGAAAAGAAGGAAGGCTCGGTTCTTTGCAAAAGGTTATCGCCAAACCAAAGGCATTGACTATCAAGAAACATTCGCCCCAGTCGTCCGCTACGATTCTCTTCGAGTGTTAATCGCAATTGCAGCTTCTCGCGATCTGGAATTAACCCAACTCGATGTGAAAACTGCTTTCCTTAATGGCGAAATTGAAGAGGAAATTTTCATTTCTCAACCTGAGGGATACATCGTTACTGGACGGGAAAAAGAAGTCTGTCGTTTGAACAAATCCCTCTATGGAATCAAACAAGCGTCCCGGATTTGGAATCAGAAGTTGCATTCTTCACTTATTGCATTTGGTCTGAACCAAAGCAACGCGGATCCATGTATTTATTATCGTTTCACCAAAGACCATATGCTTATCATAGCAATATGGGTGGATGATGGACTTGTAGCCGCAAGTGATTTAGCAATCACCGACAAAGCAGTAAATTTCCTGAACAAAAACTTTGAAATGGAATATGGACCCGCTGATCACTTCGTAGGCCTAGTGATTTCCAGAGATCGAATCAACAAGCGAATTTTTCTTGCTGCACCACAGTACATTGACAAAGTACTATCCAAATTCAACATGAGCAACTGCCACCCCGTTACACTACCAGCTGACAAAGGAGCCACAGCCCTGTCAAAAGAAATGTCTCCTCAAGAGCAAGAAGAAAGAGAAATAATGTCCAATGTGCCCTACCGCGAAGCCGTGGGGAGCATAATGTACGCAGCTATCACGGTACGACCAGACATAGCTTTCATCGCGGGACAACTGGCGAAATTCTGTGAAAACCCTGGACCTACCCATTGGAAAGCAGCAAAAAAGGGTACTAAAGTACCTTGCTGGAACGCGTAACCATGGACTATGCTTCAACGGTCGACACATTGACAATAATCTCCTAACCGGTTATTCAGACGCTGACTATGCCGGTGATTCAGACACCAGGCGATCCACTTCCGGATTTGTATTCGTCCTCAACGGAGCTGCGGTAACCTGGTCGAGCCGTCGACAACCAATAGTTGCCCTGTCCACGATGGAGTCGGAATATATAGCAGCGAGCGACGCGTCTAGAGAAGTGATATGGCTACGACGTTTACTTTCTGAGTTGGGAGAAGAGCAAACGAATCCAACTCGGCTGCTGTGCGACAATGAAAGTGCCATCTCACTAACAAGAAATCCTGAATCACACAAAAGGTCGAAGCACATTGATGTGCGGTACCATTTCATCAGGGAGCAGATCTTCAAGAAGACAATCGAGATTTCTTACGTGAACACGAGAGAACAACTTGCTGATGCTTTTACCAAAGCGATTGATGGGATCAGCCAATCAAAAATCATGGCAGGACTTGGAATTGTGGAAGTACCCGAAGAGGATGTCTAAGTTCATACGATAGATCATTCAAAAGAAAATTTGATTAAGAAGTTGGATCATATTTCTCAAATGTTTAATTTTTGTAATCCTTCATGTTTAAGTTAAGTATTTGAAATCAAAGCTAGTGTCGAATGAGGAGGAGTGTTAAGCAAAACTCATTCTGCCATCTAGCGTCGAGTGTTAGAGGCTTGAGGGATGGTGAGCGAGGATTACTGTTTAGCCTCACGAGTGTGGAAGTGAAGGCAGCCATAACGAAATCTGCTACTGAGTTGTGAGTCAAGTTGTATATCATCTTTGATCTTGTGCTTACTACTAACCTGCAATTATAACGTGTAAGTAAAAGTACCTACTCTCAGTATATCGAGATAAATTGAATACAGACACTCATATGTGAGTGAGTTTCCACACCTTGATTGTATGTTCGGTGTCTATCATTTAACACTATACTGCTGATATTACCAAAATAATATCACCGGACTCTTCCACAAACAGTATTGCAGTTTCTGGAACTCGCTAAGGTCACTAGGAGTTCTATCCTTCTCCAAAATTGAAACAAATCTGCTAATCTCCATCTTACTGTCGAACTTACAACTTAGCAAGGATTCCTTGGCCGAATTTTACTTGAGAAATCAAATTACAAGTAAATCCACTAAAGATAATAAAAAAATCTTGCGTGGAGTGGATTAATCCTTAAGGAAGAACAACTTCGTCAATTGAAGAGTTCTTATTACCACTTTTACTACAATATCTGTTGTCGTAGCATTAAACGAAAGGATTGGTCGTGGTTTCATATTAGATAAATTCATTTCCTGATATTTCAGCAATGCATCCAAAGCAATATTTTTGTTGTCGATCTCACACATTTCAAATTGTCTTTTGCCTGCAAAAATGTGTTTCACAGGCAATTATGGTATCTTTATTGATGTTCATAGTTGTCTCCAATTGAGTCTTTATTCCACCATGAACCTTTCGTAAAATATCTAAAGCCGTATCATTTTCATTCCACGTTCTTTGCTTGAGGTCCAATTTAATGAAGGAATAAGGGAAGTTGTATTTACTTTCCCAAATTCTTTAATATTTTCGATTTCATTTTCCATCCATATCCCTTTATCGACCGAGACAAAAGTAATGTCGCGATCGAAAAGATTCTTGGGCCAGAGTCTTTCCCAAGTGTCGGTAGACGGCTCATAAAATTTCAGAGTTTAGAACAAAGAAATTCATGGTCAAGCCAGATTTGTCCCGTCAGGAATGTCCCGTCAGTCTTGGTCGGAACCCATTTTTTAGCCAGATATGTCCCGTCGGTCGGTAGACTCAGGGAAAATGAGTGTCCCGTCAGTCGCCACCGATCGCAACGGTCAGACTTTTATGTCCCGTCAGGCGACAGGGAACACTATGATCGAATATATGTCCCGTCAGGCGGGAGACCACCCCCGTTCCGGCCGCCGGGAAAACTCTTTCATGCCACGACGGCCATACGCAGGGGTAGCTCCAGCTCAACCGGGTCCCACGCCGGTTGCGAGCACTTCAACCTCAGCATGTGCAGCCCTCGGGCTGCACCATCTGCGTATGACTGATCTCTTTTCTCAATGTTTGATACGAAAAATCAATGAAGATTATTCACGAATTTTCAAACAACTTGTGCCAAATTCTCGTGTTCCAGCAAACGTTTCGGTTCTATTGTCGCTATGGCCAGCCGCCACCAAGGCCGAAGTCTCCGGGCCCACCCGCCCGCCCTATGCCCGGAGACTCGCTGATAGCCACCCCTGTTCTGGCCGCCGGGACAACTCTTTCATGCCACGACGGCCATACGCAGGGGTAGCTCCAGCTCAACCGGGTCCCACGCCGGTTGCGAGCACTTCAACCTCAGCAGGTGCAGCCCAAGGGCTGCACCATCTGCGTATGGTCAAGACTTCGGCACTCTACTTGGATTGCGGAACAAAGAACAAAAGAAATAGCCAGCAAGGTGAAAGTGGTGAAAGTATTGACTTTCGTCAGGCCAGGAGCCACCAAATTCTTTCGTCATTATGGCCAGCCGCCACCAAGGCCGAGGTCTCCGGGCCCACCCGCCCGCCCTATGCCCGGAGACTCGCGAGTCGCATCAGCCCCCGTTCAGGCAGTCGTAGCAATTCTATCATACTCCGGCGGCCTTACTTGGGGGTTCTGCGACTAAATAAAGAACACGAGGCATTTGTATTTTCAGTTTAAATTTCGTGTATTTTCAATTTTCTTCAAATACATATCGATCAGCTTCATAATCATCACGAAAATTACGGTCATTACAATGGAAACTATCGTCCGAGTCCGATGAGGATGAGCTATTATATGGCTGCGGATCCTCTTCTCCAGCGCAATCATCTTGAGCCGAATCAGAGTCCGAGCCGTATATAGGCTCCTCCGCATTAGAGGGCTGGCAATACTTGGTATCATGAAACTCTTTGAAACAATTACGTTTCTTAGAGAGACAAAGATGAATTCCGCAAGTTTGGCACTTCGAGAAAGGTCTCGATTCCAAGCCTCGCTTGTCTCCTTTCTCGGCCACTCTCACCGTCCTGGTTCGGTGACTCTGGCACCATTCACACCGTCCTCTTCTCGAAGAGAAGATCGGTATGTGAATGCCAACATTCTCGAAGCACAGCTCTTTTCCAACGCTGAGATTACTTTTCCTTCTCTTATTTTTCACTTGAGCACTGGGATGAATCTTGGGCGCCAATCTCCCGATCCTCCCGGCTCGTTGCCTTTCAGAATTTAAACCACGGGCGAGAAGGCTCATCGTCACACTGCGTTTAAAGTGAAGTAATTTGTGGGGCTCTCCTTTTTTATTCCCGGTCGCCATATTGCGTTTCACCAAATCCTTGTAACAGATCCAGCTGTTCACTAAGGTGGTCTCCAAAAGGGAAAAGAGAAGTCTGTGCCACCATTTCTTGGACCTTCGGTCCCTCTCGTAGTATGACCGCATCTGATTGGCCGTATCTACGCCGCCCATGTACTTTCCGTAATCGGCAAAGGCTTTCGGACAAGTTTTCATCTTGTACTTGCCGTCTTTTTGCTTCCGCTTCACCTCAACCAAATCCGAGCCGTGATAGTTAGAAATGACTCGGAAGGTTTTGGTGTCGTGCCACATAAATATTGCTTTACGGGGACCTTTGCCTCCGATTCTGCCAACGTATTGGTCTTTTCTGAGATCTTTTTCAAAGAGAATCGGCTGATCTGCTTTGCTTTTCTTTATCGTTCCAACGGCATTGACACCGATGTCGTAAAGTCGATCAACGAGAGGAATGCTCGAAAAGAACCGGTCAAAAGCGACTATGTGCCCTTTGCCTTCCAAGGGAATGCACAGATCGAAGACGGTCTCTTCGGCACTTCTACCAGCTTGAGCAGCGTGGTTTTCACTCTCTCTCAGGCCTTGATAGATTTCGAATGCGTAAGTGTAGCCCTCACTGTCGCATCGGCTAAAGATTTTGAAGCTATTTTTCACAGGCTTGTTTTTCACCCTCTGCCTTATCGATGAGCGGCCCTTGTACTTGACCATGCTCTCGTCGATACTCTGCGCTCTGGGTGACTGTCTAAAATCCCCGAATCGAGCGTTGAGGTTATCGATAAGCCATCTGATTCGTCCAAGCGGATCATCCTTTTCCCTTTCCCGGTCGTTCTCTTCTATTTCAGCAGGTGACGTGATTGCGATGTGTTTAGCAATGAATTTGAATCGATCTCGCGTCATTGCCTGCGGAAATAAGCCGAGTCCGAAACCGGTGTCGGGTTTCATCTCATAGTAAAGATCAATCTCGGGCAAACGATGATAGCCCATCAGAAAATTCAGGCCCAGGAACGATAGTAATTCCGCCCTTGTAACGTATCTGCCTACGTCAGCAATCGGTCCAACCCGTGCACCCTCGGGTCGGCCGCCAACCTTCCTCGCCGGTGGTTGACCACGTTCAATTGGCCAGTTCTCAGTGATATAATCGTTCGTCGAATCTACGATACGTTCAATCGCATCTATGTATATTCCATCGGGGATGGGTGTGCTGAACATCATCATAAAGATATCGATCGGTTCCCAGACTCTTTTGTCCTTAAAAAAATCCGTCCTCACTCCGATCTCACTGGGATCGACCGTGAAAGGAAATGGATTTTCTTGGAAGTTGCCCCTTCCGTGACTGGGATCGCCATCGTTCCAGATTTTTACTTCTCTATAGAGCCGATTTATTGCTTCGCTCTCGCTAATTCTCTTTCCGTCAGCTTTTTTCTGCATATTAAGCTTGGCATGATCAGAATTTACTTTCTTTGCGGGGCGATTTGGGTCTCTCGCTTTCCTGACTCTTAGCGTCTCCGGTTCCTGGATTCGCCTCTTATGTTTCCTTGAAACTTCAGCGGCCTGTCGAGCCTTTTCTTTGAGTGCCTCTTCAACTTCTATTGAAGCTCGGGTTCTGCGTCTTTTAGGTGGTGAGGAGTCACATAAAAGATTCAAGTCAACTACTTCAAATCTCGGACTTTTAGTCGCCCCGCTCGTACTGGGCTTGACGATTGCCTTGCTCGTACTGGGCTCGACGATTGCCTTGCTCGTACTGGGCTCGACGATCGCCTTGCTAGTACTGCGCTCGAAGATCGCCTTGCTCATACCGGGCTTACTGCTCAGCGGACCTGGCTTTGAATTCTCCCAGTATCGCCTCATTATCTTGACTGACGGCGCTGTTTTTTTCAAGTTCGTCCAATTCCAATCTCAAACACATTGCATCTCTTTCAGCTTCTTCACGAAGTCGATCGCTCAGCGAATCACTTTTCTCGTCTTCAGGGCCGCTCTGGCTTTCACCGGATTGGCTATTCTGGCTCGACGAGCCCCCAGCTTTTCGTTCATAATCATCGTCAGAGCCACTCGGGCTCGGCGTTCTCTCAGCTTTGCGTCTGCGATCAACGTCAGAGCCACTTTCACTTGACGATGACAGCCGCTGCCTCGGCTTTGATTTAGGTCCAACGTCTATGTCCGAATCTGGCGAGTCAACCAGATCCAGGACCGGGGGTTCAACCCTATTTTCTCCTTCAGGAACGGTTTCAAGAACCTCATTCTGAATCTCATTGCCAGGCTCAACAACTGGTTCATTCTGGTGCGCCCTGCGCTCTTGCTCCCTTAGCTCCTCTTCCGCCTGTTTCGCCTTTTGCGCCTTCGCCTTGCGTTTTCTCCGTGCATACGAATCTTTTGGATTGTGATCTGGCGTCGAATCTTTTCGATTCCCAAGAGCTAGATTTTTTATCTTTTCTGTTTGCTTTTGCGTAACTTTAGTCCTTGGGTCATTGTTCGGGTGCTTCGGGTCTTTCTTCTTCTTCCCCGAGCCGTTCTTCTTGCTCTTCTTCCTATTGCTCATTTCTGGTCAACCTGTAAATACACAGTCGAAGAAGATGAGCACGATTAGTCTTGTTTTTGCATTGGCCAAAAGGATCACATTTCCTTATCAATAGTTGCTTAACTAGCGGGATCGAGCATGCATTAGGAGCTACAAGGAATATTTTTTATTCTTTCCTCCGTTTGAAGCACCAGTCAGGTCTAGCACAACGAAAGATCCGAGTTCAGAGATAAAAACGTACAAGAGGCAGGGGCGTTTGTGCGCCACCATTACTGGTGGCCGCCTATCGAACTTCTGTTCCTGTTTCCCGTGCCTGAAGGAGAACATGAGGGAGCGGTAAGCTTCCCCTCTCGGGGACCGTGTTTTCCCCGTGTTTTGACTTGACGGGACAAAAATGTCCCGTCAGTCGTGGGGCGCCTTGGACACTTAGGCGTTTTTTCCCCTGTTTAACCGTCTAGCGGGACATTACTGTCCCGTTTGCGATTTTCACTTTAATTCATTATCCAACTGTCCGAACCGAGTAAATTTCGGTCACCGCACTACCAAGTGACCAAATTCACTGCACAGGCCTTTTCGTCAAAATCGGTAGGGCAGAAATGGAGAAAAAACCGCGCGTTAAGCTACGTCCCGCGACAGAGTCTCTCCATTCTCGCTCGGTCCCGGATTTCTCTCGAATTCAGTACTGGACCAAAAATGTCCCGTCAGGCGTCAAAGGGATATACTATTTCCATTCATTGCATACAAAATGCCTTCGATAGAGATATTTAATCCAAGGCTTGGTTGTCCATTTCTTTCAAATTTCTTGTGTAAGGATTCTACTTATTCCAGTTAGTAACAAAGAGCGGGACGTAGGGGAGAGGGGGGTTATATGGTACGCTGTACTATGTGAAACAGTGAGTTAAAAAATACTTAATTTAGTTTTTAAATTCTAAAATTAATACATGATGTTGTTCAAAGGTATCTACTTTGTTCTCTAAAAAATCATTACTTTTGTACATTAAGTTTTTTAGTTTTTTAATAAATAAAAAAAGCCCTATAAATTTCTTAAAAAAAACGCATGATGTTTTAGCATTTTCTCAAAATTTCTATATTTTGAAAGAAAACTGAGATAGCAGAAGTGTAGACATACCTTTTTATCAAAAATCACCGAAAAAAATTAAATTTTTAACCAAAAAATGTGATTTGTATTCAAGTTTGCCCAAAAGCGTTTATTGTGGGATATTTGGGACGAAAATGTGGGGTAAATTGGAACGAAATGGGAGTATCTAAGGGGCGGAGCTTAGCTCAGTGGCAACGCTGAAAAAATAATAATTTTGAAACAATTCATTTTCTTAATTTAGCAACGTCGAATTGATTTTCATTTTGTTACTGTCAGAATGCTGTTTTCCTTTTTTTAAAGTTTCATCTTTCTTTGGCCTAGGTCTACATCAGTGTTTATTCATGATTTTCATTTATTCGAAACTAATCTTGCAACTCTAAAGGAATCCAAAATACAGTGAAGATTTGATACAGTGAGTTTATTTTCTTGATTAGGCTTTAGATGCCTCAGAAATACAACATTTCTCATAGGCACAAATTTTGTTTTATAACAATGGTTTCTTTGTTGGAGGCACAAAACAAAACAATTAGATTAGGCCAACATTTAAACATCATTTATAATTTTACGCCTAGAAACACGACCAGATCTCGTTTTGCAAGCTACAGGACTTTCATCACAGTTATTGTTTACGTGAGTAACATTTTCTTTGTTTGATGTATTATCTTGCTGAGGTTCCTTTCTCTTGTGAGGACGTTTCTCTGTTGCAGCAGGTTTGATTTGACTGGCATTTTTCTTGTTGTTCACCTGACTTTCTTTCAATAAACATCTTTTTAACCTGTGGCTTTCTTTTTCAATTTTCTTGTTGTGTTCAGCTTCAATTTGTTCCTTCTCTGGTGTGTCAGTTAACACTCTACTTCTTCCACTTCTCTTGTTCTTTCTTGAAGTTGCATCTTGGCTGACTCTTGGATACGGCCTGATATCAGCAGGGGTGACATGTGTTTTTGTAGGAACGAAATGTTGTAAAGTAGTTTCTTCTTCAGTGATGTGATCTTCAGCTATTTGATCTTCAGCGATATTCAAAGGAAAAAGTTCTTCTGTAGCTAACGTAAAATTTACTTTATTTTTGCAAATTTAAAATCAAAATAATATTTTTACCTTGACATAGATCTACTTCTGGATATGATTCGGATTCGCTGTGGCTTACTTGTTGTCCTACAGGGGGTTTAATTGCCGGATCAATTGAAACAATATCAATAGAAATAGGTGCTGTTTTAATTGTGATAAAAAAAGGTTAACATTCATATGTAATTAAAATAATTTGTTAATTAAACAGACCTGGTCGGTCAGTCACTGTCGATGGAGCATATCTATCCTCAGATATTTTGTTTCTATCGAAAGGGAAAATTCCAGTGCATTCGAAAGCGGAAATGATGTTTTTGGGCGTCATACTCTCATTGAAAGGCTGCTTGCTTAGTTTGGCAACTTCCTTTATAGTGATCCTTTTCCCAGGATTTAGTCGAAGCCACTCATTATGACTTTTGGATAAGTAGCTTTTGAAAGGGCCAAAAACACAAACATCTAGCGGTTGAAGAGCGTGCGAACAGTGAGGGGGGAACGTTAACAAAACAATCCCATTTTCTTTTGCAAATTGCACTGCTCTGTAATCCAAGTGGCTTGTATGGTTATCCATTGTGAGTAATACAGGTTTCTCCTTCGAGCAATTTACATGCATTTTGAAATGCTGCAAAGATTTAAAAAAATTCTCTCCAGTCATCCAACCTAAATAATCAATTATTGCAAAAATGTTTAAATTTATGAAACATTAAATTATTTCTAAGAAAAAACGAACCAGATTGGTGACATAAGCCCAAACATCCAACGGGGCCACCATCGTACATTTCTGGTTTTAACTTTTTCCTAGGAAAGATGAACACAGGAGGTATGGATTTCCCATCTGCACTTATGAAAGCCAACATCGTAACATTCTCACCACGTTCAGCGGATACTGTTTGTTGAACCTAAAATGTTGAATTTATTTTTTTAAAAACAGAAAACATCCAAAATGTGAAATCTAAACCTGTTTTGCTCCTTTTTTTGCAATCACGTTTGGTGAAGGCATGACAGTTGTATCGCTTGTCTCGTCGCCATTAAATACTCTATCTGCAGAAAATTGGTAGTGTGCTTGCACATTAAACAATTTGTCATAAAAGGCTGAAACAACTGGTTTGTTGAAACCACATGCTCTTGCTTGGCTCGTTGATTCTGGTTTCCTGACGGATAAATTTTGATTTCGCTTCATAAAACCATATAACCAGTCCTTTGATGCCATTCCATTGATGTGCCAATTGGCTGGAGTTTTCAACGAATTAGCAACAGCATACGAAAATGCAATTTTTTGGGTATCGATAGTAGTCAATCCATGGTTGAATAGAGAACAGGTGAGCAAGTATTCGGATAGCTCGCGTTCCATTTCTGATGACAGGATCTGGAGATGAAACTGAGGACTTTTGACTTGTAAAGGTGAAAGTAATCCACATCCTTTATGTAGTTTTGCATATCTAGCCAGAGTTGTTTTTGATAATCCATGATTTTTTGCCGTCTGTGTAATGCTACATTTGCCAGAGAGAATTTCATCCAGTGCTTTTTTAAGGTCCTCGTTAGATGGTGGAGGAACCAATCCAACTCTTTTATATGTTCGAGGCATCTAGAAAAATGAAGCGACTAGATAAAATCAAAATTATGCCTATGTAAAGAATGTAACACAAAATTACTTTAACATTCACGAGTGAAATCAGTGTTTACTGCACTAGAATCCCAGAGTGGTAGAACATCACACACAAAGAACTCTGCTGTTTCACTGCTCCAAAATCTACCCCTTGTTTCATCAAAATACCAAAATATATAGTAAGAACCTGCAACACAAAAAAAATGTTAAACTATTGCATAACGCATTATAAAACTAACGCATTGTAAAACTATTGCATAACGTGGTTAGCATAAATTGCACATCATCGACTCAACTTTTATCTTAAAACAGATATTTAAACAATCAATATTTTAACAAATGTAATTCAATTTTACCAAAGTGTCTATTTAGTGTGACAAAATATATTTCTTCTTCAGAAACAGATCGTGATTGTTCGTTCGGTTCGTTCATGACTTTTGAAATCACTTTGGCCTATGCAAAAACGTCATCTGCTCCTAAGGCGGAACAATGATTCATAATCGATATTTTTAATTATCGATAATACTAAGTACCGCCCCATTCCTATTTCTTTGACTCCCTGATAAGGAACAGATTGTTTTATATAAGGAATGATTTTAAATATATAAAAAAAACCTAAAAACATAGCTAAAAAACAAATACTAGGTTGCAAATATAATCGCATGATATTTTTTAAATTAATTTAGAACAATATTTAAGTGTGAAATTTAGAGTGTTTCACATAGTACACCCCCCTGTCCCATATAAACCCCGATTTTGTCCACGCCCACTTTTTTTTTTGCAACTTTATAAATCGGTAGAGGGTAAACTAACGACTCAAACAAAAAATAAAAAATACTGGAGATAGACAAAAGTAAGACGAATATAATAAAACATTTATTTTACAACTCGGATGATTAGGAAACGGCCTACACGATAAAAAAAAAACTGGTCCATATAACCCCCCTCTCCCCTACTCACGTCACCCTTGCTATGTAAATGGAGTCAAGGCCATAACCAGCCTCAGCCTCCCAAGTAGTAAACTGTCATACAAGGCTTTTACCCTCGACTTTCATTTCAAATAAGAACAGGCCTAGCAAAAACATCTAGAAGGTCATCCTTGTTAGATTGACAAAGAAAGCCAGAAAGATGCTTTCAAACAATGAACTATAGTAAACCCATGTAGACGCTTGGGTAACTTTAACCCCATCGAGTAGCATTTTAGAAATGTAATAAATAGAACTAGCAACTAGTAAAAACGCGCACTTGTTACTTTCTCTTTATCTCGTAAAGACCTCCCTACACTCTTCTCCAAACAACCATTTCCCACTTCATTTCCTACGACTCGCAACTTTATTCTACAATGTGTTCATCAACTATCCTCCTCATCGACCAGACTTTTCCATTGACCCGACTTCCGAATTGACTGTACCAAACTTCCCTTTAACTCGCCTTTCAGCTGTGTGTTTAGCAGAATACAATGCGGTAATTAAAAGAATAATTCTTCGTCTATTTATTATATTTTGCATGTTAATAGAATAAGCGCTCCACGCTGCACCCAAATCTATTACACTTGGCAGAAATCATTTCTTGATATTGTGTTGATACCAACAAGAACTTTGATTGACAGGCATCTTTTTCACTTTTACTAGAATTCAAATAATCTTGCATTCGTGTAAAATTTGTTTTACACTCCTCACCTGTTTGTGATAATATTCTCAATAAATGATAATATATGATAATATGATGTAATGATAATATATGATAATATTCTCTTTCCACTTTGCAATTCGCTATTCATCTTTTGCAAAATCTCCAATATCGTATCATTTTCATTCCATTTTTCCTTTGAGGTCCAATCAGAAGAAGGTGTTAAATTTTCAAATTGGATTTTATAAATTCTTTTGCCATTTTAGTTTCATTGTAGGCCAAAGTCAATTTTTCTCCCTTTGTTGTACAATATTGCAACATTTGTTTGGTTCCAATGTTTGCAATGTTTGATGCCATAATTTCGTCGTTTATTCTAGATGAATCTGCCTCCTCATTATAAAATGTTATTAACCTCCTGTTAATGAAATCTTTATCCCGAATACAGTTTTCCAAATTCCCTTCGGTATCACTTAAATTTCTTTTGTAATTTTCCAAGGATTGGTTAAAGGCCAAAATTTTATCTTCCAATTTACTATGAAGAATTTGCAAAATCACAACTATCGTATTATTGTCATTCCAAATTGCACTAGAAGTCGAATTCAGAGAAGGAATCAAAACTGTAAAATTTAATTTCACAAATTCTTTCGCGTTGTAAATTCCCTTTTTGGCCCAAGAGCCAATTCTTGGTCTACCCATTATATTCGTCTTGCATGGTGCCCAACATTTGTTATGTCGAAGCATTTGTCCCAAGTAGGGGAGACCGGGGCTATGTGGGACAAGGGGCTATAATGGACAGAGCGATTAAAATATGTTAAATTTGTTTAAAAAATTATGAAATACATACAGTGTATGCTAAATCATGTTTTATTTGTCCTCTTAACTTTTTTACTTGAAAAACTGTTTATTTTTCGAGTTTTATGGGAAATAAAAAAAATGGGAATCTGAAAAAATATTTCAAGCGTTTAGTTTTTTAATTTTTTTATACTTTAAGAACTATTTTGATTAAACCCGGATAGCTGTTTGATAGGTTTTTTCTAGTTTTTCTAGTTTTTTAGTACTTTTATTTTTTAAATAATGTGTTCTTAAATATATCATAATTTAGTTTATTTGACGATAGTTGGGTCCGGGTTGAATGGGACATATTTAACGGGGAAAACAGAACGAGGTATTTTGCATGGCAGCGGACAAAAATCGACAAAAAAAAAGAAAATATGTCGAAAAAAAAGACATCTTACTTTTTTTGTATTATCTCCAGTTATACTTCATATAATAAATGAAAACACAGCAATTCTGAAAGAGAAAGAAATTTCCTTTTCACCAGTGTGTCTTTAAATAAATATAATTCAGCCGTTTCAGAGTAAAATCTTGTCCCATTTAGCCCCTGCCTCTGTCCCATTCAACCCTGTTTTTTTTTTGTTTTTTTTTCATTTTTTTCTCTTCACATTTTATTGAATAAAAATCACTTACATTTACGAAAAATATTAAAAATATTACCAAACATAAATAAATAACAGGGAATCACTCCTATACTTTTATTTTTTCTTAATATATCTTTAAAAAACATTTGACAGCGGAAAAACCAAAAGTGTCCAACATAGCCCCGGTCTCCCCTATTGGGCGTTCACATTCTTTATTTGTAAAACTGCGTTACCTAGCTCGTTCAATTGCTTTACAATTCATTTTGAAGCATTGGTTACTGCTGTATTCCACTAAGTTATTGTTTCAAATAGATTTCATTGATATCGTTTGAAAAACAAATTATTTCAAAATTTCAAATTGAAATATCTTCAATAAACACGGACAGATTTTGATTAAAATTGCACCATATCTTTAGCATATCTTTCTTAACAATGCAAAAGTAATTTAATCATTTTCTTTCCGTGTTCCCACATAACACAAGTCAGTCCGGTGGATGTCCAAAAGATGTCAATTTCGGACATTGGCCCTATCCTTTGGATGTCAGTTGGAGAGCCTAGGAACATCCCAACAGCCGAAACGGAGATCCAAAGGATGTCCTTTTTTTAATTTTTGTCCGCCCTAGCCAGCGCCACAGGATGTTCTACCAACATCCGAAACAGACATATTCCGGATAAAATTACAACATTTTGAGGATAATGTTTAATTCTGCTGTGAATGAACAAATTATATATTGACATTATACCTATCAGACTTTAAACTTTTTTCCCAAGCTACGGTAAATGATAAATCATTGTAAAATCCCGATAGAGAAAAGTTTGAAACTTTTTTTTACCCAATTATATAATCATTGCATAAATAAACATAATTGCACAACAAAAAGTTATTTTCGGACCCTTAAAAACCCAGATTGGGACTCATAAATTAGACTGACAAAAACAGTCTTTTATCGGACGGTCACGCAAGCAACGTTTTTTGTCCCAAATAAAACCAGGCGTATTGTCTGGGATAGCACTGTTAATATTGAGGAGACTGACTGACTCGCTGAAGGTCGAAAAGAGTTCTGATGTTCACTGGTTCTCTCGAATAAATTTAACTTTATTTTGGTGCCATAAAAAACTCTATCAGTAGATTTTAACTTAAGTATTACAAATTTCCAAATATTGCTACATTTGTCATTGCTATAGAGTGTATGTGCTTCCCTAACCGAATAAGAGCATCATTTACTGGCGTTTTTTACGCCCAAATTATGTTTGATTTCTTCATCACATTCCCATAGAGTGGTTCGCGATCGAAGGAGGAACCACTTGAAGAAATGCTTGGAACGATGTCAGTTTTGCCTCAGACATAGTTACGCCTACTTCATTCCTCCCTCATGGTTTGCACTGTTTCTCTACAAATACCGTGAACCACCGTGAACCAAGTCTAATTTCTATTTGTACAACATACATTTTCCGTAAATAAACCATGTTTTTGTTCAAAAAGTGTTTTGTAATCAATATTTTTCGGTGTATTTTTCATTCATTCTCATCTAAATGTTAAAACGACATATTTTGTTGCTTGATAAACAGTGTATTGGATTTTACGATTATTTAGGATTTGGTCAAATCATGAAAAATAAAAAGTATTTCAAATCCAAATCAAATCCAAATCTAAAAAATTCAATAAATTTCAAATCAAATCATTTCAAAAATGTGTCAAATCCAAATCATTTTTTTAAAAAACCAAATCCAAATCAAATCCAAATCCAATCAAATCAAATCCGAAAAATAATGAAATATGTTTATTCAAAATTTTGTAGTTTACACATTTTCTGAGTGAGAAACGATAACTGTCTGATAGTCTATCAATGATAGATAACAGTTCAAATAAAACAAAATAAAATAAAGAAGACAGTTACAGAATTAAATCAAGATGAAATTGGACATAATGAGTTAATCATTTAAGTTTAAGAGAAAGAAGATGGAAATTTGTTTTTAATGAAAAGGGGCATTTGGAACAAGGCTGCCTTGATTTTATTCCTTTTAGCTGACTTCATATCTTTATCTTTAACTGTGCTAAAAGTACGCTCGATATTAGCTGACGAAGCTTTAACCCCCATAACGTCCCTTTCTATGGGTGCAAGTGCTGGAAATGTTGTGCTGCGTGAATGTGCTGTGTTCATTCAATTTCCAGTACTGCAATGGACTGAATGACAAATCAAACTCCCCTTCTTCATTTGTTGCAAGCGGTTCCTTTGGATAAACATCAAGTTCATCTAAAACCTTGTTAGCATCAGCTCCTGTACATTTCCGTCATGGTTGTAACAGCGTTGACAACATGGGACGGGAATGTTTGCTTCGCTTGGGAGCTTTATTTGTTTCGGACTCTCTCTCTCGCTCGCTTTATTTCGTTATTTCAACGTGGTGATCGAGTTTTAAATTTTCTGGGAAGATGAAGGAAAGTTGAAGAATATAAGGAAGGTGTTTTAAGCGGGTTTAAGAAAGTCCAAAAAGCTTCAAAAAAAATTTCCTAGACAATACGAAGATGCAAAAAAGTTGTTTCTTTTCGTTATTTCGTGATTTCAACGTGGTGATCGAGTTTTAAATTTTCTAGGAAGATGAAGGAAAGTTGAATAATATAAGGATGATGGTTTAAGAAAGTCCAATAATCCTCAAAAAAAAATTTCCTAGACCATACGAAGATGCAAAAAAGTTGTCTCTAATACAATTGTTCTACTAATTTTCGCTATGAAAATAGAAAAATTTTACGCAGTGTTAGTCTGTTAGAAGATATCCACTGTTGGCGACGAGCCGACGATTCGATACACTCAAACATCGATACTTAAGACCATTTCGCAATATCAATCCAAAAAGTCGGCTGCTTTTGTGAGGAATTTCCGACTTTCGACAGAAATGACTTACAAACAGCACGTTGCCAGACCTTTTTTTTTTTTTTTTGATTTGATTTGGTTTGATTTGGATTTTTAACGAAAATCTGGGCAAATCCAAATCAAATCATTGAGTTAAAAAACTTTTCAAATCCAAATCAAATCTTTGAATATTTTGGATTTGATTTGATTTGATTTGATTTGATTTTTTCAAATCCAATACACTGTTGATAAATGTAAAGTCCTATTACGGATTTCTGTATAACATGAACGGGCTGTACTTATAGGGCCCTCTAAAGGACGTTCGTTTAGTTCATCCGTTGGACGTCCTTTTGAGAGCCGCAGATGGATAGGCTGTGCCTTGGCTGATCGGCTCTCATTCGGACATCCGACGGCTGAACTGTGCGGTATCCGGTCATTTCAGCACTTTTGAGGGTTTTCCCCAAATAAAGTCGATTCGGCACCAAATGTAACCGTATCGGCACCAAAAGTATCCGGCTCGGCACTTTAATAAATTATAGACCTTTTTACATTTGCTTGGTATCGGCACTAGCCAAAAGTCGTGCGGCTAGTCGACTAGTGCGCACCATGGCGGGGGATAGCCGAAACTTGCTGCCTCTTTTGCTTAACTGAAGCCAAGCCAAGTCTGAAGTACGTTTACAATATTGTCCAGGCTTATAAGAAATATATGTCTCAAATCTCAATTTAAAAGTGTGGAATATTGTCCACATAATATGGAACTAAGGAGTTACTTAAATACAACCAGATTATGCTGACGAGATGCAGCTACGTCATCCGGCGCCGAAATGATTTCCGGTAAAACAATAGTATTTTCTGTGACTTTATTTTCTTTAAATGCTTAACTGACTGCCAAGTGTTTAAAATTATGAGAAATTTCTGTTTTAAATTTCTTGGATCTTTATAATCAATCGTGAAACACTGTTTGTTGTTGAAATACAAAACAGAAGGGGTCTTAGAAGTTAGAAGCTAGAAGATACATACAGTGTTTCACGATTTATTCTAAAGATCCAAGAAAAAGGAGAAAATAAGGTATTTTTAAAACGCACAATCGAGTTCTTCAACAATTTTGAAATAATTCACGGGTCATCGTGAAGGGCAATGGATATTTATGGTGCAAATATAAAAAAAATTACACCAAACAGAACATTCGCAAATCCCGTGTGTGTGAAGCACGTAATCAGGGGCCGTATTCTAGCCTTGACTTAAAATCTGGTCTTAAACTTACTAAAATTTCTTAAAAAATTTCCTCACGTAAGTTAGAAAAAAATGTAAGTTGGACATTTTAATAAAACCGTATTCCAGCTTAAATTTTCTTACTTTTATTTCTGAACTTAGTGTAAGTTCAAATTGTAAGATCATATTTTTCAAGCATAGAATTTTTTATTTTCTTAGAGGGCGGACCTTATCGCGACCAATAAGAATATTCGTTTCATGAGATTTTGTATAGTAATAGTTGCTGTTTAGTTTAATGTTAGGAAATTTACGAGTAGGAGTCTGCTAGAGCTAGAATTATGTTTGAAAGTTACAAGACTTTTTGATTTAACGTTAGAAACTTGACTGTGTTTTACTTTTTAGTGCTAGTGAACAAATTACGAGAGTAAAATGGAGCAATAAAAGAAAAAGCGTGGTCGTCATTGCAAATAGAAACTTTAGTTGATGAGTACATCGTAAGAAAGGTATCTACAATTGTGTTTCTTATTAGTTTAATGTAAACTTGATTGTTGATTGTAATTGGTCGAGGGTGTTATTCTTGGCGCATTGAGGTCGGGCATTACTAAAGAACACAAAAAACATGCTTGGACAGAAATTGTTGAAGCCTTAGAACAAGCCTGCCCCGATGAACCAATTCATGATGTTAAGGATACGAAGAAGAAGTTTGGTAACATCAAAGCAATAGCAAATGCTAAGATTTCTGAATACAAGCGTAGTTTGAATGAGACAGGTATTATAGCAGAGTTTATGTAATTGATTATGACTTTGAATAATTTTTTTGGTAGGAGGTGGGCCATAAATAATTCTCAAACCGTTGCACCTGAAAATGCTGAACGAACTCTATGGAAAAACCAATGCTGCCCTTGCAGGGAACTCTATTACAGTAAATAAGACCCCGTGAGAGACGATGAAATCCCCAAAGATCTTTACGATATCATGTATGTAAAGAATAAAGATTTAATCTAATACACATTAACACGTCTAATACGTAAATTGATTAAGTGTTATTCTTTGTCACCACTAGATGTTGTCACTTGATAATCAAAACAATGACACGGGAAATACTAAAACTAAGACAACAGTAGCTTTTAGCATTAACCTTAGCACGGAATTTTAAGAAAATAACCGCTGTAAGCCAACTAATAGTTGGCTTACAAAAATTTGCTAACTTAAGCATAAAAAGACAAGTTCAAAAAATTTCTTAAGAAAAAAAGGTGAGTTGAGAAAAGCTAGAATACGGTTTTAGGTAAATCCAGGCATAAATTGGATTTTTAAGCAAAAAACAGTAAGTTAAGAAAAAATTCCGTGCTTAAGTCAAGGCTAGAATACGGCCCCAGTAGGGAAACGGGAAAATTGCTGAAAAATTCTCCACTTCATATGACCTGCACCCTAGCGGCAAGCTCATGCATAGCCTACAGAGAGATATAGGGGATTTCCGTCTTTACTTCGTAGTCTGTGGTAGTATGTGAACGGCTCCCAAATGGGACGGTAGGAAAAAGTACTTTAAATATTTTTATTCCTATTGATAAGCACATCAGTGGTAAAATGTTAGAAAATTCATTTAGTAGTTATTACTTATTAGTAATGAGGATTGCGTTTTCCTCAAACATGTTTGTTGCTAGAGCTCTACAGCATCTTTAAAGTTGTGTTCTGTTTTCGTCCACTTCCCAATAGGCAGCATGCGCTGGCATGGTAATCTTGAAATTGAGATTGACATATATATTTAGCAATTAATAACAGTCAGAACGATTAAATTCAGTTTCCGTATAAATTCCCATTTCCAGTTTTGGGTAATTTTTTCTCTTCAACCATAATGCTTGAAGGATTGAATCGGATTGAATGTAAAAATTTATTGTTTTCAAAATGACCTTAATGCTACCGCTTGCGAATGCTTGTTTTATTCATTTAAAAAGATAATATAAGTGGAGATCGGGTTGAACGAGTGTCACAGTAAAGTGATTTTGCTCCAATACTGATGCAATTATTACATCCCACCGGATCTTTTCATTTCCTTGATAGGATCGGATCACAACGCTGTCAATCCTCTGATATCCTTAGGTGAGATCGGGTGAGATGATGTTGATACATTGTTCTTGTTTATTTTAAAATCCGTGACTGAAACTCTGAATTTGGTTGCGCTTTTTATTGGAATCTATCAAGTATTTGGTTAATTAAGAGACCCATATATATAGTGGTAAGTAAAACTTGCTGGTGGGTTTGTTTCGAATGCCGTCATAGTTTTCTAAATCTTTTTCGTTTGAATCTGAAATGGAAACCCACAGTGTAGCTATTGAATAGGGGTTTGACGTTGAATGAATTTCACTAGCCTACGTAGGCCTATTTATTCATTTAATAGATTATGAAAACAATTTTAAAATTTTTACAAAGTTTATTGACGTCAGGTTGGGTCAGGGATGGTAAAAATTCAAACGATTCAAACATCAATAATAGAGTAACAATACAAATTTAAATCAAACAGTTCTGTTAATGAGAATCACCAAAAAAGCTAAGATTTTCTATTCCCTCTGTTGGCGATTGCAATGTCGTAGTCTCGTTTAACATTTTAACAATTTCCAGATTGTTCGTTGGGGTGGGATCTACTATTTCTCTGATTAGGCCGTTTTCATTATCTGCTCCATTGAAATTCAAATAATTGAAGCCAACAACAGACTCGATTTGTTTTTCTATTACGTCGGCCAGTTGGGAAAATGTGGGTCTGTCACTTGGTTCTTTTTGCCAACAGTTTGTCATCATTTCTCCTAAGAAGTTTGGCGCGTATTTAGGTTTTTCCAATCTTTTTCCACATAGAATTTCTCTCAGAAGTACCCAACCATTTTCCATTCCTGAAAAATGAAGTGGAGTGCATCAGCCAAACTACAGTAAATGTATAATGCAATTCCGTTTAATTCATTTCCCACCTGCATATGGAACTTTGCCCAGGGAGAAAAGTTCCCACAATACGATCCCGTAAGACCAGACATCCGATTGGCTAGAAAATATGTGATCCGTTAGGGATTCGATGGCCATCCACTTGATCGGCAATAATTCCTGTTATTTAAAGTAGACAATTAGAAATAATTTCAATAACGTTGATATTAATTGGCTTGATTACATCTCCACTTTTCTTGTAATCGTAATCCTTCATTTGTCTGGCCATCCCAAAATCGGCCACTTTGACAATTCCATGATCAGCTAAAAGGACATTGCGTGCCGCCAAATCACCGTGCAGAACCTGTTGAGGAGAAAGAGAAATTTCGATTAAATTGTACTGTAGATCACATTTAACATCAAACTGGGTCACCTTTTTGCTGGCCAAGAATTCCATCCCTCGAGCGATTTGTAAAGACCAAGAGATCAAGTCGCTCGTTTTAATATTTTCATTCAAATTTGCGTCCGAAATTTTTACGAAATTGCCGATCGGTTTCGGTTCGGGCATATCGTCAGCTGTATTTTGAGAACGTCTTGTAAATTTAATTTTTTCTTGAAAAGGCAAAATTTTATTTTTAAGGTGAAAGGATTTCGGGATAGACTCACGTTGATTTTCCGTAACTGAATAAATGGAATTGGACAATTTGTTCGCGCCAGACAAAGGGTGTAGTACTGTCAAATCATTTACACCTTCTCCACTGATAAAATAAAATACAAATTAGTCCCCACCCCATTCCCAAACTATATCCATCGTACACTTTTTCATTCTTATTTCACTTATAATTATACTTTGTAGTGGCTGCGTCGATTTCTTCCGTTTCATTATGGGTCTGCATATCACCTAACTCATTCAACTGGTTGATGAATTCGCTACGGTGTTTAATCAAATAAGATTTTAAATTTCCGAATTCACAAAAATCGATGATGACCAGAATTTCTTCTACAAAATGAAAGAAAAAAATGTCAAATTTTATTTTTCGTATTTTTTAGTGAAATTTGATTTTACCTATGACGTTGGTTTTAGTGCAGGCACCCAATAAATTAACGACATTCAAGTGGTCCCCCAAATAAATCAAAATTTTCAATTCCCTTATAAGAGCGACGAGTGCGTCTTTTGATTTAGCCGTCGGTTTGATCATTTTAACGGCCACTGTCTTCACAGATTCATCGGCTTCTTTGAGACCCACGGCTTCGGCTCTGACAACTCGACCGAAACAACCGGATCCGAGTTCTTGTCCTTTTTGAAAATGTATAATTTCATGTCATTTGCTTTTCTTTATTGTGAAGTTAATGAAATATCGAAGAACAACAAACCAAGTCTGAGCCGTTTCTTTGGAAATTCCCATTTTTTATCATAGGGAAGGTATTCCGTTTGATATTCCATCGGCACATCCGGGTCGATTTTACTGGGATCTCCATTCAACATATTTTCAAATTCTTTTTTCTTTTTTAAAATATTTTCAATGTTGTGAATTGATCTACATTTTCTATCAATTGGTGTCTTACTTTATCGAGGTAAAATTTGATGCCGATTCCTATTCCCACTACAAATAATCCAATCACAGTTGCGGATATAATGATAACATTCGTGTTATCAACGAAGGAAAGACTGACGGTGAAATTTTTTTCCTTGGTCTCTCCTCTGCTGTTATTCCAGCGACAATGGTACGTTCCCAATTCATTTGCCTTTCCGTCTAGGAGCAAAACAGACGCCGTTTTGTTATCGTAGACTGTGCCGGTGTATCGCTTACCATCCTAATTTATAAATTTGAACATTTAAATTGACAATGAGATAATGCCACAGAGAATATAAGGAAAGAATTATAATTCACCTTGAGCCATTGAACAGAAATATGTGACAATCGGTTGCAAGTCAAATTCTGAACGACTCCTTTGTCTAGCACAATTGCATTAGACACTGGGTCGTTGGTAATTTCTTTAAAATTAAACTTCATTACTCTCTGTGAACTATAAAAGACATTTTGATTGCATCAACCTCCAATCTCTTTTACCTTTAACTGCGAATGAAATCTCTTTAAATGTGTCGTTTATTTCGCATTTGAATTTTGCGTATGGCGTATCCAAGGTCACGTTTTTCAAGTAGAGGCTGCTGTTGTAGACATACAAATCTTGGCTAATGTCGTAAGATCCTTTCGTCTCTATTTGAATTTCTGCGTTCATTTTAATCAAAAGAAAGTAAAATTCATGGAAATAGGGCAAATTAAATAAATTGCATGACGAATTTGGCTATGGACCTTTGTTTGGTTGCTCAGATATTTTAAGCGTAGCTTCTGTAATCCCATCCAAACTTTTATTGGTGAAGGTTAGTAGATGATAGTTTCCAGAGCTGTTCTGATAGAACCACTTTGGTGGGTACGGAAAATTACTCCCTCGAATATTACAAATTAACGTAACGTTGGATCCTTCAACTGGATCTGAAGTTTCTCCTTCTCTTTTTATATTCATTTGGGCCTGTTTGTCTATGTAAGCTGCCTTGAATTCGGAATTGATGGCTCTCAATAATGGGTATCGAACGTTTGAACATTCGGGCAGGAAGTCGTCGGTATCTAAACTCCAGATCATAAGTCCAGCAAGTCCTTGATTAAACGCGTAGCGAGCCTATTATAGTCATAAAGATGGATGAAATATCGTCATCAGCTTATTGTCTTTATTGTATTTCTTAATTTGAAATTTTAACGATGTTTTAAATCATTGATGGCGTACCTTGATTGAAATGCTTTTTTCGTTGTCATATGAAACCCATTTTTCACCTTTGTACATATAAGGGACCTCAGCAACGTCGTCCCATTGTTCAATCCACTTACCAACACCTTCTTCAGTTTTATTTAGGTCTTTGCAGATCTATATTTATATGATATAGTTAATTTTTGAATTTTTGTAAAAGTTTCTCAACTATTGAATTGTTAATCGATTAACAATTACAATCGTGGGATTAACTTAATCCCACGCACCTCATTGTATCCAAGAAAGCCATCTTGACGAGTGTAAGGTCCTTGAAATCCAGATCCATTTGATTTAGAACCGATTTCGTGCAAATTTTTATCCGCAACAGTTAATGCATGTCCAAAAAAAGGAACGCCGAGTACCAGTTTTTCCGGCGATGCACCAGATATCCGTAAATATTTTAATGTGTCCTCCTACATTTGAATGAGTGGGTTGAAATTAGCATTGTACAATGTACACTGTACAGTGTAGGCCTATACAATAGTACATCGTCACGTTCTCTACTTCTATATTTTTGTTTTTCGTACCCAAGAGAGCGCATGACATTAAATTGATATTAGTCCTAGCTTCCGTGTAATGCAAAAATGGAAAATTTCAAGATATTAAACAAGTGGAATAAGAGCTAATAAATATCTTATAACCCATTTATGAAATGAGCTATACTTGTATAAAAACATTATTACACTTACAACACTAAGACGAAGTTTCAGTTCAATCCCACTGCTGTTATGCATCCTGAGCGGGGCATTGTGGCCCAGTTCTATAAGAAACAAAAAATAAAGTGACCCACCCTAAAATTATTTGAACATTTACTTCTCGTTGGAAATAAAGAGAGGGGAAAATTATCTTACGATTATCCCGTGGTGCGTGGTAGTTGTATGCCGAGATGTGAATGAAATGGAGATGTTGAGTTATCGCTGGAACATCGTAAGCACTTGATGGATATTATCCATGAAACATTAACTTTGTTACAATTTTTTATTTTATAATTCGTTTATACCGAATGATTTCATCAGGTTTCGGACTGATCGCAGCTGTTAAAAGAAATCCAAATTTATCGAATTCAGTTCGCATTTCCTAATGATAGGAAAGACTCTGTAACAAATGGAAATTTCATTTGTGTTTGATTGTTGAAAAACGAATACTTTAAGTAGAAGTACGAAATTCTCTCTATCTTGTACGCGGGATCCATTCCGGATACCAGGATGCATCCAATTCATATCCAAGCCATCAAAACCGTGTTTCCTTATGAGACGAAGTATCCACAGTTATATTTTTAAATTTTAAGCGGGAAGACTATGCGAATGGACTTATTACTTGATAAAAGACAAAACACTGTCAATGAAAGCTTTACGGTTTTCAGGCGTCTCTGCCATGTCGGAATATTTCCCAGATCCTTCATTCCATCCACCAATGGCAATAGAAACTTTGAGTTTCGGCTGCTGTTGCTTGAAACTCACGACTTTTTTGTACTGGGCTAATAAATACCAAAACGAAATAGCCTATTAGAATATTTTAAAATATTAAGGTCTTAATTGAAAGTTGTGCATATAACACCTTTGCCATATCCTTCTTCTGTATCAAGATAACTGTCCAGACTATAAATTGAATGCTGCGTACTATTCAGGCCAGCAAATGCGTAGATGATGTGTGTGCACAGTATAGGATCAATACTTTTAACAACAAATTCACCATTAGCGGGGTTGTATGCTGACCAGCCTGCTACGTAGCAAACGACAACTTTGTTGTGTGAGTTGACATCTGAATAAGATCAAAAAGATGGTTAATAGTCCATCTTTCACACAAGGGCAGATTTGTTATAGCAAGAGATATGATGAGAAGTATAAAGAGAGGGGAAGTTGCCGAAGGGAATTTGTTTTGATTTTTTTTGGACCGCCCGAGGGACCGCCATTATTATTTAAATGATGAAAATGAAAAATGTAACTGTAATGCGAGTAGGCCTATATGCGACTTACTTGCATCAAGGTCTAATCCGTTGGCGCAGGAGCACGAAAGAATAACGCACAGAAATGTTAAAGTTTTCATCATAATTTGTTCTTTTCCATCAGCATAGGAGTCTGCAGTATCGTAAGTCACCAGTGTCTACTGTACAAAACTGAAATGTCAAATAACGATTTGAAGTAAGATAATCTTAACGAATCAAATCAGAAGTGAGTTGACCACAATTCGACACAATATAAGACTTGCCTTTTCCTGTTTCAACTTTGGTTGCTCGCGATAACACAATTCATTGGATTTATTAAACTGAATTAAATATTTTCGTGGCTAAGGTTGCGAAACGGAACCAACAAACTGCCATCCGCTGCTGATTGTTCAACACTTGCGCTTCTCTGTTGCCAACTAAAATCCCCACAAGTTCTCCACGCACAAAGTTTTACTTGAAAGTCCTAAAACTGGTTTTACAAAAAAAAAAAAGAACAAAGAATTTCTGAATAACTTATTCATCAGTCTTGGGTTTTTTCCCTTTTCAAGGTGAGACACTCTTTCCATTTGGAGATGTTAAGGCGCACACTTTTCACGTTTGTAACCAGTTTATATAACCTTGTGCGTCTGGATTACGGGATCTCTACAATTTAATTTTGTTTCTGTTGGTTTTGAAAAATCTTTTGCCGGTGATTAAATATGTATGCAATTTTAAAATATTGGCAGATATTCATGGCATTTTGTAACGTAGAACGGATGTTTGCCATCCCGCATCCACAGTAAAGATTTTTTAAAAGGAAAAGAAAGAAAAATGATAAGAAGGTAATTGAGTATTTTTGAAATTTTACTCCCAAAACTAACGTAGCGCCGTGTAGTGATCAAGTGATCAACTCGTCAGACGCGGTTTGGCGCGTCTGACTTTAAAAATATGAAAATCAGTTAGTTTCCCGCTGTTTAGTTTATGAAAAGAATGGGTGGTCTATCTCGGTCTATCTTTCTTGATTCTTTTATTATTTCATTTGATTACTATTACTGTTTAAGAGCGTTTTGGTTACTTTAGCCAACAGTTTTTCATAATTTCCCCATTGAAATATGGTGAAAATTCCGGTCCCTGCATTCGTTATCCAATTAGAATTTCCTTTATAAATGTAGCACATCCATTCTCCATTCCTGGAAAAGCCAAAGTAGAATGATGTGTTTCTTTTCAATGTGAACGGATATTCTCCGTTGTATAAATGATAAATGTATATATATGCGGCATGTTTTTTAAAAGTTTCACCCGCTCAGGCATTTCATAATTCTTTTCTCACTTTTTTTTCATTTTTTTAAATCAAAACTGATAAAACACATTTTTCTTTCAAAAAATGTCTTTTTTTAAAGTTTTTGGGTGGAAATAGGAAATTTTGAACGGGACTTAGAAAAAATAAATAAATACGGTTTAGTTCTCGGAAAAACTCGCAAGGTTGTTTATGGGAGAGTGCGTGGTTATGACCAATTCCTACACCGTGCCGGCCGCCACCATCCCCTCTTTTATTATCACTCTGCATGCCATGAGTTTATGACTAGGAATTTAATTCGCTCTGTACTTCCGGTCCGAAAGTACAGAGAGGTTCACACTCAGACTCGGAAGTTCTGCTCTCTTCCGACTTTGGCCCATTGTCAACATGAGCTCTTGTTTCTTCAGGTTTTAAAATTAAAACATTTGACTAGCCGGGCATTTCCGTTCTATATAGTCTCCATCAACATCATGGATGCTGCTAATGGTGATGAACGCACGCGTATAAGACGACTGCATAAGAAAACGAAAAAATTTAGACTTTGCAGATGTACGAGTCGTTAGAGCATCGCTTGCAACAAAATCTTGTTGAAAAACAAAACCAAATAAATCATTAAATTTTTAGATTTAATTCTAAATATCTATAAAAATTCAGACGGGATAAGTAGAAAACTGAATTCGATTGCCAGATTTACGCAATACGACCCGAACTGTAAGAACCGGAAGGAAACTCGTCCGATTCAAATTCACTTACGAATAGAAACTAATGAAATTCACTTTTGACTACATATTATGCATAAATTGAATATGCACTATATACTTACATCTATGATCTATATACTCGCATTATAGTCAGACACTCAGGCATGACTGCAGATAAAAATTCTATAATCCTATCAATCAATAAATGTATCCTGCTGTATGTGCACGTGAAAATTCGATTTTGATCGGCCTTGAGCTTGAAATTTACGATTTAAAATAGATCAAATCATTATTCTAAATAATATAACCCGTGTTCACACGTTACTTAAGATTTCGACGATTATACGTCATTCGACTTCAGAAATGGACCTTTGACGGGTGTCACCACACCGAGCTTAGCGCACTGGGACGTCGAGGTAAGGCCGTAAAGGAGAACGAGAGGATTCGCATAACATCACAAAACTCTTCACTCTGAAATGACGATTAACCTAAAAAATATTAGAAAAGAAAAAACAAAATTGCTGATTATTACATGAAATCGGGATACACCAATAATTTCGAAATTTAGAGATGACAAACAAACAAATCATAACGAACTACTAGATTCCTAACGTCTCCCACCTAAGTCATGGAATTATGTTATAATTACATCACGATCATTGTCGCAGTTAATTTCTGTTTCACAATCAACTGCACGGATCCATCTAGGTTGCGGTCTTGCGGATCTCATCCGCTACGAGTTCACGGCTCGAAATGACCTGTCTAGCATGACGATCTCATGACGTTCGTGTTATTAGCACGGCGCTCTAACCACCTAAGCAAGGAATCCACATCTGTCATTAAAATTAGTCCATCTTATATCTAAGAAAACCGACTTTCGATATTTTTAACCTTTTTCCCTCGTTGAAAGTAAAAATATATGAAGAAATTATTCTAAGGAAACGTTAAGTTGTGCATAAGTGCACTCCAGCTATTGCAAATCCCTCTTAATAAATGAAAAAGAAACTGTACCAACCAATACTTCAAAAATCAAGTTGTATTGTACGGTACAGGAAATGGCAAGTTAATAACGACGCCGTTTTAATAAGTCGGGCTTCCAGTTGATGGGGTGTGTCTCCTCATTTGCTTCGTCGTCTTCTTTATAGATTCTGATGGTTTTATCTGCTTCAGCCATAATGAGGCGAGAACCGCTGTGGTCAAAGGCCATGGCAAATACTCCTGCTTCACTGTCCATCGAGCCTGGTTGCACGGGGGCCTTAAATTTGAAAAGAAAAATTAAAAAAACAAATTCGGGATGTAATTCAATTAAGTGAATTACCTGTGAGCGCTAGAAATTGCAGCCTGTCTTAAAATCCCAAAAGTTGAGTGATCCGTTATCAGCCCCCCATACCGTTACGTTGTCAGCATTGATAACAAGATAATTGAAAATAGCGTTGCGTCCCGAAAGATTCTGAATAAACTTGCCTTCCGGGCACATCCATTGTTTGATGTTGTCCGGTGAGGCAGATGCAAACATGTACCTGTAGAAAGGAAAAAGAAAATTTTATTCAATTTATCTTGTAGTGAAATTAAGTTGTAGACTTCGTACAGGTTTGTGACTACCGATGATTGGTCCAAATAAAACGTCAACGAAGATAAAGCGCGTTTTTCGCTTTCTCCAGAATCCTCAGAAGATTCCTTCCAAGCCGATGTCGAGCGTGTCAGCTCTTTCAATATTTCGCAAGCTCGAAGAACAGAAAAACGTAACCAAATGGACAAGATCTAAGGAAGTCGCGGCCATCTTTCTAGGAGATATCGGTTACGATTGAACACTCGTCAACTATTCTCCCGTGTTAGACGATTACACAACATCTCTTAATTTGATCCCGGAGAGGAGTCCGACTTCTGTCATCGATTGCCATGCGTAGACAGAATCGATATGTAACAAATGTGTTGCATCTCATTTTAAATCACCGGATGGCGGCAATACGCAATTTGACATGAAACAACTTCAAACAGCCGTCAATGGCAGACATGCCACCACACGTGAGCTTAATGCGAACACTTTGTTGAATTGGAACGAATATCTCTCCAGTCAAGCCTACGTATGCAACGGCATGAATAATAAACGAACTGCTATTAAAATCGAAAAAATACGACGAGATCTCAACTGCGCCAGGTGAGGCAGATGCAAACATGTATCTGTAGAAAGGAAAAAAGAAATTTTATTTAATTGTACTTGTAGTGAAATAAGTCGTAGGCTTTGTACAGGTTAGGATGCATTGCGACTGCCCGGGCACTTTTTTTGTGATTCGTTAGTGGCAATGGATTAGCCAGCCGCCAAATCCCATAATCGAATGGTACTATCATGTCTCCTTGTAATAATCTATAGTTTTAAAATGTAAATAAAAGTTGGGAATTATTGATGTTAAACCATATTTAAATACTTGAGGTTCTGCTGCTTGACAACCAACTGATGCTACAGTATTGGTGTGGCCAGTCAGGGTATGAATGTTTGCTTTGGTTGCATGTCCCAAACACGAGCAGTAGAATCACGACCACAAGTTACTAAAACGTCGATTGTAGGATGAAGAGCCATACTATAGACGGCACTCAAATGGCCGTGGTAATGCCGGATAACCTGCCAAGAAAAATTTTTAATATTTCTTACATAGAAAATTGAAATGCTGATGGCTACTTTGTTGTACTCCAAATCCCAGCACTTCACTTGTCGATCTTCACCAGCACTGAAAAGGTATGGATGTCTCGGGCTGACTTGTAGGGCACGGACAGTGCTGACATGGCCTGTGAGCGAAAGTTTCAAACGTCCCGATGCCAAATCCCAAATCTTCAAGAAATTAAACATGAAAAAACTATACTAAAAAGAAACATTGAAAAATTACCTTGATAACTCTGTCAGCAAAACCGCTCATTTGTAGAATCGACAGCAACACAACCAATGTAGACACTGATGAATAAATGGGAACAGTCCAGCAAAACACGGTGCAAACTCTAAAGGTGTCATTGCCCAAGGCGAGTAAGACGTCTCCAGCGTACTCAATCAATTTCCCACCGTTTCTCACTTGCTTCAGATTCAGGATCTTCCAAATCATCATCTTCTTCATTGCCTTCTTCAGCTACCTCCATCATTTGGCATTGAGTCTGAAAACATAAACAAAACAAAAATTAGCATTCAAATAACTCATGAGTAAATTCGAAGATTCCGCACCACTTTGTTGAAGGCGATCATGATACAAAATGAGCATAGCGTGAAAATTTGTCCACCGGATTTGATTGCGAGACCTTTCAACTTCTTCAAAAGTTCAATGAGACAATGAAGTGCCTCATAAACGACGTCGATATCTGAAACTGTTTGGATAGCTGGAATGAGTGTGCGGCCAAACAAGCTATGGCAAATAAAACAAAACATCAAAAGTGACAATTCATGAAATAGAAATCAATAATTACAAATCAATACCTTGCTCTGCGTTCAACTGTTTGCCAATACAGATAGTAAACTGAGATAGGGCGGATAGTGCAGCTCTGCGAATATTTGGTAACCGTAATCGACTAGTTTGTACACAGGACAACTGCACTGTTCCACGACAGGTACATGTTTGCATTCGCCACACCTGGCGGCGTTGAGGTTTCGTCGTATTTTTTCGATTCGAATAGCAGTTTGCTCATTATTCATACCCTTGCATACGTGGGCTTGACTGGAGGGATATTCATACCAATTCAACAAAGTGTTCACATTATGCACATGTGTGGTGGCAGGTCTGCCATTGACGGCTGTTAGAAGTTGTTTCATGGCAAATTGCGTATTGCCGCCATCCGGTGATTTAAAATGAGATGCAACACATTTGTTACATATCGATTCTGTCTACGCATGGCAATCGATGACAGAAGTCGGACTCCTCTCCGGGATCAAATTAAGAGATGTTGTGTAATCGTCTAACACGGGAGAATAGTTGACGAGTGTTCAATCGTAACCGATATCTCCTAGAAAGATGGCCGCGACTTCCTTAGATCTTGTCCATTTGGTAACGTTCTTCTGTTCTTCGAGCTTGCGAAATATTGGAAGAGCCGACAAACTCGACGTCGGATTGGAAGGAATCTTCTGAGGATTCTGGAGAAAGCAAAAAACATGCTTTATATTCGTCGACGTTTTATTCGCACCAATCATCGATCTCTGAAACTGTTTGGATGGCTTTGGAAAGCTTGGGAATGAATGCGGTAAGGGCGGACAACCAAGCTGTGACAAATTTAAAAAAAAAAAATCAAGTAACAATACAAACTATACAAGAAAAAGAAATCAGTAATTATTAACGATAATAAATACCTTGCTCTGCATTCATTTGTTTGCCAATACAGATAGTAAACTGAGTTAGGGCGGATAGTGCAGCTCTTCGAATATCTTGGTGACCGTAATCGACTAGTTTGTACACAGGACCACTGCACAGCTCCACGTAAGAAGTAAACGGCCCTCTATGTTGTCATGATAAAGAAAATTAGGCAAACTGAAAAATAGAATCGCAATCGAACAACTGCATACCGAGCATGAAGGGCCAGTTCCTTAAGGGCAAGACAAGCCTCTTCTTTTTCTTGCAAGTAGGCGTTCCCAACTGTATAACCGGCTACATCACTATCGTCGTCTTCATATGGATTTTCCATTGGTGAGACGTCTTCGTCATCATCAATGTCACCAGCTGCGAAATCTGATTCCTCGTCATCTTTTGTCATTGCCATAACGCCTTCATTACTCTCAACAGCTTTCATCAATAATGGAACAATTGCTGGCAGGGCTGCAGCTGTCTCATCTTTCATGACACTGGCCAGCGAGGCAAAAACTCCGTATGCACATTTGCGCAAATCAGGATCATCCTTGCTTTCAACGAGATTGAGCGTGAAACGGAGACACTCCTCAGCAAACGGCCGGAAGGTTTGTTCGCCAATCGTTCGAGCAATTACGCCCAGCGTATCTAAATATTTGCAAGGATATTATCGTCAAATGATAAATAATTTAAAAAAATAGACGAAGTATTAACCTAGAGCTTGTATCTGAAGTGTCATTTCGTATTCGTCCTCTGTCAGTTGACCACTTAGATAGATTTTTAAATGTTCCATAATAGGACCAAAGTAAGGGACCATGGCTTTCCCGACCGCGTTGGCTATTGCAATGTGAAGTGAATTTATTATTGGAAATAAAATTTATTAGATTAAAATATCGTTACCAGTAGCTGCAATGGCACTCAGAGCTAACTCTTTGACATGAATGGATAAACTGGGTTAAGTGCGGCGAAGAAATGTTCCATCAGAGCGGGTACGAAGGGAACGAGTTTTCCTTCCATAGTTTCACAAAACATTTCAAGGGCGTAGAAAACGCGATCCACGCTACGTGGCACCTTTTTACCGCTGGACAAACTGTTAACTGTCGCCGACAAATATTCGAAGAGAATGGGCAGGATGTCGTTGGCGTATTTGTTAATATCGGGTTGGAGGTGCTCAGACATTTGACCGACTGCGTAGAGAGCGGCATTACGCACGTGCGCTTCCGGATGTTTGATGCCGTCGCAGATACATTGTACAAATGGCGCCATATATTTGGTACGAATATGCTCTGCACAGCCCTCCACTACAACTGCTAAGGCAACGTATCCAGCTTGTTGAGCACGAATATCAGAACCTAAACACAATTCAAGCTCAAGTGATCAAGATTTTTGGTCGTCTTAAAGAATTACTAAATACCTTTAAAGGCGGGTTCAGCCCATTGAAGCAAAGGAGTGATAACCTTGTCTGGTGGCAAGTGCAACGCCATACCATTCAAGGTTTGGGCAGCAACAATGAAAGGCCTGCTCGATTCCTCCAGATGATCGTACTCGTATTCGTCATCATCGTCATCGTCCTCCTCTTCTTCTTCCGCCTCAGTCATCAATGCAAACAGTGTTTGCAGAATTGGAGTGACTAATTTATTTTTTATCATTGACTGAAAATAAAATTCAATAACTGTTTTACACAACACTGAATAATTAATTTAGTAAAATACCTTCTTCTTAAGTCGCGCAAAAGTGGCAATATAACTCAAAGCTTTAACTCGAATGGGATCGTCCAAATTCGTTTTAAAAGCGATTTCCAAAGCAAGTTCTGTAACTGGCTTCAAATGAGGGGCTAGTATAGAAACTTCTGTTTCTAATAGATCCTCCCAGATTTCCATTAGGTTAACTGCTTTAGTTCGATCAATAGAGATAAAATTTCTCACGAGAACCAGAACTTTAGGAATAAGTGGTTGAATCATCATCTGTTGAAGAGGAAACCACTTAATTAATTATAATTCATCTTGTAGCTTTGACAAACTAAATCTTACCGCTTCCTCGGTCTCAATCCTTGGAATCAAGTTTGTGAGGGCAATACCAGCGTAGTAAATGGAATTAATGTTTGAATCTTGCAAAGCTAAATGAAATATAGACACAAATGGCTTCAAAAAGATCTTGAATTCACCACCAGCTGAATCAGCCACAACTCCCAAAATAAACAATCCAAGTTCTTTTTCATTTGATTTTCCCTGGCAGCACAACTGTTGGATAAGTTCTAACAATTCTGGACATTTTCTATCAGCCAACTCATGTTTTGAAATGGATGCAACAACTTGGACAGTGGAGTTCCGCACACTAATGTCAGATTCTCGTATAAGGGCATCCAAAAGACCTGACTTGATTCTAAAAAAGAACTGTGGATGTAATGAATGAGACAAGATAGGATGCAACTGTTTTCTTACCCATGCTTGAAATCATTGGTCAGTTTAACCCAATGATAGTGCTTTAAAGTACACCTCCTAAGAAGAACCAGGGCATACTGTAGAATTAGTGGACTAACTGAATACTTTGCAATATGCAACAAGGTGGGGCAAATGGTTGGTCGTTTAATCGCCTCCTTGAGTTTGGCCGTGCTCTTAAGCCCGAAGTGTACAGAAAATGTTAAAAAAGTATACTTCTTTTTGTCACTTTGAATTTACAGTTCTAATTGATACATTGTTAGGCTCCAAAAGCTTAGCAAGAATTTCTTCTACGCTCTACGGTACTCATTGTGACAGTATGTTTAATTTTACGAAAATTACGGGATTAATAGACGACTAGCAGTCTAGCAAGCCGACAAAGCTTTCAGTAGCAGCCGATATCCGAATTCTGAACGGTTTTTTTAGAATAAACTGAATAACAAACAAAACTCGATTGTTTGTGTCAGCTATCGATTATCAATTTTTGATAATTGATATTTAAAAGTCGATGCATTGCAAACAAAACAAAAAATTAAAAAATTGGTTTAAGTTCGTTCGTTCGTTAGAGCGCCGTGCTGAAAACAGACAGAGGTCATGAGTTCGTTCCTCATTCAAGGACAGCAAATTTTTCTCGACAACGATAAAGAGGCGAGATCCTTGGATGCATGAATTAAAATCGGCATCCGTAATTCTCTAAGTACATTTAAAATAGGAAATTCGTTTTACTATTATTACCCTTGCTTTTTAATTTCTTAATTGTTTTTATTACTTTCAACGAGTAAAAGAGAATAAATAACCAGTAGCCTACGAGTAAAGGGTTAAAAATATGGTCGGTTTTCTTTCTATATACGTATTAACGTATACAGGCTATTTTTATGGCTTAAATGCTCATTTGGTTAGAGCGGCGTGCTAATTAAGTATTTATACAAATCGCAAAAACTGTTTATTTCCAGTACCTCGCTCCGTTCATCAGGTTCTCGCTTATATTAGATTCGTGCTGCAGAAGTATAAATAAAACGTAGCGAATAATAACAACAAGAATTGCAAAATTGTCTAAGTGATTCCCATTCAAAAAATTTCGAAAGCTTGTGCATTTTTCTTTATGAAGAACTGTTCTCCAGACGAGGCTCAAACTCGTGACCTGCTGGCCTATTATCATATTTTTTTAAATAATTTTGAGCGTGTTACGTACGTATTTTAAAATAGATATAACTCTATTTATGTGACTGCTGAGTATGAAGCAGTAGTTGACTATTATATGAAATTGCGACGACAATAACTTGATAACATTTTAATTCGCTAGATATGTTTTAAACTTTTTATTGACTTTTATTACTTTATTCAAATGAAGAATCAAAAAGAAAAAAAAGGGGGGAGAAAATGGAAGACAATTAAAACTTCCAGTTTTCAATGAATCGAAATTTTGTTCGGTGAATTTTAGTGTGGTTTCTTCTTCCGGTTTTTTCTATAAGTCAAATAGATGTTCGAAGACTACTTCCGTTCCGCTTCTTCTTGCCCTTACTTAACTTGGTGAGAATCGAACGTACCGTTCTCGCATCGTCAAATTCTTTTATACGCTCTAGAAGCTTAATGATTGACTCTAGGAATAGTTCCCAGTTGAGTTCTGTTTCTCGCAGTTTACCGTGCCGGTTACTATTTCTAGTCCAGAAACAATTAGACAACGTCTCACGATCTTTTTCCTTCGTACCTTTGTTGGATATGTAATTCGCGTGAACCAACTGCTTCGCTATGATAAATTTCAAATTCGAAAACAAATCAATAGGTGGATTTTGACTTGAAGCGGTCGTAGTTATGGATAGCAAAAACCTCCACAAGTTCTTCGCGAGGTACTTAATCAGGACGACGTATATAATGTGAGTCAAACACAGCGCAACGTAAGGATCATGTGCATTCCATCTGGTGGGAAAGAAAAATCGGAAATACGTTGCTCGGTTGAAGTTGCCGTTACTTAATGCGTTGAATACTGTATGTACATTAATTTCCGTCTTGTTGTCTTGCATACCTAAACATAAACGTCTTAAGATGGCAAAGTCTCGCTTCCAATTGGACAGAATATCTGGTAGATCGTCATGATTGACCCGATTTCGCAAGTCAACAAGGTGCTTCATTTCAGCCATTGACAGTGAGACACGGAGAAATTTATAATTTCTTAACATTTCTCGCTTGAATATGTCTAACAGCTCTTTGAAGTCGCTGTTGCTGCCAACGGCTATATTCATTGAAATGAGATACGCCCGCATAGCCGGAACGACAAAGAATGTCATGACATAAAACAGAGCGATGCCAATGAAAATAGCGTCTTGTTCTTCCTTCTGCGGTAGTGGATGATATGGAAGCGCTTTGCGAGGCGACGGACCTTGTTGATGGTAGGCTGGACCGTGCTGGTAATACCCAAAATTCCTCTGATTCGGAGCCATGTTCCTGCAGGTCTTTATCTTGAACTACGTTCTATGTTAATTACTCAGAACAGCAGTGAGTGATCGTTGTCTGATAACATGCCTTTATATATAGACTACGAGCCTCATTCCTGATCCCGCAATATCGTCCACTAATTTCCATTTGAAAATGAAACTATTGCTAAAAATCGGTAACATATCAAAAATTTACAGAGCAAATGATTTAACGCACATTGATCAATAAAATGAACAACACTAATTAAGAATTGAATAACATTTGAATCATTTCATTCGATTGAAACTATTCCAACCGTCAACCGAGATTCATATCATCAAAGTCAAAGATAGCTAGTATTTTCAACTTCATTTTCAAAATGATTAGGATCCAAAATTGTATATTTATGAAAATGAGCATTGTTTGCATGTGAATTTTAAACAAGATAAATTAGAGTAACCATTTAGAAATGAAGAGTTAATATCATAGAAAATGATTTGAATTGAGACCCTTCACCATCGTGATTGAAAACAACCAAGCAGACTATAAAAGTCTCGACTGAACACATATTATGTATAGGGTGTGGCTAAGGGACCTTACAAGTCGATATCGGATCTGTCCCGATATTCCTTAGCGTAAAAGGCGAACGTCATGCGGAATATTGAGGGCGAGTGTAGTTCTGAAATGCGCTGCAGTTACCTCTATTCCAAGCATTTCATTGAATATAAGTCTTCTTGATTGAAGGCAGTTGAGGATCCTTCGTGTTGAATGGGTGTTGTAGCGAACGTCGAGGCGGTGCTTGCAAAGGGCTAGTGCGCTGCATACCGTGATGACCGTCCGCGTGTGATCTAACCCGATCGCTAATGTTGTAGACACGGAATCCGCAAGGTTTCCGTGTAGACAGCCTTAAGAACACGCGAAAACGTGAGTGGTATGGACGGCATGGATTCCGGGAGCGGAGAGCGGAAGAAGAAAAGGAAGAAAAGAAAAGGAATGCCATGTTGTCAAAGTTACTAGATTCAGACCTGTTGTTAGCAGGTGCCTTTGGGTTTGTGGTGAATTCCGAAAGCGACGATAATTGATAACATCAAGTACTACACACACACAGCGATGGATTCTCAGCTGCCTTGAATCAAGTGCAACACCCTCTTTTTGATTTTTCAATGCCGAAATTCCCTCTTTATTTTTAATTGTTATTTATTTGTTATGATGACGAAAGAGAAATGTTTCGATGTTTCGAGTATAATAGCTTCCTTTTAGCTTAGATGAAAATTGGATTTTTAAAAATTACAACATTTACAGTAACGCGAATAAGATCCTCTGCAGTATGGCTGATTTTATTATAATATTATTATTATTAGAATCAATCCTCGTCTTATCCTTGTTCGCTTTCAATCCAACGTGGCAGTTCATGATTCTGGTAAGGAATCAAGTATATTATCAAGAATTTCCCCGGAATTTCCTGATTCTTTTCAGAGACCCCCCCCCCCTCACGCTGCAAGTGCTCTGCAAGTATCTTATTGCCGTTCACTAAATTTCATTGTAAAATAGGCTAAAACTGTAAAAATAGTCGAAAACTGAAAAATCAATGATAAAAAACCAGAAAAATTTAACCCATCCATATTATCAACACAATTAACAGTCTAAAGAGAAAGAGAGAGCTAAAACTAAAGAAGCAATTAAAAAAAACATTTAAGGAGTTTGAAAAAAATGGTGACAATTGAAACAGGCGGAAACAGGAAAAAATTTGTTGTTTCTTTTTTTTCTTTCTTTTCGGGTCTTATCTTATCACATTTGCTCTTCATCTATAATATAAATGAAGATCTTCATTTGCAAAGCGTAGAAAAGGCTATTAGGGTAGAAGAGAAACGAGTCCCGGTAGAGAATAATAGAAAATAAATGAAATAAAACATCCAACACATGTACAATTTTACACTTGTGAATAATAAGTCACACAGTTTAAATGGAAGGAAGAAAAACATAAAGTAAATGACTATCGTGACTATCTATGCTTGTTAGAGTGAACATGACAAATTTCTCTTAAAATAGAAGGGAATAGCTATTAAAGATACTTTTTGGAGTTTGGACTTGTTCATTTCAAAAAATTTGAATTAGCAACAGGACATTATTGTGCCATTTCTCAATTTTGACTTGCGTCTCATCCTCACCTGCTTTTACCCCTTAAAAAAGAATAAAGAAAAGAAATTGAATTTTCTTTCTCTTTTTGTCGCCCACCTAAGCGCTCGGTATATCATTCCGAATCTGCAAATGACGTCATACTAGGGCTCACTATGAAAAACCTCGTTTTGCCAAATTTTGTGGCCGTCCGAAATTTTTTGTTTTCGACAATTTATCGATTTTTTCTCTTTTCTCCCTCCTTATCGGTATGGTCATCGCGATTGCCATCATCTTCTCCTTATATTGCTTTCTGCACACGACGTAGCGTTTGTTTCGGTTTTCTATTTTTGGAACGCCGAAAAAACGAAGAAAAAGAAGCCGAAGACGCGCACGCGTGGCCGATTGTCCAATCGCCTTGCTGACAGCCACGCCATTCTCATCCGAACAAAAAAAGAAGAAGTAGGATATGGCGGAAGCGGATAAATAGCGGATAATATTTGGAGTTATAGAGCGATGATTTAATCTTTACGAGAAAATTTGAAAAACCAACATTTATGTTTGTTTTTTTTCTAGTGGCTTTTTACGTGAGGTTGTTTGCTTCTTATAAACTTTTTTATAGGGGTCTATAATGTCATGTGTGAATGTCATAGTAAAAATACGACTCCCTAATATTACAAGACGGAATGAACGTTAAGTATACGATAATTGACTCTTGTCAATGACAGCACAGGAGTTTAGTAGAGTTTATATTTATAAGAAATATTTCCTAGAATTCTAGGATTAGGCCCATGGGTCGAGATCAAAATCTATGAGAAGCCACCACGAGAGCAGTAGGTTACAGCGTTTGCCCTGCCTTTGTTTACAAACTCCCGTCAGTCAAAGGTAAACGATAAATTAGGCATCCATATTTTTAGCAGTCATAAGACACCAGCATGTCATGCATACTCAAATGATATTATATATTCTGATCTGGAAAGTCATGTATATAATTATATGTGTAAGTAGGCTAAATCGTTGCGGTGTAATCATTCTTAATATTAAAATGAACAGAAAAGTTCATTTACATATAAAAGAAGAAGAACAAGGTGAAGTAAACCTTAAGGGGGTTAGTTTTTTTCCCCACATAGATGATTTAAAGTGGACGCTGTGCACAGGTATTTAAATCATGTGCTTTCTTTGTGCGTCTCTATATCCGGTTGAAATGAATTTAGAAAAATAAAAAAAAACTTTTGGATTGATGTTTTTTATATTTACCGCGCCAATTTGACGCAGGTCTTTTTTTCCATATTTCGAAGTGAAAAAAAGGAGAATGTGTGCGAGTCATATTGTTTGGCATCAGCCCGTTGGGTTTTAACGAAGAATTAATTGCGCTCGGCGGAACAGCCGCAGCTTTTATTTTTTAGTCGAATTGATAATTGCGCAATGATAGTTGTACGGAACGCCAAATGACCCCCTAAAATTAATATACCCCGCTAGTGGTATTAAACACAAAATGTAGTAAAATAATCAACGACCTCATGGCGCCATCTAGCGGGGAAATCGGGCAAAACACTTTATATCGATTTCTACGCATTTCTGACAGATCTATCGATACATAACCGTTTCCACTCGTGATTTAGTGGAACTTTTATTGTGGAATGAATGAATTTTTACATTTGTAATTTTTCTAACTACCCGGTTCATGATCTAGTTTACTTTATTATGTCTAAAGCGGATTGAATTCAGTTTTCGGAGCCCATTTGGTGACTCCCGATGGATACGTCCTCAATAACGCCATGGCCAGTCAGCAAGAAGCTGGCCAGCTCTATAATAACCCTTCTCTTCCGAACAATTTAGGTGACATAGCGGGTCAAAGTCCATTCCAAGGACTTTTACCGGTGATTGCGACTGAAACGAACGGTCGTTGCGATAGCCTACCCGTTTCTTCACAGGCTCGGCGAATGCCACGTTACCTGGGTGCGCAGACTCCGGGTTGACATTTCAACTTTCTCACGTGCATCGTCGATGAGTGGCGTGTGTCCGGCCTCTGGTGAGACTTCAGCAGTAATTACTTTTTTAACCGGTTTCCCCTGAGAAATTTTTTGTATCCTCTACATTATCATTCGGGTGCAAAATCGGGTCGACCATCTTATTCGAAATACGGCTAGCTAATCCGGGATGTGCTGTATCTACCTTTTTAGCTGCTATTTTTGGCTGACGGTTTTTTTTTGCTGGGCAACTCCGGTCGATAAGGCTCATTGTAGTGACTGCGAGGAACAGGTCTAGCTCGGAAAGGTTTTGGTTTCAATTGCTCCAGAGTCTTTTTATTACCGGGTCGGGTTATGGCCTGATAACAGCGGCCTTTCCCGTTGGAATTTTTTGTGAAGAATTCCAATTTAGCAGATGAGTTGTCTTGATCCGGTTCACTTCCGTCGAGTGGATGATCTCGTGTTTGGGAATCACGACCGTGATCGAAGTGTCGAAACCACAATATCCAAATCCAACTTTTGAGGAATTCATTTTGAAATTCGTAGGGTACGAAAACAATTGTAGAGTTGAGATGGTCGTCGGTTACCTTTATAGACTTTGATCCCGAACTGCGCATCTTCCGTTTTTCTCAGTTTTCAAAAAGAATTCTTCGAGAAAAATGTTTGAAATGGTAATCGCATAAAAGTTTACTATACCGGATAAGAAGGAGACTGTTGTCAGGAAGAAAAGGTCGCATCGCAGCAGACGTGCGGGAGCTAAGTGAACAAGTTTGAATTTGTCGTTTCATTCGTGAAAGTTTTCTTTTCTTTTCAATTAAAAATAAAAATTGTATCCATCATAAGTGTCTGTCAGTTCAATACAAATAATTCGTTTAAAACTTATTAAATAGTTTCATCGTTCTCATTTCCCCTCGATCGAATAAGTGTTTACTTCATTATTTTTATTAAACATTTTGTTTCTTCCATCTTAAATAGAGCTAGCGCTTATAGAGTAAGTTATTGTTAAGAACGTCATTGCGGTAGCCTACCCGTTTCGTCACAGGCTCGGCGGATGCCACGTTACTCTCCCAAGTCATCATGAATCTGCTCCAGTTCAATCAATCAGCCACCGATGCTATTCGCTCATCTAGAATTCACACGAAAGAGACTTAGTTCACTTTGAACCTGTAAGGGAAGCAAGAATACACAGGTAGTTAGAAAAATTACAAATCATGATGACTTGGGAAGAGTAACATGGCATCCGCCGAGCTTGTGACGAAACGGGTAGGCTACCGCAGCGACCGTTCGTTTCAGTCGCAATAACCAGTAAAAGTCCTTGAAATGGACGTTGATCCGCTATGTCACCTAAATTGTTCGGAAGAGAAGGGTCATTATAGAAGCTGGCCATGGCGTTATTGAGGACGTATCCATCGGGAGTCACCAAATGGGCTCCGAAAACTGAATTCAATCCGCTTTAGACATAATAAAGTAAATTAGATCATGAACCAGGTAGTTAAAATAATTACAAATGTCAAAATTCATTCATTCCACAATAAAAGTTCCAATAAATCACGAGTGGAAACGATTATGTATCGATAGACCTGCCAGAAATGCGTAGAAATCGATACAAAGTGTTCTGCCCGATTTTCCCGCTAGATGGCGCCATGAAGTAGTTGATTATTTTGCTGGATTTTGTATTTAATACCACTAGCGGGGTATATTAATTTTAGGGGGGTCATTTGGCGTTCCGTATAGTAGGCCTATTTAAAGAAAAAAGCCGTTGTTAACACAAGAGTTGTTATAACAGACACAAAAGTTTGTTTAGTTGCACTGTAGAGGGCGATCAAAACATATGAATCACGTAATAATGGGCTTTGCATATACTCGCCCGTCTTCCTGTGTCTACACATTTTTCAATTTCCTTTTCGATTGTCGTCGGTCTATTAAAAATGAAATACATTTTTCTAATAGTGAACAAAGGCTGTTACATGTTTTTCTAACATATTCTTTTCATAATTTTTAAGTTGGTTATGTTTTCCCGTGCATTTATGTCTTCATCGAGTGATGGCCTATACCACCGCGCATCCTACATGATATTCCTATAAGTTTTATATTTTTCTTGAAATTGTTTATCTTTATCCTGTACATGAGTTACATTAGTTTGCTCAGAGGACTGAGGTTGACTCAGAGGAGAGTATACATGTTAACCTTAGGGAAATCTTGATGAGACCAGACATTAGTTTGGCCCACCTGGATTTGCCTTTTGAGTTACCTGTATACATCCTTCCTTCAACTATTGAACTCTGTACAAGGAACCGTAATAAATGAAATGTTAACTATCATTATAACTTTTTTTCTATATTCAAACGTTATGACTTATAACGTAATGATTGATAAGCTATTTCCCCGAATTATTTTCTTCACTCATGTTTAATCAAATGACAAAACATAGTTAATAATGTTCTAAACAAAGTTCATTATTCAAATAACTGAATTTTCAAGCGAAGAAATGATTTTTCTTGCCTTGGTGGCCGATTCTCAGTTAAGTTTGAAGAAATGCTTTAGCAGCAAAGCTTTTTTAGCGGGCTGGGGACCGAGTCGCTTTTCTTTTTTTCATGCGCATCTATAATAGGAATAAGGAATATTGTAGCAAATGCTTTGCATGAATGGCCCCTTGTTTGCCGCTGCTGCTGTTGAGGAAGAGAAAGTTGCGAGGAAAGTTGTTTCCATACATATATTGACTTGGGAGTAGTACCATAGCAGAGAGCCATCGCACGCGTGATTACCTAATACCTATACGTGTACGGACGGATGCAAGAATTAGTTACAAATGAATTGTTTTTGTCACGTAATCACCCTCAATATCAATATTTTTCAAATTTCATTCATGAACATTGTTGATACATTTGTGCACTGCGAATCGAGTTCATTTGAAGCGTAATCTCAGCGTTGGATGAGTATCATGAGATATTTACTTTATACCGTCTGTCTTTTTTGTTATTGTTATATACTGAGTCCTGCTGCTTCACTCAATTTTCTTTCATTTGTGATAACTGATAAGGAATGATGGAGAGAAAATCACCTTTTCAAAAAATGCAATTCTTGAACTAGTTACTTACACTATGCACTAATATTTGATAATTTTTTGAAACATACACGAAGCAATTAAATTTCTCCCAAGGGTTTGCTGAGCTACTGATGAGCCTATCACTAATTTAAAAAAACTCATTTGAAACATTCCTATCGGCAACTTTTTCCTGGTTAAACTCCCTTTTTGGGGATTTTCTTCCATGCTAGTTAAAAAAAATAAATTAATTAAAAACATTCTGCATTGACTTGTCTATTTTTGAGGGTGCTAACGTAATTTGGATAATCAAGCTTTGACCAAACCGATTAACTAACGTTTGGAAAGCCACTAGTAACGCAACTTCAATACTGAACGTCAACTGAATATTTTCATGGCATTTCTTCCTTGTGCAGTTTGATTTGTGGTACTTAAATAATTAAATGCAGATTTACCGAAGCAAAAATGGCAACTTCCATTTCTCGATTAACCGATGGTTAACATCCCAAAACGACAATCGATCTCTTTCCCATGTACTCGAGGTAAAAATTAAAAAACTCGCACAAACATTTGTTTACGACGAAAAAAGAACCGTTTGAAGTCCCATTTGTAGTGCATCACCAGTTTATTCAAGGGACACAGCGTAGATGGTATGACACGATTGGATCTTTAACACATTTCACGCCTTGGCCGACTTGATCTGGGATGCAATTCTGTCCAAATCGCGGAATCCTTGAGATGTTAGACGGCGACCACCGTTGGCGTCCTTCTCCACCAGCTTGATGGCTTCGAGGGCTTGCAACACCTTACGCGCGACTGAGCCGGAGCTGCCGCAGAAATGTGATGGCCTCACGCCGTTGTTCTTGTGTCCTGAAATAATTATATAAGTCAGTACAGAAAACAAGATATCGGTCTCTGAAAGTTGTCACCTCCATAGATTCTCTTAACCGTCTTGACTCCAATGGGAGACCTGATGTAGATGTGCCTGGCCAGAGATGCCATGCGAATAAGGAACCAATCTTCATCGAAAGGTGCCAACTCCTTAAAGACAGCAGTCTTAACAAGGTCAGCCCATTCTGGAACCTTCACTTTGCCAGACCTGAAAATTGAACGTCAACATTATTAAAATTGAGATGAAGTTTGACTAATAAACACATCATACTTTTTAAAGAAGGCAGCCAAGGCCCTGACAAACTTGTGTTGATCGACGTCTTTGACAGAGACTGATTTCATCTGCAAGATATAAATGAGAAGAAACCGTTAATGACTTTGTCAATGGACAGGAAAGTCACATGTAGAATGATGTCGGAAATCAATAGGCCAAAATGAAAAAAAAATGCCAAGGAATGCAAAACTTTTACAGATTAGCAAATCGGAAAAGTAAAATTTTACATTTAACATATAATATTTAAAAGTAATTTATCTACTTATAACACTGAATAAATGTGGAAACTTCACCTTCGATGATGGCTGGCTGCGAACAATTTTTTAGCCGAAAGAGGAACTCTAGTAGCTACCAACTGCCCATGAAACCGCTGTTATTGAATTCCTAAACACATAAGAACAAGCAATTCTTGGATATTTCTTGCATTTAAAATTATGATTTCAATTGTAAAACGTAACAATACGCAGAATTAGAATTTTAATATTAATATTTTTATTAATTATTTACTATGATTTAAAATAACACAGTTTATTTAAAAGAAAAAAGAAAAAAATGTAGAAATGAAACTTTGGAGAGATTGGTTGCTGCTTAACACTATGCCGGAATTTAAAGGGGATAGGATGATAGGAATATAGGCATAGGGACAACACAGGATAACAACATTAAAAAAAACTAAGTGAAAGACGAATTGAATTAAGATACATTTGTGAAATAAAAATGGTTTCTGTTGGTTTGCGAACAGCGTTTAACGAACATTTATTTGGAGAACCAGAACAAGATGCGAATACAGCTCTAACAGAACTAGACAAAGGTAACAACATGTCAACATGTTTCAACTAGTTTGGCAATTTCCATTTAAATTTTACTGCATGGAAATAAAATTTGTGTGTTATTAATTCTCTATTCTTACACAAATTTTCAGGATTACGTTCAGTAAGAATTGGGGAACAATGTGAGGCCATTGTCCGTTTCCCTAGACTCTTTGAAAAGTATCCATTCCCTATTCTGATTAATTCAGCTTTACTTAAACTTGCGGAAGTCTTCAGAACAGGGTATCCCATTACATGTAATAATGTTTATCATTACAATCATTAACTAAGTAATCCAAATTTTAGAACAAATTTTCCAAGACTCTGTGTTCTCAGAGTCTGCCAGCAAAGTGAAAAGCAATCTAGACAAGATCCTGAATGTGGATGAATTTGTCAAACGAATATTCACAGTTATTCATTCCAACGATCCAGTACTTTTGAAAATAATTATTGTTCTATTCATTTTTAATTAATTATAACTTTGTTTTATGATTTGAGTAGATAGCAAGATCTCTGGCATTGCGAACTTTGGGAAGCATGGCAATTATTATTTCTGATCGTAAGTCGGTACATCACAGCATTCGCGACAGTTTGGACTCGCACGATGCTGTTGAGTTAGAGGCAGCCATCTACGCCGCATCCAAATTTGCCGCCCAGTCACGAACATTTTCCGTCAATATGTGCAGTAAGATTGCCGAGATGATTCAGGGCCTGGCTACACCTGTAAATATCAAGCTCAAGCTCATACCCATCTTGCAGTACATGCACCATGATGCTCACACGGCCGCCATGGTTCGACGTTTGTGCGCCCAACTTTTGCCCAGTTACCCTGCCCAAAATTTTGTATGTGTCACACTACATACGCTGACGCTGCTGGCTAGCGAGACTCTGGTCGAAATACCTCAACAGTTACTTTTACTTCTTGAATACTTGTGCGATTCACGGAGGGGTGTTCAGGCCCAAGTTTTATCCGATTTGAAAATCTTGGCCGTCAAAGGTGCCCATCTGTGGACTACTTCCAACGTGGATGGCCTCATTGACTTACTACTAGATCAGCCTCATCTCGAATTACAAAGAAGAACGCTGGACGTTTTAGTCACGCTAGCAATGGCTGAAGCCGCTAATTGTTTTATTCTCAAGGCTGGTAATTTAGTGGGAAAAATCAATACTTTTTTGTTTATCATTCATTGAACATTTTTATTCCGTGATTTCAGATACAAAGTTGCACTTGATTTGGGAATCAGTGTTGTTACAGTTGCGACCGCTCCGTTGCAGCAAAAGCAGTTCAACTTCTTGTCCAACTTGTAGTTATATCCAGCAAACAAGATCCTTTATCGTCTTCAGTGCCCGACTTAAGCCAAGACGCTGCACTAGCTGTCGAATCGCTTATATTATGTCTTTGCTTAGCGGAAAAGACCGAAGAAAGAGAACTCAAGATTGCATTAGCATCGTCTGTCCAGTTGAGTCGTGTGGCTGGATCAGAAATCAGTGCTGCTATGATTGATTGCCTGACTCGTCTCTTACTTCAATCTTCCGGTTTCCACTTTAGTCCTGCTATGCCAAGCTCTGGCTGCTATCGGCGACACCCAACCGTCCGCCATTGTACCAGCATTAGTCGACATTATGTCAATGCTCAAGAAACTCACAGTTCAAAGTGATCAAGAATTGTTGGCAATTCCTTTATTGTGCGTTCTGATGTTCCAAACACACGCTTCTCACTCTTGGTCTCAACAGGCTAACGAAGTAGTTCACGAAGCCATTTTCAGGGTTGATTTGTGGGTGGCTTTCCGTATCGCCCGCTCTGCCACAAGGTACATTTAATGTCTTGTCAATTTTCTAATTTTTATTCATGTTATTTCATTTGATTTTTTAGATATGGACACCATTCGATTGCTTACAAGATACTGGATCGTTTGCTAGGACATATTTCGACGGAACATCTTTATTTTTGGATTCAGGGACTGCGCGATTTTTACGTTAGCTGAATCGCACCTTTCCGGCTCCGGACCAGATACTACAGCCGTTTCTCTTATGGAAAGATTAGTGTTGGCCTCGAAGCTTTATCTGCAAGGATTGTCTTCACTGAAAGCAGCCACTAGCCCAACACGCGTTCTTCAGTTTCAAGCCGAATTTGGCCGATTACGAGTTGAATTCCTTTCGGCTTGCTCTCAGCTTGTTCAGGCTTGTCGAACACTTCAGACGGCCCCACCGCCGGCTATCGCTCACGCCGTAGCGGCTGCTACCCGCGACGAACTGCAAACGCTGTGGTCGAATTACTCATCAGTTAAGAAAGTCAGTGATTGTGCTTCGCCAGGTAGCCGAAGCCCTATCCAAACTTGGACAAAGTGCTTTTGACGCTGATCAAGAGAGTCTCACAAACTTACAACTACAGAAACAAATGGCTTTGATCTTGGCTCAAACGGTTGAGTCCACCTGTCCTCAGAGCTTCTCAACAGGGCGTTATGACTGTCGAAGACGATTTACCTATGATCAACAAGACTGTGCAAGCGGAACACGTCGCTGTGCGTAGTATGGCCAATCGGTGCGCTGAATCTGTTGATCTTGTACGACGATTTCGGGATGCGAACCCTGATTTGAAACTTATTAACCACTTGGTACGTACGCCCTTTATAATCTTATCTTTTTTAAGACCTTAAAAATATTTCGAATCTAACTATTTTTATTTATTTTTTCTAATTCTCCTAGAACGTTGGATGCATCATGGATTGCTTGAAGCTACTAATAGAAACACCTCTTTGTTTTCCGCGATTCATGTTCCAGACACTGCAGACCACTTCCATCAAGGTAAACCGAATGACTTAGAAATCATAATTTGATTACTAATTTTATTTGTACGTATATTTATAAAAATAAACAGCTAGCGGTGAGTCCTCAGCCGAGAGTGCCCGGAGAGGCAATAACGACAACCATTGGCTCCCAGTTGGCTGTTAAAGTGGAGGGTATTGTCCAAGTTACTTCCAGTCAGCGATATTCTGGACGGAGAGTACGTGCCGTTCAAGTGACAATTCAATCAAATCCTGCTAACCCGACAGTTGGGTCGGACGGCAAGGTATGTCTTTTGATTTACCCGTTCTTTTTTTAACTTAACAATCTTCAAAATTTAATTTCTTCTAGCCCATTGAGTCGAGTACGAGTATGAACAAAACAGTTGAGCCACACAATGATTACTTCTCTGCTCAGTTTTTTACTGACATTCGCCGCCGCTGGACTGCATCAGGTCTTCGTTGAGACAGCTCTACTGGATACTTTTGATGCGCTGTGGAATGCTGGACCTAAAGCACAATTATCTGTCAAAACTTTTGAAGAATCGGGTTCGTCAAAAGCAACATCCAGCAGCTCATCTGCCGCATCTCGTGCCACAGCCTCGGCCACTTCCTCAAGAAGTTAATTTACAAACTTTGTATCTTATTTATGTTGATTAAATTTGTTTCTTGGCAAATAACACACAATTGTTTAACCAAGAATCAGAAAATTACTCTTTGCTACTTGATTTTTCGACTGTTTAGATTTAGGAGTAGGTTCGTTAAAGGATAGAAAAAAAATTAAAGGAAAGGCTGGCTATCCAGCGCCAGTCAATTGTTAACGATAGTTTCGTCACAATTTGCGAAATTGAAAAAGAGATTTAGAAATTAATTGCTCGTATATATTATAATATCATTCAATTTCAATATACATACATGTTTTCATTTATGATTGGACAATATCTTATTAATATTTCCCCCCTCCAAAATCGAAAGCGAGTTGTTTGCACCTGGTTCTTTTCTTGTCCTCAAGCGGAAGAAGTCCCCGCTCTATCGAAGTGTTCATAGCTACTGCATATAACTGTAGAATTACAGTCGAAAAGTCCCGTACACATTGACACATTTGAATCACTGGGAAAGATTTCCGACGTGAATTTATTAGGGGAAACTTAATCTTTGTGTTTTAATTCAAACCTGTTACAAACTCACTCCGTACATAATTTTTACTCCATGCAGACTTTACAGCGGAATTCCTAAACGAATTAAAACTACAATCATTAAATATTTCCCAGTTAAACAGTTCTATTAAGTTAACAGAAAAAACCAAAAAAATTACTTATGCCCCGAGTGAGGTTCGAACTCACGACCTCGAGATTATGAGACTCGCGCGCTGCCTACTGCGCTATCGAGGCTATATTAAGTATCTAGTAATTTAAAGGAAAACTAACGTGAACAGTACTAGCGTTAAAGCAACATGAAAATTCTATTTCTTGGAAAGGAAGCTTTGACTAATAGACAAATAAATTACCATTCAACTCAATACAAGCGGTTAACTCTAATCAAACGTTACTCTTGTTCAAAATCAAATCTCTTGATATCGTTAATTCGTCCTGCTCCCGTTATGCGTTATGTTAACTTAACATATGAACATATTCAACATACCTAATCCTCTTAACGAAATCGACGAATCTCAAACAATACGCATACAAAAATTCAAGAAAAACATTTCTCCGCCGCTACAGCATATATTGTTTTTTGATTAGAATTCATAATCATAGGAATTTATTTATCTGCTAGGTTCTAGCCTTGCTAGGATAAGGCTAAGCTACGTATAACTATAGATCGATTTCACGTATTCCTCCGCCGCAAAAAAAATGTTGTAGTCCTAACTTGGAAAAGGAAGAATACAAGAAAACCAATGTTTCAAATACTGTACACAAGTGGCAAAGTTTTATCGAAAAGATAAGCTAATTAGGGTTGAATGAATATCAAAAAAATTTCGGATCTGTTTAGACGGTAACACAATCGATTTTGTTTTCGCTCAGTTTCACTTTTCAGTTAAACCGCAGACGCGATCCTGAGTGTTAGCCTGCATTGTTTTACAGCAGACAAGTTTTGAGTATTCCAACTAAACTTGGAAAAATATAAATTGTAAGTCTTAAATATTTATTTATCATCTTTTGTGAATTTTGCTTTAAAATTTCGTGTTAAAATATTGAATTTATCTTTATCAGATCAATAAAAGACTCCTCTGGGAATGATGAATGAAAACTACAATGGGGTAGAGCCCCCTAAGGGACAAATTGCTCCCAAAGCTAGGGTCGAGTCTGTCGAATCACTAGGTTCTAAAAGCGAATCTAGAAGCTCTTTGGCAGCTCATGCTGATGAAAAAAGCTGGAGATGTTGGTCAGGTTAAATTCACCAAAAACACTGAGTGATTCAGCTGTTGAGATTGGAACTGTTGATGTTGGATTCGCTGGCATGGGAAAGGAAGAGTTAATGAAATATGCCAATGACCCATTTTGGATAAGACTTCGATGGACTCTGTTTGTCCTATTCTGGATTGCCTGGCTTGCTATGCTGGTCATTGCCATAGTCATTGTTGTGCTTGCTCCCTAAATGCCCTGCCCCAGCCCCACTAGAGTACTGGCAGAAAGGTGTGGTTTACTCTGTCAATCCTAAATCATTTCAGGACAGTGGGGCAAATCAAGATGGCAAGGGTGACTTGAAAGGTAACAACAATCTACAGCCCTTGTACCACCACTTTGGTTTAACAGTATAAATGAAAATTTGTGTTTTAATGTTTAGGAATTATGGGCAGACTCAATCATTTTGTTCATTTGGGTGTCAACATGATCTCCATTTCACCAATTTTCAAGACAGCAGACGATGAACCGTTGTATGGTCAGGATATCGTCAATTTCCTCGAAATTAACCCATCGTACGGCCAATTACAAGATCTTAAAGATTTGACAGCAGCTGCTAAACAAGAGGGTAATTTTTTTTCAGAAATTATGTAAAACACAAAATACATGACTAACAAAATTTTGTAGGTTTGAAGGTCATTCTTGATCTACCGCTCAATCACGCTAGCAGTAAGCACGCTTGGTTCACGCAATCGATTGAAAATGCTACAGGTGAATGCGGTGACTGCTTCGTCTGGCGTGACGGGAAGAACGGTGGACCACCCAATAATTGGGTACTATTATTCATTTATATTTATCGTATTATTTTTGTAATTAAAGATGAAATCGAAAATAGGTGAGCATTTTTGGCGGTTCGGCGTGGACATTTGATAATGTCAGGAATAAATATTACTACCATATTTATGGACCAGATCAACCGGACTTGAACTTGCGCAGTGCCAAAGTGAAAAATGAATTGAAGAATATTGCAAGATTTTGGTTAGATCAAGGCGTGTCTGGCTTTCGACTTTTGTCCGTACCTTATTTGTATGAATCAGAGAATACGACGTTTGGATGAGCCACAGATTCCTGGCGTTACTCCTAATTCGTATGCTTCGCTTAACCATATGTATACAAAGAATCTTGACGAAACTTACAACTTTATTGGTGAAATCCGTGCAGTTCTTCAAGAGTTTGAAGACAAAGATGGAGATCACAGGTAATTTGCGTAATATTGAAATCAATGTGTCAAATGAGATTCTAAAAAACTATTTTACGCAGGGTTTTGTTCGTTGAAGCGGAAGATTCCGAAGGTGCTAGTGCAATGAAATATTACGGTGATACAGCCAAGCCACTTGCAGATCTACCCGTCAACTCAAAATTCATCAGAAAACAGGCTGGCTTTACTGGAATTCAACTGAAAAATGAAATCGTCGCTTACTTGGAAGAAGTCAGTGGAGTTGCAGGATGGCCCAACTGGGTATTGGGCAACAGGGACACAGAACGTATGGCCTCTCGTTTGGGAGCCAAACTGATCGACGCTATGGCTATGGTTCAATTGCTTCTTCCGGGTACACCATTCACTTATTATGGAGAGGAGATTGGCATGGAAGATGTAGCCCCAATCGACGGTTCAGTAGACACATGCCCCACCGGTAATAAATTGGCCGCAAATTCCACTTGTAATCAAGCACGCAGTCCTTACCAATGGGATTCTTCACCGAATACGGCCGGTTTTCACTAACGCAACTGAGCCATGGTATCCAATTGGCGATAATAGCGATACCATCAATGCTAAGGATCAAATGGCCTTAACAAATAGTTATTTTAACATCTACCGCGAGTTGGTAAACTTGCGTAAGCAGCCAGCTGTTATGCATGGTACTATGAACATTTTGAATGTGACGTCAGATGACATCTTTGCCTTCTCAAGGTGAGTTTCTGGCTACTCTTGATTATATTAAGATATTACAAAATTCTTTTCGTATTCTTTAGGATCCGAAAAGGGGCTCCTGGATACCTTATCGTCCTTAACCTGGGCGAAGACACTTCTGTGAATTTTTCTAGTGAACCAAGCATCCCCGCAGAAGCCCAGGCTGTCGTCCGTTCTTCATTTGCTGTCAACGATTCGACTACTAAAGGGTATTCTTAAAATAATTTTAATATTTGTCGGTAGTTCATTTGTAGTTATTTAAATTCTAAATAGACTTCTTTCATTTACAGGAGCAAAGTGGATACCACCAGTGTTCCCGTGGGATCGAATGAAGGTCTAGTACTGTCCTTCGTCCCACAGTTTTAACATTAAAAAAAAGTCTGGTTATTTAAATCCTTTTTGTTTTAACCAGTTCATAGTGGATATTACACTTAGATTGCAACAATACAGAATGTTTTTGTCTTACTTAATATATGATGATAGATGAATGAGGGTGAGTTGTATTGCGTGTGTGTTGTTGGTGGTCCGATTGTATGAGAACGACACAATGCATGTGACTACGATATCAAGACAGAATAAGGGAAACACACGTAAACTGAAAAGAGGAATAAAAAAGGTGTAAAACAAAGTCGTTAGCTGTGGGGGGGCAATAGCGAACGTAATTGGCGTCTTTAAATGTTTCCTTCTCTTGTTGGGTCAGTAGGGGGCGGGACCAATTTTCTCTGCTTTAAGTCACCCTTCCCTTAGCTGTGTGTGTCTTTTGACATGAAAAACAAAACAAAACAAGCACTCACGATTTCGAAAAATGTTGAACTTCCATCTTCCAAGGGCAATAAGGAGGTTTTGAGAATCAACGAGAGACGTGGGCTGTAATGTAGGGACACGATGGGCTGTACAATTTAGCGTTTTTTCTTATTGGGTCTTGGCCGGAAACCACTACCAGGCGGTGCATGAAAATTGGGACGCGCGCCCATGAACGGAGGCGGATGAAACGGCCGAGGATGTCCCATCATGGGTGGTCCGGGTGGCATACCCGGCCCCATAGGAGGATAAGGAATAGCCCCTCGAGGTGGAGAAAAAAATTGCTGGCCAGCCATAGGAGCTGCAGGTATTCCAGCTTGTTCCATTTCCATCTCCATAGCTTTTGCTAACAGTTGTTCGTCAGTCAACTGATTTAGAAGACTCGGCTTCTTCTTCTCCGGTGCTGGTGTCACAACCGGTAAAACTCCTTTAGGAAGTACAGGTTGAACAGGCGCAATGGGTTGAACTGGAATAGGACCTGCTATTCTCATGTCAACGTCGTGTGGAGAGAGAAAAGCTCGGTCGGCAGAGAACGATCTTCAGATGACTTATTGGTCATTTTCAATTCCAATTCTTTCTTTTGAATCGTGCTGATGATTTCCTGGAAATTTCAAGAAGGTTTTTATGAAGTTAATTTAATTGAGGTTTAGTTTATCTTATTTAAAAAAAAACCTGTAAATTGCTGATATTGAGATTATTGAGAGAAGCAGGTGCTGCTTTGGCCGAGTGATCAAATGGTGGATCGGTGGAAGGGGTCACCCTTGTATCGATGCTAGTCCATCCGCTTGTTGAAGACGTGGATGTTCTCCAAGTCCAGGTATAACTGGTTCACCTAAACCAGGAATCATCATTTCTGACGATGTTTGTTGAAGCCACTTCAGCCGACATGGTGGCTAACTCCTGTTTTTGAGCTTCAATCTGGCGATTCAGCTCTTCCAGCATGGCTTGCTGTTTTGATAATTCCTCGTCAACAACCACTGTTCAAATTAAAAGCATTCATTTAGTTCAAAAGATCTCCAATATTTGTATGACTTTATCCAACCTGGTGTGGTTTCTTCGTCTTCAGCGAGAAGCTGACCGGGACTATAGGGCGCATCATCAGCTTGAATGATCGAACTGCCAGATGTGGGTTCCACTTTTAAAGTTCGAACAGGCTGATCAATCTTACTGGTTATCTTAGAACTAGCACGCGAGGTGGGAATGTAGTTTAAACTGGGTGAGCCGCTACTGGCATTACTGGGAGGCGTAGTTTTCGCCGACATTTTAGCCAATTTCGCCGCTTTATGAGGCACGGCAGCACCACCATTGCCGATCTGATCGACCGCTCGTTTCTTCCTGGCACGAACAACAACACCCAGCAATAAACTGGATGTTCGATTTTCATCCAAAGCTGTAAAAAGATTTGGATTTTTTAGGTAAGAAAAAAAAATGGAAAGAAAGACTGATAAAACTTGTGTTTACATTTAGTGCCTGTCGATAAGGAAACCAGCGCTAAAGAATTGGACTATCCTTAGGTAACGGGACAACATAAAAGTCCTTGATGAGCTTGGAGACGGCTCCAACAACGGCGAACCGGTTGTGTTTATACATGTGGCTCAGAAAGGAGGAATAGTGCTTCCGATCTGAATCCGATGGCCGGAGTGAACTTGAACACTACAATATTCTCGAGTGCCTGCTCGCCTCGTTTGATTTACGTAATCCCACACCATTTCCGGCCTAATACGGCCCACAATATCCAATGATGAGGGCATTTCTAAATCCGGCTAGTTCTGTCGATCCACTTATCTGAAATAAATTCAAAAGAAAATTAAAAAATCAACATCATTGAATTTAAAACCACGATAACTCACCATCAAGCGCCTGGACGTTGACTTTGCCTGTTTCCGCACTATTGATGACGCCCTTCCAGACGACTGGTCCCATCTCTGGTGGAGATGATTGCTCGGGGGTCCTAAGAGTAGAACTTAATAAAAAAAATGGTTTGCTATTTTAAGGCGTGTCTGTAATGATCCTACTTGATGCTAACAGTTGACGTCGGTTCTTGTTTGTTTGCAGGCTCCTCCTCCACCTGCTCTTTAATCTTCTCCTGAAACAGGCTGTACTACCGTGACGATTTCGTCAGCACTTGCTACTATGGCATTGCCTCAGACTCGTCGATCGACGCAGTGATTTCTTCCTTGACAACGCGACTCTTCCTTGGTTTCAGATTCTTCTTTTACTGCATCAGCAGCTGGAGTTGGGAGCTTTTCTTCTTTCTTGACTTCTTCTTTCTTCTTTTCCTTATCTCGCTCCTTATCTCTATCCGACCGGTGCCTGTGATGTCGATCTTTACTTCTTGATTCGCGATGATGGCTTCGTTCCTTGTCGTGATCCCTTTTTTTCCTATCGTGATCTCTGCGATCTTTATCAAGATCGCTTGCTGCTAGATTCGGAATGACGTGAACTGTGTTTGGAACTTTTGTCGTTCTTCTTCCGGATGCTAGTACTAGAACTACTGGTACTGCTCTTATCTTTGTCAGCGTCTTCCTCCTTGATCTTGCCACTGCAAATTTGACAATTGAGGTCGAACAAGTGCGACTTGTGCTTGGACGTGGTGTCCTGAAGAGCCTCGAGTGGGCGGAGCTGGAACAATGGTGGTGGTTGATGTGGCCGATTCTCGCTCATGCCAGCTCTTTGCCGCTTCTTCGATAATCTCTTCACCTTTATGAGTCTTGACCAGATATTTATTGGACATGGTCATAAGTTCTAGTTCCGTCTTTTGAATTATGTCCAGCTGATGCTTAGCTTCCCTGTTCACGCCATTCGGCCAATTCCTTAGACGCCAACTCCTCGGTCGACATTTTAACCAATTGACCTGTATAATAATAATAATAAATATAAACGGTGAAATACGTATATGCTAACCAATCCCGTTCGGACGAGATTCATGTGTTTTAGAAGACTCTATAACGAAGTTTGGAATATGTCAAGCTCATTCCCGGCCGCCAGATAGAGCTGATCGGTCTCCATATTGGAATTAATGGCGCGGTACCAAACAATATCCCGTCTAACAGCTTTTCTTTTTATCCCATTTAGCTAATAATTGCCGTTATATTGACGTTGTGCGAGGAAACTGCTGAAAACTTACCAGGTGTTATCTGCTTCTCGATGATCTTGCGAAATAAACCCAGATTTTTGGGATCTTTGATATTAAAAATCAGAGTTCTGTATTTATTTTTGTATTTTGTGCCGACATCTTTGTTGAAGAGGCGATATAGAGCTTCTTCTACTTCGGTGGCAACCTGTTCGACTGTATTTTCATCCGTCTCCAAATCGGTAGCCTCTTTACAGCGATTCCATAGCGTCTCCTTCAGTGAGCTCTTGGATCTGGCACGGGTTGACTCGGGATCTGGCTGGACTACCTTTTTCGATGCCTCTTCATCTTTGGACGTCTCGATAGAACGTTTCCGAATCACCTTCGTTTTTGACGACGACGACGATGGTGACTCACCAGGCTTCTTTGAACTAATACTGTCAGTTCTTATTCTGGGCAACGACGACGATGACGCAGGTGATGGCGCTTGACTCGCCAAAGAAGTCGGAGTGGCCGGTGAAGCGGATTTAGCATTAAGCATAACGGATGAGGCTACCGGTGTTGTAGATAAGGACAACCGGGGTTTATTATTCGGTAGGGTGGCTGGTTTAATAACTTCAAAAGTCGCATTGTCTTTGAGCCACCGTTCCAAATTAGCAACTTTAGGAGCCAAAGAACCACTCAGTATTTTGCCAGTCTTTCGTTCCAAAACCGGAACAGGTGTATCGTCAGCCAAATTAGCAGGTTTAGACGCTCCTTCAGTTGAAATGGATTTTCTCAGTTGATTAATGGCTTTCGATTTGGAAGCCAAAGGTGGAGTGGGTTGACTCATCAACTGGCCGAACTCAACCGACTCTTTCCATTTGGACGCACCCGAAGACGTTGGTGTGAGGGGTGTACTAGGACTGGGTGGTTCTGGTACCTGCGTCTGCTTGATCTTCTCTTTACTCATGGCGATAAGCGAATCTCGCACGTGACTCACGATACACGCTTCGCTACAGTAAATGCTATTAGCCCGTGCATCATTCTTGCAACCAGATCCAATACACCGTAGAGGAGCCGTAGCTTCTTCGGCCGTTCCGCTTCCGCTCGAACTTACTCGTACCCTTCGTTGTGTCATTTGAGCTTTCAGTTTCGCTTTTTCTTTGGCCGCCTTTGAAGGATCTATATTCCTCGAAAGTGCCGTTTTCTCTACTGACTTTACTGGGCTTTTCTCTTCAACAACCAGATTCGGTTTTTCAGGCGATTCTATGTCCTGAGCCAGCAATATAATACATTAATAATTTACCGAATTAAAAATAAGAATTTCAAACCATTATTTACCTGCAGATGGACAAAGGGCTCTTGAGTATCCGCATATTCTTGTCTGACACATTTAGGGCAAATCCATTCCAGTTTTTTAAGCTCAAGTTCCCGACCCATACTGCGTGTAATACCAACACATTGTCCGTGAAACCATTCCTCGCATTTGTCACAACAAATCATGAAACGGTTGTTATGAGGCTTTCGACAGACACACCACAGCCGGTTAGGATCATCTTCATTTTCCTCCGATTCAGAGCCTTCACTACTGGGATCATCTTCATCATCATCATCATCCAAATCCTCCTCAACTTCATCTGCAAAAGAGCAAATTGTTTTTTTTGTTTTTTTATTTAAATTTCTTTAATAAAAGCCTAAGGAAATTGTATCAAACCGTCATTTGATTGATCCATTTTTTTCGGTGAAGGCAAGACAGGATCTTCGGATTTTTCTTCAACTAATGAATCGTCACCTGTTTTGATGGGCTGTCCATCCGGAGACGAAAGACCCTTGATGGTGGATGTTTTCTTTACTAATCTTTCAATGCCTTCAAATTCTAGTTGATTAAAAGCTTCACGAAGATGTTTAGGTGGTTGGCGATTTTCTCGTCGTGGCCTTGCGACTCCACCAGAAGAAGAAACACGAGACACAGGTGATTGTCTGTCCAAGTTAGCTGACTTTTGAGGTGATTGAGGTGTCAGCGCAGTTTGAACTGGGTTTGCTTGAATACTATGAGGTGATTTGACTTCAGTTATTGGTGATGATTTGGTTTGTATGACCGATGTTGGAGTAGTTTTGGCCGTAGTAGTTTGAGGTGTTTTGACAGGCGGCTGTGTTTTGGACAAGGATGCTTTGACGACTTGATTGGAGGGTGGTGTATGAACTTTGGCTTTTACGGGATCAACGCTTAGAATGTCTTGTTGAAGCTTTTGACGAATGACGGCCAACCGGCTGAGTGGCTGCGCCGGAGTGGGAGGAGGAGTTACTTCTGGAGTAACAGCAATGTCTCTGGAACAGCTACGAAGTGAGTCTCCTCTGGTTCTGGCTCGACTTCTTTCTTAGGCGTATTGACTTGTTGGATCTGATTCATCTCTTCCTTCTCCTTTTTCAGTAATTCCTCATTTTCTGCTCGGATTTTCTTTAATTGCTCCATTTCTTGTCGGTCAATCTGGCGCTGGGAACGCCGTTTAGGTGACGGTTGGCGGTTTGACCCACCCCCACCACCTCTACCTGTCGAAACGCTATCAGAACTATCGACCTCAGAACTCATCGCACTGTCGACGTTTCTCGTGTTAATCATTGACGCGCCATGCGCAGCAGAATAACAGTGGTCAAGTGAGATGGATGCAACAGCTTCAGTTTCATCTGGAGCTGAATAAAAAAATAGCAATGTAATCTGGAATTTAAAAACTTAACCAAATTATATGCAAACCTCCTGTAAGTTCAGGATCAAGCAGATCATCTAGTCCTGCTTCTGGTGGGAGAATATTGTAAAAGGCTTCTGCTTGTAATGCATGCTCGATTTTTTCTATCTCCTCCTGATCAAGAGCTAAGAGTGGGTCTGTTGTTTCCAAAGCTTGTTCACTAATTTTCAGTCCTGCCTTGACATTTCCATTAACTTGAGCAATATCCTGATCAGTTTCCATCAACTGTTCTTCATCTTCCTTGAGTATGCTACTAGAGACTGGATTAAAGTCCTCTTCTACAGTAATGTTGACATCAGTACTGCTGTCACCTGCAGTGTCATTAACTCTAACTACACTTAGAGTTGTATTCTCTTGGGAGCCTGAAAATTTAAATAAATTAATAAAAACAGGATTTCCCTCCAAAATGTGATGACTTACTAAGAAGTTGGAGTGTTTCCTGATCAACTGATATGTTACCAGTGTCATGATCAACAATGATGATAAGTGTGTTTCCAGCAGAGGAGCTATCATCTGTGGTATCCGCCACAAAAGTACTCGACATGCTGTTGTCAAATTTTGGGTATCTACTACTTGTATCTAAATGTCAGTAATCGCGTAATCCAGAACGCGTCACTTATTGAACAACTCGGAACGGCTCACTAGCGAAAATCAAACCAAGGCCACTAAAAACTTCACTCAATTTCGTGGGCAACCAAAAGCCCAAAATGTTTTTGTTGACAAACTTTGAAACTCCTGATTGGCATCAAAATACACATAAACACCAAGCCGACTCATGGCTGGATGCCGCCATTTTGCGTTTTTTTATATAAATCAATTTTTTCAATGTGCCATGTTGGCGGCGCTTGTAATTTGAAGCCATCTGGCGTTTTTAATCAAATAATTCTGTTAGTCACTAACAGATGGCGATGGAATCAGTACGTTAGACAACGCCGGCAACAAAACGAGTACCACCTCATGTAAATTTTGATTTGGTTTTCGTTTTTACAATATAGTAATAATAATGGGAGAGGTAAATTTTGCAAAATTCAATAAAAAAAAATGTATGTTTACGAATTTTAATATTTACAGGATATTCAGAAGCACTCCGTGCACACGCTAGTGTTTCGATCGCTGAAGAGAACTCATGACATGTTTCTGTCAGAAGAGGGTAGTCTACCTCCTCTCGATCCAAAAGCGTGTGTTATTATAACTTAACAATTAGTTTCAAGGTATCAAGTAGCCTAATTTGTTTTGATTTTTGTAGAGTGTCTGCATGGCGGTCATCAAAAGCTAAGGATACTTATGGTCCGATTGTTGAACTTGTCAAAAAGCAACAAGAGATAGCAAAAAAGACAGGTCTTCCAACAAACTATCCTGGAGGACCATTAGCTTTAACAAACAAATCAGGTATTTTCCCTCTTTTTTTAAGGGTTCAAAATATTAAGTTTATACTTGATTTGTATTTTTAAGAACAAGATGTAGAGACCAGTCAAACTTTGGCTCTTATGCCTTCTGGAACTGTTGGTGGGCATCAGATGCCACAATCTACTGCAAATGTATCAGCTGTTGGTATACCAGGATATGCTTCGGGTACAAGAGTATCAAACTATACTTCATTACACCAAATTCTCAAAAAGAATTTTACTAGGTGGACCCACACACAACAGTACACAATCTTTAATAACTCGTAAAGCCCCAACAATGCCAAAGCCTCAATGGCATCCACCCTGGAAACTTTGTCGGGTTATCAGTGGCCACATTGGTTGGGTAAGATGTGTGGCTGTTGATCCTACAAATGAGTGGTTTTGCACAGGTTCTGCTGACAGAGTTATCAAGGTAATTTTTCAGTGTTTCTTTTTAGTATAGTTTTTTCATGTTTAATTTCTTGAAGATTTGGGATTTGGCATCGGGACGTTTGAAACTTTCACTCACAGGCCATGTCAGCACTGTCCGTACCCTACAAGTCAGCCCGAGACATCCATACCTTTTCAGTGCTGGTGAAGATCGACAAGTGAAGTGCTGGGATTTGGAGTACAACAAAGTAGCCATCAGTCTTTCAATTTATTATGTGAGAAAAATTAACCATTTTTCTTGGCAGGTTATCCGGCATTACCACGGCCATTTGAGTGCCGTCTACAGTATGGCTCTTCATCCTACAATCGACGTTTTAGTAACTTGTGGTCGTGATTCTACTGCTCGTGTTTGGGACATGCGAACCAAAGCAAACATTCATACCCTGACTGGCCACACCAATACTGTAGCATCAGTTGTTTGTCAGGCAGCAGAACCTCAAGTATTTAAATATGGTTTAACATCAGTAATCCCCAACTTTAATTTTACATTTTAAAACAATAGATTATTACAAGCAGTCATGACAGCACCATTCGATTATGGGATTTGGCGGCTGGCAAATCCATGGCCACTCTAACGAATCACAAAAAAAGTGTCCGGGCAGTCGCAATGCATCCTAACCTGTACAAAGCCTACGACTTATTTCACTACAAGTACAATTAAATAAAATTTTCTTTTTCCTTTTTACAGGTACATGTTTGCATCTGCCTCACCGGACAACATCAAACAATGGAAGTGCCCGGAAGGCAAGTTTATTCAGAATCTTTCGGGACACAACGCTATTCTCAATTGTCTTGCTATCAATGCTGACAACGTAATGGTGTCGGGCGCTGATAACGGATCACTTCACTTTTGGGATTTTAAGACAGGCTACAATTTCCAGCGCTCACAGGTAATTCACTTAATTGAACTACATCCCGAATTTGTTTTTAAATTTTACTTTCCAAATTTAAGGCCCCCGTGCAACCAGGCTCGATGGACAGTGAAGCAGGAGTATTTGCCATGGCCTTTGACCACAGTGGTTCCCGCCTCATTACGGCTGAAGCAGATAAAACCATCAAAATCTATAAAGAAGACGACGAAGCAAATGAGGAGACACACCCCATCAACTGGAAGCCCGACTTATTAAAACGGCGTCGTTATTAACTTGCCATCTCCTGTACCGTACAATACAACTTGATTTTTAAACTATTAGTCGGTACAGTTTGTTTTTCATTTAAAGAGGGATTTGCAATAGCCTTCGTGCGCTTATGTTATGAACATGTTAACGTTTGCTTAGCTGATATAGCTCACATAATATTGTGAATGGTCTAGACAATCCACTGACCAAGTATATTTTAAGAGATTATTTGGAAATTCGTGAAGCTACGTAATTTACTTCGAAACATTATTCCAAATTCGAATGATAAACTTACAACACAACAACGATTGATGAGTACAAGCAAAGCAAAATACTTTTGTATACACGATTTGATGTTCTTCATCTTTCTTTAAAATTAAATTTTATTGTTTGCGGGATACTGAAAATAAAATCGAGAGGCAGAGCAATACTTTTTTAAAAATTTATCGCGCTGTATTTCAAATGTATCGACTATTAATCAATTATCGCAATTTTGATGATCGATAGCTGACACAAACAATCGAGTTTATTCGTGATTCTAAAAAAACCGTTCGGATTTCAGAATTCAGATCTCGGCTGCTAGACTTGGTTCACACGTGTGCTTTGTGCAAGCCCTCCGTTATTTTCGTAATTTTCGTAAAATTAACAATACTGTCACAATGAGTACCGTAGAAGAAATTCTGGCCAAGGTTTTGGAGCCTGACAATGAATCAATTAGAACGGTAAATTGAAAGTGACATAATGAAGTATACATTTTTAACATGTTCTTTACACTTCGGGCTTAAGGGCACGGCCGAACTCAAGGAGGCCATGAAACGACCAACCATTTGCCCCACCTTGTTGCATATTGGAAAGTATTCAGCTAGTCATCTAATTAGGCAGTATGCCATGATCCTGCTTCGGAGGCGTACTTCAAAGTACTATCATTGGGAGAAGCTCACCATGGACTTCAAGCATGGGTAAGAAAACAGTTGCAACCTATCTCAATTCACTGCATCAATAGTTTTTTTAAAGAATCAAGTCAGGTCTTCTGGATGCTTTAACACGAGAAACTGACATTAGTGTGCGCAATTCTACTGCCCAAGTTGTTGCATCTATTGCAAAACATGAGTTGGCTGATAGAAAATGGCCAGAATTGTTAGAATTTATCCAACAGTTGTGCTGCCAGGGAAAATCAAATGAAAAAGAACTTGGATTGTATATCTTGAGCATTGTGGCTGATTCAGCTGGTGGAGAATTCAAGATCTTTTTGAAGCCATTCGTTTCTATATTTCATTCAGCCTTGCAAGATTCAAACATTAATTCTGCTTACTACGCCGGATTGCTCTTAAAAACTTGATTCCAAGTATTGGGTCTGATGAAGCAGTAAGATTAAATTTGTCAAAAAGTTACCAGATGAATAATAAATAATTAAGTGGTTTCCTCTTCAACAGATGATGATTCACCACTTATTCCTAAAGTTCTGGTTGTTGTGAGAAATTTTATCTCTATTGATCGAACTAAAGCAGTTAACCTAATGGAAATCTGGGAGGATCTTTTAGAAACAGAAGTTTCTATACTAGCCCCTCATTTGAAGCCAGTGACAGAACTTGCTTTGGAAATCGCTTCTAAAACGAATTTGGACGATCCCATTCGAGTTAAAGCTTTGAGTTATATTGCCACTTTTGCGCGACTTAAAAAGAAGGTATTTTACTAAATTAATCATTCAGTGTCGTGTAAAATAGTTATTGAATTTTATTTTCAGTCGATGATAAAAAATAAATTAGTCACTCCAATTCTGCAAACACTGTTTGCATTGATGACTGAGGCGGAAGAAGAAGAGGAGGACGATGACGATGATGACGAATACGAGTACGATCATCTGGAGGAATCGAGCAGGCCTTTCATTGTTGCTGCCCAAACCTTGAATGGTATGGCGTTGCACTTGCCACCAGACAAGGTTATCACTCCTTTGCTTCAATGGGCTGAACCCGCCTTTAAAGGTATTTAGTAATTCTTTAAGACGACCAAAAATCTTGATCACTTGAGCTTGAATTGTGTTTAGGTTCTGATATTCGTGCTCAACAAGCTGGATACGTTGCCTTAGCAGTTGTAGTGGAGGGCTGTGCAGAGCATATTCGTACCAAATATATGGCGCCATTTGTACAATGTATCTGCGACGGCATCAAACATCCGGAAGCGCACGTGCGTAATGCCGCTCTCTACGCAGTCGGTCAAATGTCTGAGCACCTCCAACCCGATATTAACAAATACGCCAACGACATCCTGCCCATTCTCTTCGAATATTTGTCGGCGACAGTTAACAGTTTGTCCAGCGGTAAAAAGGTGCCACGTAGCGTGGATCGCGTTTTCTACGCCCTTGAAATGTTTTGTGAAACTATGGAAGGAAAACTCGTTCCCTTCGTACCCGCTCTGATGGAACATTTCTTCGCCGCACTTAACCCAGTTTATCCATTTCATGTCAAAGAGTTAGCTCTGAGTGCCATTGCAGCTACTGGTAACGATATTTTAATCTAATAAATTTTATTTCCAATAATAAATTCACTTCACATTGCAATAGCCAACGCGGTCGGGAAAGCCATGGTCCCTTACTTTGGTCCTATTATGGAACATTTAAAAATCTATCTAAGTGGTCAACTGACAGAGGACGAATACGAAATGACACTTCAGATACAAGCTCTAGGTTAATATTTCGTCTTTTTTTTTTAATTATTTATCATTTGACGATAACATCCTTGCAAATATTTAGATACGCTGGGCGTAATTGCTCGAACGATTGGCGAACAAACCTTCCGGCCGATTGCCGAGGAGTGTCTCCGTTTCACGCTCAATCTCGTTGAAAGCAAGGATGATCCTGATTTGCGCAAATGTGCATACGGAGTTTTTGCCTCGCTGGCCAGTGTCATGAAAGATGAGACAGCTGCAGCCCTGCCAGCAATTGTTCCATTATTGATGAAAGCTGTTGAGAGTAATGAAGGCGTTATGGCAATGACAAAAGATGACGAGGAATCAGATTTCGCAGCTGGTGACATTGATGATGACGAAGACGTCTCACCAATGGAAAATCCATATGAAGACGACGATAGTGATGTAGCCGGTTATACAGTTGGGAACGCCTACTTGCAAGAAAAAGAAGAGGCTTGTCTTGCCCTTAAGGAACTGGCCCTTCATGCTCGGTATGCAGTTGTTCGATTGCGATTCTATTTTTCAGTTTGCCTAATTTTCTTTATCATGACAACATAGAGAGCCGTTTATTTCTTACGTGGAGCTGTGCAGTGGTCCTGTGTACAAACTAGTCGATTACGGTCACCAAGATATTCGAAGAGCTGCACTATCCGCCCTAACTCAGTTTACTATCTGTATTGGCAAACAAATGAATGCAGAGCAAGGTACTTATTATCGTTAATAATAATTATTGATTTCTTTTTCTTGTATTGCCATTTTGTATGCTTTGTTATTAATTATTTTAACATCATTAATTTATTTATTTGTCACAGCTTGTTTGGCCGCCCTTACTGTACTCATCCCCAAGCTATCGGAAGCCATCCAAACAGACCCGGAGATCGATGTGGTTAATGAGGCACTTGATTGCTTCACCGAACTTTTGAAGGAGTTGAAAGGTCTCGCCATAAAATCCGATGGACATTTGGACGCTGTGCTCGTTTGCATCAAGATGGTCTTCAACAAAGGGGTACGGAATCTTCGAGTTTACTCATGAGTTTTTTTAATATTAATTTTTGTTTTGTTTATGTTTTCAGACACAGTGTCAAATGCTGGAGCAAGCCGAAGAAGGCAATGAAGAAGATGATGACATGGAAGATCCCGATTCGGAAGCAAATGAGAAATTAATTGAGTACGCTGGAGACGTCTTACCCGCCTTGGGTAATGCAATGACACCTCAAGAGTTTGCACCGTATTTTGCTGGACTGTTGCCATTTATTCTTCAGAGGACGGTGCGTTTTTTTTAATTTCATGAAGCTCGTCAGTTCATTTTTTCAACGATTTTTTTTTTTTACAGAGAAAGCATTGCACAATTGCGGAAAAGTCTTTCAGTGCCGGTGTTCTAGCGGTTTGTATGGAACCATTGGATGGCGTTTTGGAACCGTTTATGCCACATCTTTATACAACATTTACAACAATGTCGCGCGATTCTGATAAGGAAGTGAGGAACAATGCCTTCTTTGGATTGGGAGAACTTGTACTCCACGGACGTGAATTACTCTTCTCGTTAGTATTCTTTCATTTTGTAAATTTTAAGATAAAGCATTTTTCATCTAAATTTTAAAATTTGTGTCTATATGTTATGCAGACACTTCCCACAAATTCTTCAATTATTATCCAATTCTTTGTCACGTGAGAATAGTCCACTTGCTTTGGATAATATTTGCGCCGCTATCACTCGGATTATTATAGTCAATATGAGCGCCGTACCCATGGATCAGGTAGGGACAAAAAGAAATATTTTGATTTACTAGATAATAGTCATCAATTTTCCTGTCTTTTGTAGGTTTTTCCAGTGTTGATGAGTCATTTGCCATTGCGCGAAGACTTCCACGAGAACTCGTCGATCCTAAAATGCTTCTTGTTTCTGTATTCTAATGGACATCCGCTTTTTGCATCACACTTGCCTCAAGTCATGAACGTGATATTAACGATGGTCACACAACAGGAACTCCAACCTGGTAATTTCGAAAGCTTTTTTTGTATAATGTATGTGTATCTAATTAAAATCTTTGTATTTGCAGACCAAAAGCCGTTGATTAATGAACTTATGGCGCACATTTCATCCAGTTTTCCCGATCTGTACAACGCATGGGCATCCGCTCTTCCAGCTGAAGTGCAACAGAAGCTACAGGAGGTTTTGGCTTAAGCAATGAAAACGTTTATAACTATTGAATCTTCCTTCCCTTGAAATTCCAATCCTTTATTTGTTTATTATAATATTTGGGTAATTTGTTATTCGTTTACGAATGTAATGGAAGGCTTCCGAAGGAAAAGAGTCTAGGCAGTGTGAAAGAGAGAAGACAATATCCCGTGTACGGATGAGAAATTTGTTATTAATAAGTACTCATATTCTTTAAAATATGAAATAAAAAGAGGTTTGTGATAAGGCTATTTTTTTTTTTGTTCCTTGTCTTCTGTTTTCTTATCTATGTAAGATTATGGTACAGCACATTTAGAGACGTCCCACTACAGGAACTCAAGGTTTCTTAATGCGTAGACTTGCAGTGTCATTTGCGCTGGCAATAGGTATACTCTGTCTCTGTTCTCAATTCCGCCGTGAAAAGTGCCGCTACGTTAAATTCCACGTGTTGCTACAACTACAATTCGTCGAGTTTTATTTTTTCAAGGGCTGTGTGGACATTCAGTCCAGTTCCCTATACAATCGTCTCTGTCTAGGTAAGAGGGTCGATACTTGCAATTCAAAAGGTTAAATTTTAAAATAAGAGATACATATAGAAGAGAACTTGTCAGTATTAGTTGAAGTAATAAAACAAATGTCTCCGTAATTTTTTCACGAAATAAGGTAACTGCTATAACTAAATGAATCCTAATCTTTATTGCACTGCCCGGTTTCAACTACCTACGTATACCTACAGTGCTATAAACATTTTTCAAAATAAACGTCACAAACTTTCGTTCTCGGTGGCAACGCCAAAAACCCCTGTTCTGCAGTAGCATATAACTTCTTAAGAAGTTATTATTGTTATCACTGATACAATTTGTATCAGTGAACACTGGACAAGGTGTGTAAAAAAAAAAAAAAATTTGAACGATTGCAACCAAAGATTAAAAGATCAAACTGAAATGACTGAGCTCCGGTTAACGCAATTTCACCGTATCTAATAACTCGGCATATGACTCGTGAGTCAGTGCAGTCAGGTTGTCAGTATTTTCCTTGTGAGAAATGTTGGCCCGCGGATTATGGATTTTAAATAATACTAACGTTGAATAATGAATACTACACGTTAGTCGATCATCTGAACTTTTCAGTCTGAAATTTTGGATTCCTCATTTAAAGTGAAATGCGTAGTACGCGTCGCATCAAGTAGTAAAATTAATTATTTTGTTGTTTTCCAGCCGACAACAGCAAGCGGCAAGCATTTATCGATGAAATTAAAAAAGATTAATTATTTTTCAAAGGATACTAATGTTCTAAGATAATGAAGGAAACCGCCATGGAAGAAATCGACAATATAAACGAAACAGTTCCTCCGATGAGGGGAATGGAGCTCGTTGCTCGATCTAGTATTCATTCACTTCGACCACCTTCGATCGTTTCCAGTTCTACGTCCGACAATAGCGAAGCTCATATTTGGAAGCTCACCGATTTGCGCGTATGAATAAAATAAAGGTTTTCTAAAATATTATACAAGTGAAAATGACGCTTTATTACATATCTTTCTCAGAAACGGTTCAAAAATAAAAATTTAGAGACGCTGTACGTTCGTTATCAACAGAGGCTTATGCACGTCGATCTTAAAGGCTTTCTCCTCCTACAAATCTTCCTCAGTTTCGTCTTTATTCTCATATTTCTTTGTCTCAACACGGACGATGAGAGGCGAGCCGTTCCAGAAATCATCGGCCAAACAATACTTTTGCTGACTGCAGGTCTTTGCTACGGTGTTGCTTACAGAGAAAAGCCATTCAAGAAATACCAATTCCTCTACATGGTAATGGCCGTTGCCCTCGCATTTGTTCTAGTCGCAGTTGATCTCGGGTTGGACTTTTGGTTCGCCAATCGTAACAAAACTAATCCAAATGAAGGTGAAATTTTTAATGAGTTTTGCCTTTTTAAAAAAAATATTCTTCATCATTTAGATAAATCGACTGATTTGTTTGTGACAGAGTTCATTTTTCACGTACCTGCTGCTCTCTACACGATATTGGCCGTCTACAATTTGCTACCGATTGCATCTCTTCGTGTCACAATGTTGATCGGTTTTTCTGTCAGTATCGTGCACCTGATAGCAACTGCGTTGCTTTTCCACACAAGGAGTTCGGTCAACAACGAAATAGACATTTCTTTGATCATAGCCGATGTCGCATTCTATTTGACGGCAAATTGTTTCGGCATTTTTGCCAAGTGTTTGAATGAGATGACGTTGAGACGAGCCTTCCTCGACCGTCGCAGGTGCATCGAGTCCACCATTAAACTGGACTATGAGAAGAGTCAAGAAGAACAGCTGATGCTTTCCATTTTGCCGAAACATATTGCCGACGACGTGGGGACCAAAATGAGAGAAGCAGTTCAGCAGATAAGGAAGAGAGAGAACACGACGCCGCCGTCAAGGAAACCGTTCGAGTGAGTGGAACGCGCGAGGCGTTCGATATACTTTCGCCTTTCTTTGTATAATCATCGTCCAATCGCTTAGTTTGTGTCTCATACCATCAGCACGCTACTCCAGATGCATTCAGATGTCAGTGTCCTTTACGCCGATATCGTCAACTTTACTCCGCTGACCGCAACCCTCTCGGCGGGCAGCCTCGTCTTCATGCTCAATGAATTGTTTGGCAAATTCGACGAAGCTGCCCGAGTAATGCTCTAACTCTTTATTTGAATGGCTTCGTTGATTTTTTGTCTTTTAAAATCATCTTTGTGAAATAGGAAAACAACTGTTTAAGAATCAAAATCCTCGGCGATTGTTATTACTGTGTGTCTGGAATCGAACCGGACTCGACTACTGCGCATGCCAAGAACTGTGTCGAAATGGGATTCAAAATGATTGAAATCATCCGCCAAGTCAGGTAAATTATATCACACCTGTCATAGCTGTCTTTCAAACTTTGCGGGAATTACAGACGAGCTTCAGGTAGACCTTATCGTTATTGGTTGAACTATTAAGAATATTATGTGCACTAACTCTCGAAAGCAACAACAACAAAAAAACAAACTAATTCTCGATAAGATTAGAGAGGATCACCAGGTGGATGTGGACATGCGGATCGGCGTTCACAGCGGCCGCGTTATCAGTGGTGTGATCGGCCTTCGCAAGTGGCAGTATGATATTTGGTCCCGTGACGTTACCATCGCCAATCACATGGAACAATCTGGCATAGCTGGGTATAAATAAATGTGCTTGACATGACTTGGTGGCTTGTGACATGTCCCTTGTGTGTTGTACGTGTTTTATCCGTTGTATGCTTCATGATGAACACTGAACAGTGATAGATTTTAGGTCAAAAGATTATTTGGTCAAGAATATTGTTGATTATTGTTTCTCACCTCCGGTTAGCTATCAAAATATCCACGTCTCTTTTATTTCTCATCGCAGATGTGTGCACATATCTATGGCCACTAAAAATCTGTTGGGAGATTCGTATAAAATTCGAACCAGGAAACGGGATGAGACGGGACCCCTACCTGGCAAAACTGGGCATTGAGACCTTTCTCATCGTTTCAACAGATGCTAGTCAATCAAAGGATGGTGAAATCAAAAAGATCAAATTCAAAGCCAATCCTTTCGCAACTTTACCCCGTATGAACAACTCTAATGATGACATAACTATTGAGGGAGCGTCAATAATCATCGGGTTAACTTTGAAACGAACAGCAAACCGCTCACGAAACAGACAGTTCATCGCTCGACAGTCTATAAACGAAAAAACTACCGCCTAGCCTTCCAGTAATGATTA
>CM061118.1:2315568-2504915 GCA_030770115.1 Daphnia galeata
TTAGCAGTATGCTCTTTCGTCTTGGTAGTTTTTGCGTGACACTGATCGGCCCAACCTGCTGTACGATCAGTTCTCCAGATGATACAAACTTCCAAACTCCCAATTGTGGCTTTTGGAGTAATCTAGTTAGGACACGGATTAATCATAATCACAAAGGAAATACTGAAAAGGACACACGTTCGATTGCAGTTCTTTGGCTGCTGACGAATACGGAATGTCCCGTGCCGGAATGCGCCGAACAAGCGAAAGCAACTGTGCGGCACTTATTATTTGGATTTGTGCGCCGCTCAAACTCATCTTTATTGAGCTGTGCGGCGCACTAATAGAGACAGGCAAAGATCTTACAGACGAAAAGGTACCCCTTCTTGGAAAGCGATGTGTTTAGAATGTGCTGTAGTAGAAAATCCTCACATTATACGAAGTAGGTCTTAAGCAACTTGCATATTTCCCAAAATGAAATGTTGTATTTCTAGCAAAAGTTAGGTCTTACTGAGATTTGAACTCAGATTGTCAGAGTCAGAGTCTGAAGTGCTAACCGTTACACCATAAGACCTTAAAAAAAATCGTCCTTATCATATTGGTTATAAATTTGTAGTGTATTGAATACGCTGTAGAAGTTATGAACTGCTTGATAATCTACCGACGAGGATGGGATTCGAACCCACGCGTGCAATGCACAATGGATTAGCAGTCCATCACCTTAACCGCTCGGTCACCTCGTCATCAATGAGTTAAAATCAACCTTGCTAAGTGACAGTAACGATAAATTTGTGAAACTCAACTCTGCTAGGGTTTCACACCAGTTATAGTAATCACTTTTGTTGGACTGGTTAATTATGCTATGACATCTCGCCCGATGAGGGACTTGAACCCTCGACCTCAGGATTAAAAGTCCCGCGCTCTACCGTCTGAGCTAACCGGGCTACATATTTTCCTTAACACCGTATACATGTCGATAATTTCAACTGATTTGTGAAGTACCATTAAAGAACTTTTATGATATCTATGTCCTTGCCTGGAGCAGAACTTGTAGTTTTTTAAGTTGGGTATTTATAGGGGTTTGTGGCGCAATGGATAACGCGCCTGACTACGGATCAGGAGATTCCAGGTTCGACTCCTGGCAAGCTCGAATATTGTGCAGGGGAAGTGAGACTTTGTAGTTCTGCAATATCCTAAGCTTTGCCAACTTCTAATGCCTCGATAGCGCAGTAGGCAGCGCGCGAGTCTCATAATCTCGAGGTCGTGAGTTCGAACCTCACTCGGGGCAATCTTGCCGCTTAATTTTTGCTAAAATACAACTTGAATTTCCAAAAAAACAATGGTCTCAGCTGAGCTCCATTTTAAAGAGCTCACGGTTTGTGGTCACATTTTTACTTAAAGAGGGTTAGCAGTATGCTCTTTCGTCTTGGTAGTTTTTGCGTGACACTGATCGGCCCAACCTGCTGTACGATCAGTTCAGTCCAGATGATACAAACTTCCAAACTCCCAATTGTGGCTTTTGGAGTAATCTAGTTAGGACACGGATTAATCATAATCACAAAGGAAATACTGAAAAGGACACACGTTCGATTGCAGTTCTTTGGCTGCTGACGAATACGGAATGTCCCGTGCCGGAATGCGCCGAACAAGCGAAAGCAACTGTGCGGCACTTATTATTTGGATTTGTGCGCCGCTCAAACTCAATCTTTATTGAGCTGTGCGGCGCACTAATAGAGACAGGCAAAGATCTTACAGACGAAAAGGTACCCCTTCTTGGAAAGCGATGTGTTTAGAATGTGCTGTAGTAGAAAATCCTCACATTATACGAAGTAGGTCTTAAGCAACTTGCATATTTCCCAAAATGAAATGTTGTATTTCTAGCAAAAGTTAGGTCTTACTGAGATTTGAACTCAGATTGTCAGAGTCAGAGTCTGAAGTGCTAACCGTTACACCATAAGACCTTAAAAAAGAATCGTCCTTATCATATTGGTTATAAATTTGTAGTGTATTGAATACGCTGTAGAAGTTATGAACTGCTTGATAATCTACCGACGAGGATGGGATTCGAACCCACGCGTGCAATGCACAATGGATTAGCAGTCCATCACCTTAACCGCTCGGTCACCTCGTCATCAATGAGTTAAAATCAACCTTGCTAAGTGACAGTAACGATAAATTTGTGAAACTCAACTCTGCTAAGGGTTTCACACCAGTTATAGTAATCACTTTTGTTGGACTGGTTAATTATGCTATGACATCTCGCCCGATGAGGGACTTGAACCCTCGACCTCAGGATTAAAAGTCCCGCGCTCTACCGTCTGAGCTAACCGGGCTACATATTTTCCTTAACACCGTATACATGTCGATAAATTCAACTGATTTGTGAAGTACCATTAAAGAACTTTTATGATATCTATGTCCTTGCCTGGAGCAGAACTTGTAGTTTTTTAAGTTGGGTATTTATAGGGGTTTGTGGCGCAATGGATAACGCGCCTGACTACGGATCAGGAGATTCCAGGTTCGACTCCTGGCAAGCTCGAATATTGTGCAGGGGAAGTGAGACTTTGTAGTTCTGCAATATCCTAAGCTTTGCCTACTTCTAATGCCTCGATAGCGCAGTAGGCAGCGCGCGAGTCTCATAATCTCGAGGTCGTGAGTTCGAACCTCACTCGGGGCAATCTTGCCGCTTAATTTTTGCTAAAAATACAACTTGAATTTCCCAAAAAAACAATGGTCTCAGCTGAGCTCCATTTTAAAGAGCTCACGGTTTGTGGTCACATTTTACTTAAAGAGGGTTAGCAGTATGCTCTTTCGTCTTGGTAGTTTTTGCGTGACACTGATCGGCCCAACCTGCTGTACGATCAGTTCAGTCCAGATGATACAAACTTCCAAACTCCCAATTGTGGCTTTTGGAGTAATCTAGTTAGGACACGGATTAATCATAATCACAAAGGAAATACTGAAAAGGACACACGTTCGATTGCAGTTCTTTGGCTGCTGACGAATACGGAATGTCCCGTGCCGGAATGCGCCGAACAAGCGAAAGCAACTGTGCGGCACTTATTATTTGGATTTGTGCGCCGCTCAAACTCAATCTTTATTGAGCTGTGCGGCGCACTAATAGAGACAGGCAAAGATCTTACAGACGAAAAGGTACCCCTTCTTGGAAAGCGATGTGTTTAGAATGTGCTGTAGTAGAAAATCCTCACATTATACGAAGTAGGTCTTAAGCAACTTGCATATTTCCCAAAATGAAATGTTGTATTTCTAGCAAAAGTTAGGTCTTACTGAGATTTGAACTCAGATTGTCAGAGTCAGAGTCTGAAGTGCTAACCGTTACACCATAAGACCTTAAAAAGAATCGTCCTTATCATATTGGTTATAAATTTGTAGTGTATTGAATACGCTGTAGAAGTTATGAACTGCTTGATAATCTACCGACGAGGATGGGATTCGAACCCACGCGTGCAATGCACAATGGATTAGCAGTCCATCACCTTAACCGCTCGGTCACCTCGTCATCAATGAGTTAAAATCAACCTTGCTAAGTGACAGTAACGATAAATTTGTGAAACTCAACTCTGCTAAGGGTTTCACACCAGTTATAGTAATCACTTTTGTTGGACTGGTTAATTATGCTATGACATCTCGCCCGATGAGGGACTTGAACCCTCGACCTCAGGATTAAAAGTCCCGCGCTCTACCGTCTGAGCTAACCGGGCTACATATTTTCCTTAACACCGTATACATGTCGATAAATTCAACTGATTTGTGAAGTACCATTAAAGAACTTTTATGATATCTATGTCCTTGCCTGGAGCAGAACTTGTAGTTTTTTAAGTTGGGTATTTATAGGGGTTTGTGGCGCAATGGATAACGCGCCTGACTACGGATCAGGAGATTCCAGGTTCGACTCCTGGCAAGCTCGAATATTGTGCAGGGGAAGTGAGACTTTGTAGTTCTGCAATATCCTAAGCTTTGCCTACTTCTAATGCCTCGATAGCGCAGTAGGCAGCGCGCGAGTCTCATAATCTCGAGGTCGTGAGTTCGAACCTCACTCGGGGCAATCTTGCCGCTTAATTTTTGCTAAAAATACAACTTGAATTTCCCAAAAAAACAATGGTCTCAGCTGAGCTCCATTTTAAAGAGCTCACGGTTTGTGGTCACATTTTTACTTAAAGAGGGTTAGCAGTATGCTCTTTCGTCTTGGTAGTTTTTGCGTGACACTGATCGGCCCAACCTGCTGTACGATCAGTTCAGTCCAGATGATACAAACTTCCAAACTCCCAATTGTGGCTTTTGGAGTAATCTAGTTAGGACACGGATTAATCATAATCACAAAGGAAATACTGAAAAGGACACACGTTCGATTGCAGTTCTTTGGCTGCTGACGAATACGGAATGTCCCGTGCCGGAATGCGCCGAACAAGCGAAAGCAACTGTGCGGCACTTATTATTTGGATTTGTGCGCCGCTCAAACTCAATCTTTATTGAGCTGTGCGGCGCACTAATAGAGACAGGCAAAGATCTTACAGACGAAAAGGTACCCCTTCTTGGAAAGCGATGTGTTTAGAATGTGCTGTAGTAGAAAATCCTCACATTATACGAAGTAGGTCTTAAGCAACTTGCATATTTCCCAAAATGAAATGTTGTATTTCTAGCAAAAGTTAGGTCTTACTGAGATTTGAACTCAGATTGTCAGAGTCAGAGTCTGAAGTGCTAACCGTTACACCATAAGACCTTAAAAAAGAATCGTCCTTATCATATTGGTTATAAATTTGTAGTGTATTGAATACGCTGTAGAAGTTATGAACTGCTTGATAATCTACCGACGAGGATGGGATTCGAACCCACGCGTGCAATGCACAATGGATTAGCAGTCCATCACCTTAACCGCTCGGTCACCTCGTCATCAATGAGTTAAAATCAACCTTGCTAAGTGACAGTAACGATAAATTTGTGAAACTCAACTCTGCTAAGGGTTTCACACCAGTTATAGTAATCACTTTTGTTGGACTGGTTAATTATGCTATGACATCTCGCCCGATGAGGGACTTGAACCCTCGACCTCAGGATTAAAAGTCCCGCGCTCTACCGTCTGAGCTAACCGGGCTACATATTTTCCTTAACACCGTATACATGTCGATAAATTCAACTGATTTGTGAAGTACCATTAAAGAACTTTTATGATATCTATGTCCTTGCCTGGAGCAGAACTTGTAGTTTTTTAAGTTGGGTATTTATAGGGGTTTGTGGCGCAATGGATAACGCGCCTGACTACGGATCAGGAGATTCCAGGTTCGACTCCTGGCAAGCTCGAATATTGTGCAGGGGAAGTGAGACTTTGTAGTTCTGCAATATCCTAAGCTTTGCCTACTTCTAATGCCTCGATAGCGCAGTAGGCAGCGCGCGAGTCTCATAATCTCGAGGTCGTGAGTTCGAACCTCACTCGGGGCAATCTTGCCGCTTAATTTTTGCTAAAAATACAACTTGAATTTCCCAAAAAAACAATGGTCTCAGCTGAGCTCCATTTTAAAGAGCTCACGGTTTGTGGTCACATTTTTACTTAAAGAGGGTTAGCAGTATGCTCTTTCGTCTTGGTAGTTTTTGCGTGACACTGATCGGCCCAACCTGCTGTACGATCAGTTCAGTCCAGATGATACAAACTTCCAAACTCCCAATTGTGGCTTTTGGAGTAATCTAGTTAGGACACGGATTAATCATAATCACAAAGGAAATACTGAAAAGGACACACGTTCGATTGCAGTTCTTTGGCTGCTGACGAATACGGAATGTCCCGTGCCGGAATGCGCCGAACAAGCGAAAGCAACTGTGCGGCACTTATTATTTGGATTTGTGCGCCGCTCAAACTCAATCTTTATTGAGCTGTGCGGCGCACTAATAGAGACAGGCAAAGATCTTACAGACGAAAAGGTACCCCTTCTTGGAAAGCGATGTGTTTAGAATGTGCTGTAGTAGAAAATCCTCACATTATACGAAGTAGGTCTTAAGCAACTTGCATATTTCCCAAAATGAAATGTTGTATTTCTAGCAAAAGTTAGGTCTTACTGAGATTTGAACTCAGATTGTCAGAGTCAGAGTCTGAAGTGCTAACCGTTACACCATAAGACCTTAAAAAAGAATCGTCCTTATCATATTGGTTATAAATTTGTAGTGTATTGAATACGCTGTAGAAGTTATGAACTGCTTGATAATCTACCGACGAGGATGGGATTCGAACCCACGCGTGCAATGCACAATGGATTAGCAGTCCATCACCTTAACCGCTCGGTCACCTCGTCATCAATGAGTTAAAATCAACCTTGCTAAGTGACAGTAACGATAAATTTGTGAAACTCAACTCTGCTAAGGGTTTCACACCAGTTATAGTAATCACTTTTGTTGGACTGGTTAATTATGCTATGACATCTCGCCCGATGAGGGACTTGAACCCTCGACCTCAGGATTAAAAGTCCCGCGCTCTACCGTCTGAGCTAACCGGGCTACATATTTTCCTTAACACCGTATACATGTCGATAAATTCAACTGATTTGTGAAGTACCATTAAAGAACTTTTATGATATCTATGTCCTTGCCTGGAGCAGAACTTGTAGTTTTTTAAGTTGGGTATTTATAGGGGTTTGTGGCGCAATGGATAACGCGCCTGACTACGGATCAGGAGATTCCAGGTTCGACTCCTGGCAAGCTCGAATATTGTGCAGGGGAAGTGAGACTTTGTAGTTCTGCAATATCCTAAGCTTTGCCTACTTCTAATGCCTCGATAGCGCAGTAGGCAGCGCGCGAGTCTCATAATCTCGAGGTCGTGAGTTCGAACCTCACTCGGGGCAATCTTGCCGCTTAATTTTTGCTAAAAATACAACTTGAATTTCCCAAAAAAACAATGGTCTCAGCTGAGCTCCATTTTAAAGAGCTCACGGTTTGTGGTCACATTTTTACTTAAAGAGGGTTAGCAGTATGCTCTTTCGTCTTGGTAGTTTTTGCGTGACACTGATCGGCCCAACCTGCTGTACGATCAGTTCAGTCCAGATGATACAAACTTCCAAACTCCCAATTGTGGCTTTTGGAGTAATCTAGTTAGGACACGGATTAATCATAATCACAAAGGAAATACTGAAAAGGACACACGTTCGATTGCAGTTCTTTGGCTGCTGACGAATACGGAATGTCCCGTGCCGGAATGCGCCGAACAAGCGAAAGCAACTGTGCGGCACTTATTATTTGGATTTGTGCGCCGCTCAAACTCAATCTTTATTGAGCTGTGCGGCGCACTAATAGAGACAGGCAAAGATCTTACAGACGAAAAGGTACCCCTTCTTGGAAAGCGATGTGTTTAGAATGTGCTGTAGTAGAAAATCCTCACATTATACGAAGTAGGTCTTAAGCAACTTGCATATTTCCCAAAATGAAATGTTGTATTTCTAGCAAAAGTTAGGTCTTACTGAGATTTGAACTCAGATTGTCAGAGTCAGAGTCTGAAGTGCTAACCGTTACACCATAAGACCTTAAAAAAGAATCGTCCTTATCATATTGGTTATAAATTTGTAGTGTATTGAATACGCTGTAGAAGTTATGAACTGCTTGATAATCTACCGACGAGGATGGGATTCGAACCCACGCGTGCAATGCACAATGGATTAGCAGTCCATCACCTTAACCGCTCGGTCACCTCGTCATCAATGAGTTAAAATCAACCTTGCTAAGTGACAGTAACGATAAATTTGTGAAACTCAACTCTGCTAAGGGTTTCACACCAGTTATAGTAATCACTTTTGTTGGACTGGTTAATTATGCTATGACATCTCGCCCGATGAGGGACTTGAACCCTCGACCTCAGGATTAAAAGTCCCGCGCTCTACCGTCTGAGCTAACCGGGCTACATATTTTCCTTAACACCGTATACATGTCGATAAATTCAACTGATTTGTGAAGTACCATTAAAGAACTTTTATGATATCTATGTCCTTGCCTGGAGCAGAACTTGTAGTTTTTTAAGTTGGGTATTTATAGGGGTTTGTGGCGCAATGGATAACGCGCCTGACTACGGATCAGGAGATTCCAGGTTCGACTCCTGGCAAGCTCGAATATTGTGCAGGGGAAGTGAGACTTTGTAGTTCTGCAATATCCTAAGCTTTGCCTACTTCTAATGCCTCGATAGCGCAGTAGGCAGCGCGCGAGTCTCATAATCTCGAGGTCGTGAGTTCGAACCTCACTCGGGGCAATCTTGCCGCTTAATTTTTGCTAAAAATACAACTTGAATTTCCCAAAAAAACAATGGTCTCAGCTGAGCTCCATTTTAAAGAGCTCACGGTTTGTGGTCACATTTTTACTTAAAGAGGGTTAGCAGTATGCTCTTTCGTCTTGGTAGTTTTTGCGTGACACTGATCGGCCCAACCTGCTGTACGATCAGTTCAGTCCAGATGATACAAACTTCCAAACTCCCAATTGTGGCTTTTGGAGTAATCTAGTTAGGACACGGATTAATCATAATCACAAAGGAAATACTGAAAAGGACACACGTTCGATTGCAGTTCTTTGGCTGCTGACGAATACGGAATGTCCCGTGCCGGAATGCGCCGAACAAGCGAAAGCAACTGTGCGGCACTTATTATTTGGATTTGTGCGCCGCTCAAACTCAATCTTTATTGAGCTGTGCGGCGCACTAATAGAGACAGGCAAAGATCTTACAGACGAAAAGGTACCCCTTCTTGGAAAGCGATGTGTTTAGAATGTGCTGTAGTAGAAAATCCTCACATTATACGAAGTAGGTCTTAAGCAACTTGCATATTTCCCAAAATGAAATGTTGTATTTCTAGCAAAAGTTAGGTCTTACTGAGATTTGAACTCAGATTGTCAGAGTCAGAGTCTGAAGTGCTAACCGTTACACCATAAGACCTTAAAAAAGAATCGTCCTTATCATATTGGTTATAAATTTGTAGTGTATTGAATACGCTGTAGAAGTTATGAACTGCTTGATAATCTACCGACGAGGATGGGATTCGAACCCACGCGTGCAATGCACAATGGATTAGCAGTCCATCACCTTAACCGCTCGGTCACCTCGTCATCAATGAGTTAAAATCAACCTTGCTAAGTGACAGTAACGATAAATTTGTGAAACTCAACTCTGCTAAGGGTTTCACACCAGTTATAGTAATCACTTTTGTTGGACTGGTTAATTATGCTATGACATCTCGCCCGATGAGGGACTTGAACCCTCGACCTCAGGATTAAAAGTCCCGCGCTCTACCGTCTGAGCTAACCGGGCTACATATTTTCCTTAACACCGTATACATGTCGATAAATTCAACTGATTTGTGAAGTACCATTAAAGAACTTTTATGATATCTATGTCCTTGCCTGGAGCAGAACTTGTAGTTTTTTAAGTTGGGTATTTATAGGGGTTTGTGGCGCAATGGATAACGCGCCTGACTACGGATCAGGAGATTCCAGGTTCGACTCCTGGCAAGCTCGAATATTGTGCAGGGGAAGTGAGACTTTGTAGTTCTGCAATATCCTAAGCTTTGCCTACTTCTAATGCCTCGATAGCGCAGTAGGCAGCGCGCGAGTCTCATAATCTCGAGGTCGTGAGTTCGAACCTCACTCGGGGCAATCTTGCCGCTTAATTTTTGCTAAAAATACAACTTGAATTTCCCAAAAAAACAATGGTCTCAGCTGAGCTCCATTTTAAAGAGCTCACGGTTTGTGGTCACATTTTTACTTAAAGAGGGTTAGCAGTATGCTCTTTCGTCTTGGTAGTTTTTGCGTGACACTGATCGGCCCAACCTGCTGTACGATCAGTTCAGTCCAGATGATACAAACTTCCAAACTCCCAATTGTGGCTTTTGGAGTAATCTAGTTAGGACACGGATTAATCATAATCACAAAGGAAATACTGAAAAGGACACACGTTCGATTGCAGTTCTTTGGCTGCTGACGAATACGGAATGTCCCGTGCCGGAATGCGCCGAACAAGCGAAAGCAACTGTGCGGCACTTATTATTTGGATTTGTGCGCCGCTCAAACTCAATCTTTATTGAGCTGTGCGGCGCACTAATAGAGACAGGCAAAGATCTTACAGACGAAAAGGTACCCCTTCTTGGAAAGCGATGTGTTTAGAATGTGCTGTAGTAGAAAATCCTCACATTATACGAAGTAGGTCTTAAGCAACTTGCATATTTCCCAAAATGAAATGTTGTATTTCTAGCAAAAGTTAGGTCTTACTGAGATTTGAACTCAGATTGTCAGAGTCAGAGTCTGAAGTGCTAACCGTTACACCATAAGACCTTAAAAAAGAATCGTCCTTATCATATTGGTTATAAATTTGTAGTGTATTGAATACGCTGTAGAAGTTATGAACTGCTTGATAATCTACCGACGAGGATGGGATTCGAACCCACGCGTGCAATGCACAATGGATTAGCAGTCCATCACCTTAACCGCTCGGTCACCTCGTCATCAATGAGTTAAAATCAACCTTGCTAAGTGACAGTAACGATAAATTTGTGAAACTCAACTCTGCTAAGGGTTTCACACCAGTTATAGTAATCACTTTTGTTGGACTGGTTAATTATGCTATGACATCTCGCCCGATGAGGGACTTGAACCCTCGACCTCAGGATTAAAAGTCCCGCGCTCTACCGTCTGAGCTAACCGGGCTACATATTTTCCTTAACACCGTATACATGTCGATAAATTCAACTGATTTGTGAAGTACCATTAAAGAACTTTTATGATATCTATGTCCTTGCCTGGAGCAGAACTTGTAGTTTTTTAAGTTGGGTATTTATAGGGGTTTGTGGCGCAATGGATAACGCGCCTGACTACGGATCAGGAGATTCCAGGTTCGACTCCTGGCAAGCTCGAATATTGTGCAGGGGAAGTGAGACTTTGTAGTTCTGCAATATCCTAAGCTTTGCCTACTTCTAATGCCTCGATAGCGCAGTAGGCAGCGCGCGAGTCTCATAATCTCGAGGTCGTGAGTTCGAACCTCACTCGGGGCAATCTTGCCGCTTAATTTTTGCTAAAAATACAACTTGAATTTCCCAAAAAAACAATGGTCTCAGCTGAGCTCCATTTTAAAGAGCTCACGGTTTGTGGTCACATTTTTACTTAAAGAGGGTTAGCAGTATGCTCTTTCGTCTTGGTAGTTTTTGCGTGACACTGATCGGCCCAACCTGCTGTACGATCAGTTCAGTCCAGATGATACAAACTTCCAAACTCCCAATTGTGGCTTTTGGAGTAATCTAGTTAGGACACGGATTAATCATAATCACAAAGGAAATACTGAAAAGGACACACGTTCGATTGCAGTTCTTTGGCTGCTGACGAATACGGAATGTCCCGTGCCGGAATGCGCCGAACAAGCGAAAGCAACTGTGCGGCACTTATTATTTGGATTTGTGCGCCGCTCAAACTCAATCTTTATTGAGCTGTGCGGCGCACTAATAGAGACAGGCAAAGATCTTACAGACGAAAAGGTACCCCTTCTTGGAAAGCGATGTGTTTAGAATGTGCTGTAGTAGAAAATCCTCACATTATACGAAGTAGGTCTTAAGCAACTTGCATATTTCCCAAAATGAAATGTTGTATTTCTAGCAAAAGTTAGGTCTTACTGAGATTTGAACTCAGATTGTCAGAGTCAGAGTCTGAAGTGCTAACCGTTACACCATAAGACCTTAAAAAAGAATCGTCCTTATCATATTGGTTATAAATTTGTAGTGTATTGAATACGCTGTAGAAGTTATGAACTGCTTGATAATCTACCGACGAGGATGGGATTCGAACCCACGCGTGCAATGCACAATGGATTAGCAGTCCATCACCTTAACCGCTCGGTCACCTCGTCATCAATGAGTTAAAATCAACCTTGCTAAGTGACAGTAACGATAAATTTGTGAAACTCAACTCTGCTAAGGGTTTCACACCAGTTATAGTAATCACTTTTGTTGGACTGGTTAATTATGCTATGACATCTCGCCCGATGAGGGACTTGAACCCTCGACCTCAGGATTAAAAGTCCCGCGCTCTACCGTCTGAGCTAACCGGGCTACATATTTTCCTTAACACCGTATACATGTCGATAAATTCAACTGATTTGTGAAGTACCATTAAAGAACTTTTATGATATCTATGTCCTTGCCTGGAGCAGAACTTGTAGTTTTTTAAGTTGGGTATTTATAGGGGTTTGTGGCGCAATGGATAACGCGCCTGACTACGGATCAGGAGATTCCAGGTTCGACTCCTGGCAAGCTCGAATATTGTGCAGGGGAAGTGAGACTTTGTAGTTCTGCAATATCCTAAGCTTTGCCTACTTCTAATGCCTCGATAGCGCAGTAGGCAGCGCGCGAGTCTCATAATCTCGAGGTCGTGAGTTCGAACCTCACTCGGGGCAATCTTGCCGCTTAATTTTTGCTAAAAATACAACTTGAATTTCCCAAAAAAACAATGGTCTCAGCTGAGCTCCATTTTAAAGAGCTCACGGTTTGTGGTCACATTTTTACTTAAAGAGGGTTAGCAGTATGCTCTTTCGTCTTGGTAGTTTTTGCGTGACACTGATCGGCCCAACCTGCTGTACGATCAGTTCAGTCCAGATGATACAAACTTCCAAACTCCCAATTGTGGCTTTTGGAGTAATCTAGTTAGGACACGGATTAATCATAATCACAAAGGAAATACTGAAAAGGACACACGTTCGATTGCAGTTCTTTGGCTGCTGACGAATACGGAATGTCCCGTGCCGGAATGCGCCGAACAAGCGAAAGCAACTGTGCGGCACTTATTATTTGGATTTGTGCGCCGCTCAAACTCAATCTTTATTGAGCTGTGCGGCGCACTAATAGAGACAGGCAAAGATCTTACAGACGAAAAGGTACCCCTTCTTGGAAAGCGATGTGTTTAGAATGTGCTGTAGTAGAAAATCCTCACATTATACGAAGTAGGTCTTAAGCAACTTGCATATTTCCCAAAATGAAATGTTGTATTTCTAGCAAAAGTTAGGTCTTACTGAGATTTGAACTCAGATTGTCAGAGTCAGAGTCTGAAGTGCTAACCGTTACACCATAAGACCTTAAAAAAGAATCGTCCTTATCATATTGGTTATAAATTTGTAGTGTATTGAATACGCTGTAGAAGTTATGAACTGCTTGATAATCTACCGACGAGGATGGGATTCGAACCCACGCGTGCAATGCACAATGGATTAGCAGTCCATCACCTTAACCGCTCGGTCACCTCGTCATCAATGAGTTAAAATCAACCTTGCTAAGTGACAGTAACGATAAATTTGTGAAACTCAACTCTGCTAAGGGTTTCACACCAGTTATAGTAATCACTTTTGTTGGACTGGTTAATTATGCTATGACATCTCGCCCGATGAGGGACTTGAACCCTCGACCTCAGGATTAAAAGTCCCGCGCTCTACCGTCTGAGCTAACCGGGCTACATATTTTCCTTAACACCGTATACATGTCGATAAATTCAACTGATTTGTGAAGTACCATTAAAGAACTTTTATGATATCTATGTCCTTGCCTGGAGCAGAACTTGTAGTTTTTTAAGTTGGGTATTTATAGGGGTTTGTGGCGCAATGGATAACGCGCCTGACTACGGATCAGGAGATTCCAGGTTCGACTCCTGGCAAGCTCGAATATTGTGCAGGGGAAGTGAGACTTTGTAGTTCTGCAATATCCTAAGCTTTGCCTACTTCTAATGCCTCGATAGCGCAGTAGGCAGCGCGCGAGTCTCATAATCTCGAGGTCGTGAGTTCGAACCTCACTCGGGGCAATCTTGCCGCTTAATTTTTGCTAAAAATACAACTTGAATTTCCCAAAAAAACAATGGTCTCAGCTGAGCTCCATTTTAAAGAGCTCACGGTTTGTGGTCACATTTTTACTTAAAGAGGGTTAGCAGTATGCTCTTTCGTCTTGGTAGTTTTTGCGTGACACTGATCGGCCCAACCTGCTGTACGATCAGTTCAGTCCAGATGATACAAACTTCCAAACTCCCAATTGTGGCTTTTGGAGTAATCTAGTTAGGACACGGATTAATCATAATCACAAAGGAAATACTGAAAAGGACACACGTTCGATTGCAGTTCTTTGGCTGCTGACGAATACGGAATGTCCCGTGCCGGAATGCGCCGAACAAGCGAAAGCAACTGTGCGGCACTTATTATTTGGATTTGTGCGCCGCTCAAACTCAATCTTTATTGAGCTGTGCGGCGCACTAATAGAGACAGGCAAAGATCTTACAGACGAAAAGGTACCCCTTCTTGGAAAGCGATGTGTTTAGAATGTGCTGTAGTAGAAAATCCTCACATTATACGAAGTAGGTCTTAAGCAACTTGCATATTTCCCAAAATGAAATGTTGTATTTCTAGCAAAAGTTAGGTCTTACTGAGATTTGAACTCAGATTGTCAGAGTCAGAGTCTGAAGTGCTAACCGTTACACCATAAGACCTTAAAAAAGAATCGTCCTTATCATATTGGTTATAAATTTGTAGTGTATTGAATACGCTGTAGAAGTTATGAACTGCTTGATAATCTACCGACGAGGATGGGATTCGAACCCACGCGTGCAATGCACAATGGATTAGCAGTCCATCACCTTAACCGCTCGGTCACCTCGTCATCAATGAGTTAAAATCAACCTTGCTAAGTGACAGTAACGATAAATTTGTGAAACTCAACTCTGCTAAGGGTTTCACACCAGTTATAGTAATCACTTTTGTTGGACTGGTTAATTATGCTATGACATCTCGCCCGATGAGGGACTTGAACCCTCGACCTCAGGATTAAAAGTCCCGCGCTCTACCGTCTGAGCTAACCGGGCTACATATTTTCCTTAACACCGTATACATGTCGATAAATTCAACTGATTTGTGAAGTACCATTAAAGAACTTTTATGATATCTATGTCCTTGCCTGGAGCAGAACTTGTAGTTTTTTAAGTTGGGTATTTATAGGGGTTTGTGGCGCAATGGATAACGCGCCTGACTACGGATCAGGAGATTCCAGGTTCGACTCCTGGCAAGCTCGAATATTGTGCAGGGGAAGTGAGACTTTGTAGTTCTGCAATATCCTAAGCTTTGCCTACTTCTAATGCCTCGATAGCGCAGTAGGCAGCGCGCGAGTCTCATAATCTCGAGGTCGTGAGTTCGAACCTCACTCGGGGCAATCTTGCCGCTTAATTTTTGCTAAAAATACAACTTGAATTTCCCAAAAAAACAATGGTCTCAGCTGAGCTCCATTTTAAAGAGCTCACGGTTTGTGGTCACATTTTTACTTAAAGAGGGTTAGCAGTATGCTCTTTCGTCTTGGTAGTTTTTGCGTGACACTGATCGGCCCAACCTGCTGTACGATCAGTTCAGTCCAGATGATACAAACTTCCAAACTCCCAATTGTGGCTTTTGGAGTAATCTAGTTAGGACACGGATTAATCATAATCACAAAGGAAATACTGAAAAGGACACACGTTCGATTGCAGTTCTTTGGCTGCTGACGAATACGGAATGTCCCGTGCCGGAATGCGCCGAACAAGCGAAAGCAACTGTGCGGCACTTATTATTTGGATTTGTGCGCCGCTCAAACTCAATCTTTATTGAGCTGTGCGGCGCACTAATAGAGACAGGCAAAGATCTTACAGACGAAAAGGTACCCCTTCTTGGAAAGCGATGTGTTTAGAATGTGCTGTAGTAGAAAATCCTCACATTATACGAAGTAGGTCTTAAGCAACTTGCATATTTCCCAAAATGAAATGTTGTATTTCTAGCAAAAGTTAGGTCTTACTGAGATTTGAACTCAGATTGTCAGAGTCAGAGTCTGAAGTGCTAACCGTTACACCATAAGACCTTAAAAAAGAATCGTCCTTATCATATTGGTTATAAATTTGTAGTGTATTGAATACGCTGTAGAAGTTATGAACTGCTTGATAATCTACCGACGAGGATGGGATTCGAACCCACGCGTGCAATGCACAATGGATTAGCAGTCCATCACCTTAACCGCTCGGTCACCTCGTCATCAATGAGTTAAAATCAACCTTGCTAAGTGACAGTAACGATAAATTTGTGAAACTCAACTCTGCTAAGGGTTTCACACCAGTTATAGTAATCACTTTTGTTGGACTGGTTAATTATGCTATGACATCTCGCCCGATGAGGGACTTGAACCCTCGACCTCAGGATTAAAAGTCCCGCGCTCTACCGTCTGAGCTAACCGGGCTACATATTTTCCTTAACACCGTATACATGTCGATAAATTCAACTGATTTGTGAAGTACCATTAAAGAACTTTTATGATATCTATGTCCTTGCCTGGAGCAGAACTTGTAGTTTTTTAAGTTGGGTATTTATAGGGGTTTGTGGCGCAATGGATAACGCGCCTGACTACGGATCAGGAGATTCCAGGTTCGACTCCTGGCAAGCTCGAATATTGTGCAGGGGAAGTGAGACTTTGTAGTTCTGCAATATCCTAAGCTTTGCCTACTTCTAATGCCTCGATAGCGCAGTAGGCAGCGCGCGAGTCTCATAATCTCGAGGTCGTGAGTTCGAACCTCACTCGGGGCAATCTTGCCGCTTAATTTTTGCTAAAAATACAACTTGAATTTCCCAAAAAAACAATGGTCTCAGCTGAGCTCCATTTTAAAGAGCTCACGGTTTGTGGTCACATTTTTACTTAAAGAGGGTTAGCAGTATGCTCTTTCGTCTTGGTAGTTTTTGCGTGACACTGATCGGCCCAACCTGCTGTACGATCAGTTCAGTCCAGATGATACAAACTTCCAAACTCCCAATTGTGGCTTTTGGAGTAATCTAGTTAGGACACGGATTAATCATAATCACAAAGGAAATACTGAAAAGGACACACGTTCGATTGCAGTTCTTTGGCTGCTGACGAATACGGAATGTCCCGTGCCGGAATGCGCCGAACAAGCGAAAGCAACTGTGCGGCACTTATTATTTGGATTTGTGCGCCGCTCAAACTCAATCTTTATTGAGCTGTGCGGCGCACTAATAGAGACAGGCAAAGATCTTACAGACGAAAAGGTACCCCTTCTTGGAAAGCGATGTGTTTAGAATGTGCTGTAGTAGAAAATCCTCACATTATACGAAGTAGGTCTTAAGCAACTTGCATATTTCCCAAAATGAAATGTTGTATTTCTAGCAAAAGTTAGGTCTTACTGAGATTTGAACTCAGATTGTCAGAGTCAGAGTCTGAAGTGCTAACCGTTACACCATAAGACCTTAAAAAAGAATCGTCCTTATCATATTGGTTATAAATTTGTAGTGTATTGAATACGCTGTAGAAGTTATGAACTGCTTGATAATCTACCGACGAGGATGGGATTCGAACCCACGCGTGCAATGCACAATGGATTAGCAGTCCATCACCTTAACCGCTCGGTCACCTCGTCATCAATGAGTTAAAATCAACCTTGCTAAGTGACAGTAACGATAAATTTGTGAAACTCAACTCTGCTAAGGGTTTCACACCAGTTATAGTAATCACTTTTGTTGGACTGGTTAATTATGCTATGACATCTCGCCCGATGAGGGACTTGAACCCTCGACCTCAGGATTAAAAGTCCCGCGCTCTACCGTCTGAGCTAACCGGGCTACATATTTTCCTTAACACCGTATACATGTCGATAAATTCAACTGATTTGTGAAGTACCATTAAAGAACTTTTATGATATCTATGTCCTTGCCTGGAGCAGAACTTGTAGTTTTTTAAGTTGGGTATTTATAGGGGTTTGTGGCGCAATGGATAACGCGCCTGACTACGGATCAGGAGATTCCAGGTTCGACTCCTGGCAAGCTCGAATATTGTGCAGGGGAAGTGAGACTTTGTAGTTCTGCAATATCCTAAGCTTTGCCTACTTCTAATGCCTCGATAGCGCAGTAGGCAGCGCGCGAGTCTCATAATCTCGAGGTCGTGAGTTCGAACCTCACTCGGGGCAATCTTGCCGCTTAATTTTTGCTAAAAATACAACTTGAATTTCCCAAAAAAACAATGGTCTCAGCTGAGCTCCATTTTAAAGAGCTCACGGTTTGTGGTCACATTTTTACTTAAAGAGGGTTAGCAGTATGCTCTTTCGTCTTGGTAGTTTTTGCGTGACACTGATCGGCCCAACCTGCTGTACGATCAGTTCAGTCCAGATGATACAAACTTCCAAACTCCCAATTGTGGCTTTTGGAGTAATCTAGTTAGGACACGGATTAATCATAATCACAAAGGAAATACTGAAAAGGACACACGTTCGATTGCAGTTCTTTGGCTGCTGACGAATACGGAATGTCCCGTGCCGGAATGCGCCGAACAAGCGAAAGCAACTGTGCGGCACTTATTATTTGGATTTGTGCGCCGCTCAAACTCAATCTTTATTGAGCTGTGCGGCGCACTAATAGAGACAGGCAAAGATCTTACAGACGAAAAGGTACCCCTTCTTGGAAAGCGATGTGTTTAGAATGTGCTGTAGTAGAAAATCCTCACATTATACGAAGTAGGTCTTAAGCAACTTGCATATTTCCCAAAATGAAATGTTGTATTTCTAGCAAAAGTTAGGTCTTACTGAGATTTGAACTCAGATTGTCAGAGTCAGAGTCTGAAGTGCTAACCGTTACACCATAAGACCTTAAAAAAGAATCGTCCTTATCATATTGGTTATAAATTTGTAGTGTATTGAATACGCTGTAGAAGTTATGAACTGCTTGATAATCTACCGACGAGGATGGGATTCGAACCCACGCGTGCAATGCACAATGGATTAGCAGTCCATCACCTTAACCGCTCGGTCACCTCGTCATCAATGAGTTAAAATCAACCTTGCTAAGTGACAGTAACGATAAATTTGTGAAACTCAACTCTGCTAAGGGTTTCACACCAGTTATAGTAATCACTTTTGTTGGACTGGTTAATTATGCTATGACATCTCGCCCGATGAGGGACTTGAACCCTCGACCTCAGGATTAAAAGTCCCGCGCTCTACCGTCTGAGCTAACCGGGCTACATATTTTCCTTAACACCGTATACATGTCGATAAATTCAACTGATTTGTGAAGTACCATTAAAGAACTTTTATGATATCTATGTCCTTGCCTGGAGCAGAACTTGTAGTTTTTTAAGTTGGGTATTTATAGGGGTTTGTGGCGCAATGGATAACGCGCCTGACTACGGATCAGGAGATTCCAGGTTCGACTCCTGGCAAGCTCGAATATTGTGCAGGGGAAGTGAGACTTTGTAGTTCTGCAATATCCTAAGCTTTGCCTACTTCTAATGCCTCGATAGCGCAGTAGGCAGCGCGCGAGTCTCATAATCTCGAGGTCGTGAGTTCGAACCTCACTCGGGGCAATCTTGCCGCTTAATTTTTGCTAAAAATACAACTTGAATTTCCCAAAAAAACAATGGTCTCAGCTGAGCTCCATTTTAAAGAGCTCACGGTTTGTGGTCACATTTTTACTTAAAGAGGGTTAGCAGTATGCTCTTTCGTCTTGGTAGTTTTTGCGTGACACTGATCGGCCCAACCTGCTGTACGATCAGTTCAGTCCAGATGATACAAACTTCCAAACTCCCAATTGTGGCTTTTGGAGTAATCTAGTTAGGACACGGATTAATCATAATCACAAAGGAAATACTGAAAAGGACACACGTTCGATTGCAGTTCTTTGGCTGCTGACGAATACGGAATGTCCCGTGCCGGAATGCGCCGAACAAGCGAAAGCAACTGTGCGGCACTTATTATTTGGATTTGTGCGCCGCTCAAACTCAATCTTTATTGAGCTGTGCGGCGCACTAATAGAGACAGGCAAAGATCTTACAGACGAAAAGGTACCCCTTCTTGGAAAGCGATGTGTTTAGAATGTGCTGTAGTAGAAAATCCTCACATTATACGAAGTAGGTCTTAAGCAACTTGCATATTTCCCAAAATGAAATGTTGTATTTCTAGCAAAAGTTAGGTCTTACTGAGATTTGAACTCAGATTGTCAGAGTCAGAGTCTGAAGTGCTAACCGTTACACCATAAGACCTTAAAAAAGAATCGTCCTTATCATATTGGTTATAAATTTGTAGTGTATTGAATACGCTGTAGAAGTTATGAACTGCTTGATAATCTACCGACGAGGATGGGATTCGAACCCACGCGTGCAATGCACAATGGATTAGCAGTCCATCACCTTAACCGCTCGGTCACCTCGTCATCAATGAGTTAAAATCAACCTTGCTAAGTGACAGTAACGATAAATTTGTGAAACTCAACTCTGCTAAGGGTTTCACACCAGTTATAGTAATCACTTTTGTTGGACTGGTTAATTATGCTATGACATCTCGCCCGATGAGGGACTTGAACCCTCGACCTCAGGATTAAAAGTCCCGCGCTCTACCGTCTGAGCTAACCGGGCTACATATTTTCCTTAACACCGTATACATGTCGATAAATTCAACTGATTTGTGAAGTACCATTAAAGAACTTTTATGATATCTATGTCCTTGCCTGGAGCAGAACTTGTAGTTTTTTAAGTTGGGTATTTATAGGGGTTTGTGGCGCAATGGATAACGCGCCTGACTACGGATCAGGAGATTCCAGGTTCGACTCCTGGCAAGCTCGAATATTGTGCAGGGGAAGTGAGACTTTGTAGTTCTGCAATATCCTAAGCTTTGCCTACTTCTAATGCCTCGATAGCGCAGTAGGCAGCGCGCGAGTCTCATAATCTCGAGGTCGTGAGTTCGAACCTCACTCGGGGCAATCTTGCCGCTTAATTTTTGCTAAAAATACAACTTGAATTTCCCAAAAAAACAATGGTCTCAGCTGAGCTCCATTTTAAAGAGCTCACGGTTTGTGGTCACATTTTTACTTAAAGAGGGTTAGCAGTATGCTCTTTCGTCTTGGTAGTTTTTGCGTGACACTGATCGGCCCAACCTGCTGTACGATCAGTTCAGTCCAGATGATACAAACTTCCAAACTCCCAATTGTGGCTTTTGGAGTAATCTAGTTAGGACACGGATTAATCATAATCACAAAGGAAATACTGAAAAGGACACACGTTCGATTGCAGTTCTTTGGCTGCTGACGAATACGGAATGTCCCGTGCCGGAATGCGCCGAACAAGCGAAAGCAACTGTGCGGCACTTATTATTTGGATTTGTGCGCCGCTCAAACTCAATCTTTATTGAGCTGTGCGGCGCACTAATAGAGACAGGCAAAGATCTTACAGACGAAAAGGTACCCCTTCTTGGAAAGCGATGTGTTTAGAATGTGCTGTAGTAGAAAATCCTCACATTATACGAAGTAGGTCTTAAGCAACTTGCATATTTCCCAAAATGAAATGTTGTATTTCTAGCAAAAGTTAGGTCTTACTGAGATTTGAACTCAGATTGTCAGAGTCAGAGTCTGAAGTGCTAACCGTTACACCATAAGACCTTAAAAAAGAATCGTCCCTTATCATATTGGTTATAAATTTGTAGTGTATTGAATACGCTGTAGAAGTTATGAACTGCTTGATAATCTACCGACGAGGATGGGATTCGAACCACGCCGTGCAAGGCACAATGGATTAGCAGTCCATCACCCTTAACCGCTCGGTCACCTCGTCATCAATGAAGTTAAAATCAACCTTGCTAAGTGACAGTAACGATAAATTTGTGAAAACTCAACTCTGCTAAGGGTTTCACACCAGTTATAGTAATCAACTTTTGTTGGACTGGTTAATTATGCTATGACATCTCGCCCGATGAGGGACTTGAACCCTCGACCTCAGGATTAAAAGTCCGCGCTCTACCGTCTGAGCTAACCGGGCTACATATTTTCCTTAACACACCGTATACATGTCGATAAATTCAACTGATTTGTGAAGTACCATTAAAGAACTTTTATGATATCTATGTCCTTGCCTGGAGCAGAACTTGTAGTTTTTTAAGTTGGGTATTTATAGGGGTTTTGTGGCGCAATGGATAACGCGCCTGGACTACGGATCAGGAGATTCCAGGTTCGACTCCTGGCAAGCTCGAATATTGTGCAGGGGAAGTGAGACTTTGTAGTTCTGCAATATCCTAAGCTTTGCCTACTTCTAATGCCTCGATAGCGCAGTAGGCAGCGCGCGAGTCTCATAATCTCGAGGTCGTGGAGTTTCGAACCTCACTCGGGGCAATCTTGCCGCTTAATTTTTGCTAAAAATACAACTTGAATTTCCCAAAAAAACAATGGTCTCAGCTGAGCTCCATTTTAAAGAGCTCACGGTTTGGTGGTAACATTTTTACTTAAAGAGGGTTAGCAGTATGCTCTTTCGTCTTGGTAGTTTTTGCGTGACACTGATCGGCCCCAACCTGCTGTACGATCAGTTCAGTCCAGATGATACAAACTTCCAAACTCCCAATTGTGGCTTTTGGAGTAATCTAGTTAGGACACGGATTAATCATAATCACAAAGGAAATACTGAAAAGGACACACGTTCGATTGCAGTTTCTTTGGCTGCTGACGAATACGGAATGTCCCGTGCCGGGAATGCGCCGAACAAGCGAAAGCAACTGTGCGGCACTTATTATTTGGATTTGTGCGCCGCTCAAACTCAATCTTTATGAGCTGTGCGGCGCACTAATAGAGACAGGCAAAGATCTTACAGACGAAAAGGTACCCCTTCTTGGAAAGCGATGTGTTTTAGAATGTGCTGTAGTAGAAAATCCTCACATTATACGAAGTAGGTCTTAAGCAACTTGCATATTTCCCAAAATGAAATGTTGTATTTCTAGCAAAAGTTAGGTCTTACTGAGATTTGAACTCAAGATTGTCAGAGTCAGAGTCTGAAGTGCTAACCGTTACACCATAAGACCTTAAAAAAGAATCGTCCTTATCATATTGGTTATAAAGTTGTAGTGTATTGAATACGCTGTAGAAGTTATGAACTGCTTGATAATCTACCGACGAGGATGGGATTCGAACCCACGCGTGCAATGCACAATGGATTAGCAGTCCATCATCTTAACCGCTCGGTCCACCTCGTCATCAATGAGTAAAAATCAACCTTGCTAAGTGACAGTAACGATAAATTTGTGAAACTCCAACTCTCTGCTAAGGGTTTCACACCAGTTTATAGTAATCACTTTTGTTGGACTGGTTAATTATGCTATGACATCTCGCCCGATGAGGGACTTGAACCCTCGACCTCAGGATTAAAAGTCCCGCGCTCTACCGTCTGAGCTAACCGGGCTACATATTTTCCTTAACACCGCTATACATGTCGATAAATTCAACTGATTTGTGAAGTACCATTAAAGAAACTTTTATGATATCTATGTCCTTGCCTGGAGCAGAACTTGTAGTTTTTTAAGTTGGCGTATTTATAGGGGGTTTGTGGCGCAATGGATAACGCGCCTGACTACGGATCAGGAGATTCAGGTTCGACTCCTGGCAAGCTCGAATATTGTTGCAGGGGAAGTGAGACTTTGTAGTTCTGCAATATCCTAAGCTTTGCCTACTTCTAATGCCTCGATAGCGCAGTAGGCAGCGCGCGAGTCTCATAATCTCGAGGTCGTGAGTTCGAACCTCACTCGGGGCCAATCTTGCCGCTTAATTGTTTGCTAAAAATACAACTTGAATTTCCCAAAAAAACAATGGTCTCCAGCTGAGCTCCATTTTAAAGAGCTCACGGTTTGTGGTAACATTTTTACTTAAAGAGGGTTAGCAGTATGCTCTTTCGTCCTTGGTAGTTTTTGCGTGACACTGATCGGCCCCAAACCTGCCTGTACGATCAGTTCAGTCCAGATGATACAAACTTCCAAACCTCCCAATTGTGGCTTTTGGAGTAATCTAGTTTAGGACACGGATTAATCATAATCAACAAGGAAATACCTGAAAAGGACACACGTTCGATTGCAGTTCTTTGGCTGCTGACGAATACGGAATGTCCCGTGCCGGAAATGCGCCGAACAAGCGAAAGCAACTGTGCGGCCACTTATTATTTTGGATTTGTGCGCCGCTCAAACTCAATCTTTATTGAGCTGTGCGGCGCACTAATAGAGACAGGCCAAAGATCTTACAGACGAAAAGGTACCCCTTCTTGAAAGCGATGTGTTTTAGAATGTGCTGTAGTAGAAAATCCTCACATTATACGAAGTAGGTCTTAAGCCAACTTGCATATTTCCCCAAAATGAAATGTTTGTATTTCTAGCAAAAGTTAGGTCTTACTGAGATTTGAACTCAGATTGTCAGAGTCAGAGTCTGAAGTGCTAACCGTTACACCATAAGACCTTAAAAAAGAATCTTCCTTATCATATTGGTTATAAATTTGTAGTGTATTGAATACGCTCTGTAGAAGTTATGAACTGCTTGATAATCTACCGACGAGGATGGGATTCGAACCCACGCGTGCAATGCACAATGGAATAGCAGTCCATCACCTTAACCGCTCGGTCACCTCGTCATCAATGAGTTAAAATCAACCTTGCCTAAGTGACAGTAACGATAAATTTGTGAAACGCAACTCTGCCTAAGGGTTTCACACCAGTTATAGTAATCACTTTTGTTGGACTGGTTAATTATGCTATGACATCTCGCCCGATGAGGGACTTGAACCCTCGACCTCAGGATTAAAAGTCCCGCGCTCTACCGTCTGAGCTAACCGGGCTACATATTTTCCTTAACACCGTATACATGTCGATAAATTCAACTGATTTGTGAAGTACCATTAAAGAACTTTTATGATATCTATGTCCTTGCCTGGAGCAGAACTTGTAGTTTTTTAAGTTGGGTATTTATAGGGGTTTGTGGCGCAATGGATAACGCGCCCTGACTACGGATCAGGAGATTCCAGGTTCGACTCCTGGCAAGCTCGAATATTGTGCAGGGGAAGTGAGACTTTGTAGTTCTGCAATATCCTAAGCTTTGCCCTACTTCTAATGCCTCGATAGCGCAGTAGGCAGGCGCGCGAGTCTCATAATCTCGAGGTCGTGAGTTCGAACCTCACTCGGGGCAATCTTGCCGCTTAATTTTTGCTAAAAATACAACTTGAATTTCCCAAAAAAAACAATGGTCTCAGCTGAGCTCCATTTTAAAGAGCTCACGGTTTGTGGTAACATTTTTACTTAAAGAGGGTTAGCAGTATGCTCTTTCGTCTTGGTAGTTTTTTGCGTGACACTGATCGGCCCAACCTGCTTGTACGATCAGTTCAGTCCAGATGATACAAACTTCCAAACTCCCAATTGTGGCTTTTGGAGTAATCTAGTTAGGACACGGATTAATCATAATCACAAAGAGAAATACTGAAAAGGACACACGTTCGATTGCAGTTCTTTGGCTGCTGACGAATACGGAATGTCCCGTGCCGGAATGCGCCGAACAAGCGAAAGCAACTGTGCGGCACTTATTATTTGGATTTGTGCGCCGCTCAAACTCAATCTTATTGAGCTGTGCGGCGCACTAATAGAGACAGGCAAAGATCTTACAGACGAAAAGGTACCCCTTCTTGGAAAGCGATGTGTTTAGAATGTGCTGTAGTAGAAAATCCTCACATTTATACGAAGTAGGTCTTAAGCCAACTTGCATATTTCCCAAATGAAATGTGTATTTCTAGCAAAAGTTAGGTCTTACTGAGATTTGAACTCAGATTGTCAGAGTCAGAGTCTGAAGTGCTAACCGTTACACCATAAGACCTTAAAAAAGAATCGTCCTTATCATATTGGTTATAAATTTGTAGTGTATTGAATACGCTGTAGAAGTTATGAACTGCTTGATAATCTACCGACGAGGATGGGATTCGAACCCACGCGTGCAATGCACAATGGATTAGCAGTCCATCACCTTAACCGCTCGGTCACCTCGTCATCAATGAGTTAAAATCAACCTTGCTAAGCTGACAGTAACGATAAATTTGTGAAACTCAACTCTGCTAAGGGTTTCAACACCAGTTACAGTAATCACTTTTGTTGGACTGGTTAATTATGCTATGACATCTCGCCCGATGAGGGACTTGAACCCTCGACCTCAGGATTAAAAGTCCCGCGCTCTACCGTTCTGAGCTAACCGGGCTACATATTTTCCTTAACACCGTATACATGTCGATGAATTCAACTGATTTGTGAAGTACCATTAAAGAACTTTTATGATATCTACTGTCCCTTGCCTGGAGCAGAACTTGTAGTTTTTTAAGTTGGGTATTTATAGGGGTTTGTGGCGCAATGGATAACGCGCCTGACTACGGATCAGGAGATTCCAGGTTCGACTCCTGGCAAGCTCGAATATTGTGCAGGGGAAGTGAGACTTTGTAGTTCTGCAATATCCTAAGCTTTTGCCTACTTCTAATGCCTCGATAGCGCAGTAGGCAACGCGCGAGTCTCATAATCTCGATGGTCGTGAGTTCGAACCTCACTCCGGGCAATCTTGCCCGCTTAACTTTTGCTAAAAATACAACTTGAATTTCCCAAAAAAAACAATGGTCTCAGCTGAGCTCCATTTTAAAGAGCTCACGGTTTGTGGTCACATTTTTACTTAAAGAGGGGTTAAGCGGTATGCTCTTTCGTCTTGGTAGTTTTTGCGTGACACTGAGTCGGCCCAACCTGCTGTACGATCAGTTCAGTCCAGATGATACAAACTTCCAAACTCCCAATTGTGGCTTTTGGAGTAATCTAGTTAGGACACTGGATTAATCATAATCACAAAGGAAATACTGAAAAGGACACACGTTCGATTGCAGTTCTTTGGCTGCTTGACGAATACGGAATGTCCCGTGCCGGAATGCGCCGAACAAGCGAAAGCAACTGTGCGGCACTTATTATTTGGATTTGTGCCGCCGCTCAAAACTCAATCTTTATTGAGCTGTGCGGCGCACTAATAGAGACAGGCCAAAGATCTTACAGACGAAAAGGTACCCCTTCTTGGAAAGCGATGTGTTTAGAATGTGCTGTAGTAGAAAATCCTCACATTATACGAAGTAGGTCTTAAGCAACTTGCATATTTCCCAAAATGAAATGTTGTATTTCTAGCAAAAGTTAGGTCTTACTGAGATTTGAACTCAGATTGTCAGAGTCCAGAGTCTGAAGTGCTAACCGTTTACACCATAAGACCTTAAAAAAGAATCGTCCTTATCATATTGGTTATAAATTTGTAGTGTATTGAATACGCTTGTAGAAGTTATGAACTGCTTGATAATCTACCGACGAGGATGGGATTCGAACCCACGCGTGCAATGCACAATGGATTAGCAGTCCATCACCTTAACCGCTCGGTCACCTCGTCAATCAATGAGTTAAAATCAACCTTGCTAAGTGACAGTAACGATAAATTTTGTGAAACTCAACTCTGCTAAGGGTTTCACACCAGTTATAGTAATCACTTTTGTTGGACTGGTTAATTATGCTATGACATCTCGCCCGATGAGGGACTTGAACCCTCGACCTCAGGATTAAAAGTCCCGCGCTCATACCGTCTGAGCTAACCGGGCTACATATTTTCCTTAACACCGCGTATACATGTCGATAAATTCAACTGATTTGTGAAGTACCATTAAAGAACTTTTATGATATCTATGTCCTTGCCCTGGAGCAGAACTTGTAGTTTTTTAAGTTGGGTATTTATAGGGGTTTGTGGCGCAATGGATAACGCGCCTGACTACGGATCAGGAGATTCCAGGTTCGACTCCTGGCAAGCTCGAATATTGTGCAGGGGAAGTGAGACTTTTGTAGTTCTGCAATATCCTAAGCTTTGCCTACTTCTAATGCCTCGATAGCGCAGTAGGCAGCGCGCGAGTCTCATAATCTCGAGGTCGTGAGTTTCGAACCTCACTCGGGGCAATCTTGCCGCTTAATTTTTGCTAAAAATACAACTTGAATTTCCCAAAAAAACAATGGTCTCAGCTGAGCCTCCATTTTAAAGAGCTCACGGTTTGTGGTAACATTTTTACTTAAAGAGGGTTAGCAGTATGCTCTTTCGTCTTGGTAGTTTTTGCGTGACACTGATCGGCCCAACCTGCTGTACGATCAGTTCAGTCCAGATGATACAAACTTCCAAACTCCCAATTGTGGCTTTTGGAGTAATCTAGTTAGGACACGGATTAATCATAATCACAAAGGAAATACTGAAAAGGACACACGTTCGATTGCAGTTCTTTGGCTGCTGACGAATACGGAATGTCCCGTGCCGGAATGCGCCGAACAAGCGAAAGCAACTGTGCGGCACTTATTATTTGGATTTGTGCGCCGCTCAAACTCAATCTTTATTGAGCTGTGCGGCCGCACTAATAGAGACAGGCAAAGATCTTACAGACGAAAAGGTACCCTTCCTTGGAAAGCGATGTGTTTAGAATGTGCTGTAGTAGAAAATCCTCACATTATACGAAGTAGGTCTTAAGCAACTTGCATATTTCCCAAAATGAAATGTTGTATTTCTAGCAAAAGTTAGGTCTTACTGAGATTTGAACTCAGATTGTCAGAGTCAGAGTCTGAAGTGCTAACCGTTACACCATAAGACCTTAAAAAAGAATCGTCCTTATCATATTGGTTATAAATTTGTAGTGTATTGAATACGCTGTAGAAGTTATGAACTGCTTGATAATCTACCGACGAGGATGGGATTCGAACCCACGCGTGCAATGCACAATGGATTAGCAGTCCATCACCTTAACCGCTCGGTCACCTCGTCATCAATGAGTTAAAATCAACCTTGCTAAGTGACAGTAACGATAAATTTGTGAAACTCAACTCTGCTAAGGGTTTCACACCAGTTATAGTAATCACTTTTGTTGGACTGGTTAATTATGCTATGACATCCTCGCCCGATGAGGGACTTGAACCCTCGACCTCAGGATTAAAAGTCCCGCGCTCTACCGTCTGAGCTAACCGGGCTACATATTTTCCTTAACACCGTATACATGTCGATGAATTCAACTGATTTGTGAAGTACCATTAAAGAACTTTTATGATATCTATGTCCTTGCCTGGAGCAGAACTTGTAGTTTTTTAAGTTGGGTATTTATAGGGGTTTGTGGCGCAATGGATAACGCGCCTGACTACGGATCAGGAGATTCCAGGTTCGACTCCTGGCAAGCTCGAATATTGTGCAGGGGAAGTGAGACTTTGTAGTTCTGCAATATCCTAAGCTTTGCCTACTTCTAATGCCTCGATAGCGCAGTAGGCAACGCGCGAGTCTCATAATCTCGAGGTCGTGAGTTCGAACCTCACTCCGGGCAATCTTGCCGCTTAACTTTTGCTAAAAATACAACTTGAATTTCCCAAAAAAACAATGGTCTCAGCTGAGCTCCATTTTAAAGAGCTCACGGTTTGTGGTCACATTTTTACTTAAAGAGGGTTAGCGGTATGCTCTTTCGTCTTGGTAGTTTTTGCGTGACACTGATCGGCCCAACCTGCTGTACGATCAGTTCAGTCCAGATGATACAAACTTCCAAACTCCCAATTGTGGCTTTTGGAGTAATCTAGTTAGGACACGGATTAATCATAATCACAAAGGAAATACTGAAAAGGACACACGTTCGATTGCAGTTCTTTGGCTGCTGACGAATACGGAATGTCCCGTGCCGGAATGCGCCGAACAAGCGAAAGCAACTGTGCGGCACTTATTATTTGGATTTGTGCGCCGCTCAAACTCAATCTTTATTGAGCTGTGCGGCGCACTAATAGAGACAGGCAAAGATCTTACAGACGAAAAGGTACCCCTTCTTGGAAAGCGATGTGTTTAGAATGTGCTGTAGTAGAAAATCCTCACATTATACGAAGTAGGTCTTAAGCAACTTGCATATTTCCCAAAATGAAATGTTGTATTTCTAGCAAAAGTTAGGTCTTACTGAGATTTGAACTCAGATTGTCAGAGTCAGAGTCTGAAGTGCTAACCGTTACACCATAAGACCTTAAAAAAGAATCGTCCTTATCATATTGGTTATAAATTTGTAGTGTATTGAATACGCTGTAGAAGTTATGAACTGCTTGATAATCTACCGACGAGGATGGGATTCGAACCCACGCGTGCAATGCACAATGGATTAGCAGTCCATCACCTTAACCGCTCGGTCACCTCGTCATCAATGAGTTAAAATCAACCTTGCTAAGTGACAGTAACGATAAATTTGTGAAACTCAACTCTGCTAAGGGTTTCACACCAGTTATAGTAATCACTTTTGTTGGACTGGTTAATTATGCTATGACATCTCGCCCGATGAGGGACTTGAACCCTCGACCTCAGGATTAAAAGTCCCGCGCTCTACCGTCTGAGCTAACCGGGCTACATATTTTCCTTAACACCGTATACATGTCGATAAATTCAACTGATTTGTGAAGTACCATTAAAGAACTTTTATGATATCTATGTCCTTGCCTGGAGCAGAACTTGTAGTTTTTTAAGTTGGGTATTTATAGGGGTTTGTGGCGCAATGGATAACGCGCCTGACTACGGATCAGGAGATTCCAGGTTCGACTCCTGGCAAGCTCGAATATTGTGCAGGGGAAGTGAGACTTTGTAGTTCTGCAATATCCTAAGCTTTGCCTACTTCTAATGCCTCGATAGCGCAGTAGGCAGCGCGCGAGTCTCATAATCTCGAGGTCGTGAGTTCGAACCTCACTCGGGGCAATCTTGCCGCTTAATTTTTGCTAAAAATACAACTTGAATTTCCCAAAAAAACAATGGTCTCAGCTGAGCTCCATTTTAAAGAGCTCACGGTTTGTGGTAACATTTTTACTTAAAGAGGGTTAGCAGTATGCTCTTTCGTCTTGGTAGTTTTTGCGTGACACTGATCGGCCCAACCTGCTGTACGATCAGTTCAGTCCAGATGATACAAACTTCCAAACTCCCAATTGTGGCTTTTGGAGTAATCTAGTTAGGACACGGATTAATCATAATCACAAAGGAAATACTGAAAAGGACACACGTTCGATTGCAGTTCTTTGGCTGCTGACGAATACGGAATGTCCCGTGCCGGAATGCGCCGAACAAGCGAAAGCAACTGTGCGGCACTTATTATTTGGATTTGTGCGCCGCTCAAACTCAATCTTTATTGAGCTGTGCGGCGCACTAATAGAGACAGGCAAAGATCTTACAGACGAAAAGGTACCCCTTCTTGGAAAGCGATGTGTTTAGAATGTGCTGTAGTAGAAAATCCTCACATTATACGAAGTAGGTCTTAAGCAACTTGCATATTTCCCAAAATGAAATGTTGTATTTCTAGCAAAAGTTAGGTCTTACTGAGATTTGAACTCAGATTGTCAGAGTCAGAGTCTGAAGTGCTAACCGTTACACCATAAGACCTTAAAAAAGAATCGTCCTTATCATATTGGTTATAAATTTGTAGTGTATTGAATACGCTGTAGAAGTTATGAACTGCTTGATAATCTACCGACGAGGATGGGATTCGAACCCACGCGTGCAATGCACAATGGATTAGCAGTCCATCACCTTAACCGCTCGGTCACCTCGTCATCAATGAGTTAAAATCAACCTTGCTAAGTGACAGTAACGATAAATTTGTGAAACTCAACTCTGCTAAGGGTTTCACACCAGTTATAGTAATCACTTTTGTTGGACTGGTTAATTATGCTATGACATCTCGCCCGATGAGGGACTTGAACCCTCGACCTCAGGATTAAAAGTCCCGCGCTCTACCGTCTGAGCTAACCGGGCTACATATTTTCCTTAACACCGTATACATGTCGATGAATTCAACTGATTTGTGAAGTACCATTAAAGAACTTTTATGATATCTATGTCCTTGCCTGGAGCAGAACTTGTAGTTTTTTAAGTTGGGTATTTATAGGGGTTTGTGGCGCAATGGATAACGCGCCTGACTACGGATCAGGAGATTCCAGGTTCGACTCTTGGCAAGCTCGAATAATGTGCAGGGGAAGTGAGACTTTGTAGTTCTGCAATATCCTAAGCTTTGCCTACTTCTAATGCCTTGATAGCGCAGTAGGCATCGCGCGAGTCTCATAATCTCGAGGTCGTGAGTTCGAACCTCACTCGGGGCAATCTTGCCGCTTAATTTTTGCTAAAAATACAATTTGAATTTCCCAAAAAAACAATGGTCTCAGCTGAGCTCCATTTTAAAGAGCTCACGGTTTGTGGTCACATTTTTACTTAAAGAGGGTTAGCAGTATGCTCTTTCGTCTTGGTAGTTTTTGCGTGACACTGATCGGCCCAACCTGCTGTACGATCAGTTCAGTCCAGATGATACAAACTTCCAAACTCCCAATTGTGGCTTTTGGAGTAATCTAGTTAGGACACGGATTAATCATAATCACAAAGGAAATACTGAAAAGGACACACGTTCGATTGCAGTTCTTTGGCTGCTGACGAATACGGAATGTCCCGTGCCGGAATGCGCCGAACAAGCGAAAGCAACTGTGCGGCACTTATTATTTGGATTTGTGCGCCGCTCAAACTCAATCTTTATTGAGCTGTGCGGCGCACTAATAGAGACAGGCAAAGATCTTACAGACGAAAAGGTACCCCTTCTTGGAAAGCGATGTGTTTAGAATGTGCTGTAGTAGAAAATCCTCACATTATACGAAGTAGGTCTTAAGCAACTTGCATATTTCCCAAAATGAAATGTTGTATTTCTAGCAAAAGTTAGGTCTTACTGAGATTTGAACTCAGATTGTCAGAGTCAGAGTCTGAAGTGCTAACCGTTACACCATAAGACCTTATAAAAGAATCGTCCTTATCATATTGGTTATAAATTTGTAGTGTATTGAATACGCTGTAGAAGTTATGAACTGCTTGATAATCTACCGACGAGGATGGGATTCGAACCCACGCGTGCAATGCACAATGGATTAGCAGTCCATCACCTTAACCGCTCGGTCACCTCGTCATCAATGAGTTAAAATCAACCTTGCTAAGTGACAGTAACGATAAATTTGTGAAACTCAACTCTGCTAAGGGTTTCACACCAGTTATAGTAATCACTTTTGTTGGACTGGTTAATTATGCTATGACATCTCGCCCGATGAGGGACTTGAACCCTCGACCTCAGGATTAAAAGTCCCGCGCTCTACCGTCTGAGCTAACCGGGCTACATATTTTCCTTAACACCGTATACATGTCGATGAATTCAACTGATTTGTGAAGTACCATTAAAGAACTTTTATGATATCTATGTCCTTGCCTGGAGCAGAACTTGTAGTTTTTTAAGTTGGGTATTTATAGGGGTTTGTGGCGCAATGGATAACGCGCCTGACTACGGATCAGGAGATTCCAGGTTCGACTCTTGGCAAGCTCGAATAATGTGCAGGGGAAGTGAGACTTTGTAGTTCTGCAATATCCTAAGCTTTGCCTACTTCTAATGCCTTGATAGCGCAGTAGGCATCGCGCGAGTCTCATAATCTCGAGGTCGTGAGTTCGAACCTCACTCGGGGCAATCTTGCCGCTTAATTTTTGCTAAAAATACAATTTGAATTTCCCAAAAAAACAATGGTCTCAGCTGAGCTCCATTTTAAAGAGCTCACGGTTTGTGGTCACATTTTTACTTAAAGAGGGTTAGCAGTATGCTCTTTCGTCTTGGTAGTTTTTGCGTGACACTGATCGGCCCAACCTGCTGTACGATCAGTTCAGTCCAGATGATACAAACTTCCAAACTCCCAATTGTGGCTTTTGGAGTAATCTAGTTAGGACACGGATTAATCATAATCACAAAGGAAATACTGAAAAGGACACACGTTCGATTGCAGTTCTTTGGCTGCTGACGAATACGGAATGTCCCGTGCCGGAATGCGCCGAACAAGCGAAAGCAACTGTGCGGCACTTATTATTTGGATTTGTGCGCCGCTCAAACTCAATCTTTATTGAGCTGTGGCGGCGCACTAATAGAGACAGGCAAAGATCTTACAGACGAAAAGGTACCCCTTCTTGGAAAGCGATGTGTTTAGAATGTGCTGTAGTAGAAAATCCTCACATTATACGAAGTAGGTCTTAAGCAACTTGCATATTTCCCAAAATGAAATGTTGTATTTCTAGCAAAAGTTAGGTCTTACTGAGATTTGAACTCAGATTGTCAGAGTCAGAGTCTGAAGTGCTAACCGTTACACCATAAGACCTTAAAAAAGGATCGTCCTTATCATATTGGTTATAAATTTGTAGTGTATTGAATACGCTGTAGAAGTTATGAACTGCTTGATAATCTACCGACGAGGATGGGATTCGAACCCACGCGTGCAATGCACAATGGATTAGCAGTCCATCACCTTAACCGCTCGGTCACCTCGTCATCAATGAGTTAAAATCAACCTTGCTAAGTGACAGTAACGATAAATTTGTGAAACTCAACTCTGCTAAGGGTTTCACACCAGTTATAGTAATCACTTTTGTTGGACTGGTTAATTATGCTATGACATCTCGCCCGATGAGGGACTTGAACCCTCGACCTCAGGATTAAAAGTCCCGCGCTCTACCGTCTGAGCTAACCGGGCTACATATTTTCCTTAACACCGTATACATGTCGATGAATTCAACTGATTTGTGAAGTACCATTAAAGAACTTTTATGATATCTATGTCCTTGCCTGGAGCAGAACTTGTAGTTTTTTAAGTTGGGTATTTATAGGGGTTTGTGGCGCAATGGATAACGCGCCTGACTACGGATCAGGAGATTCCAGGTTCGACTCCTGGCAAGCTCGAATATTGTGCAGGGGAAGTGAGACTTTGTAGTTCTGCAATATCCTAAGCTTTGCCTACTTCTAATGCCTCGATAGCGCAGTAGGCAGCGCGCGAGTCTCATAATCTCGAGGTCGTGAGTTCGAACCTCACTCGGGGCAATCTTGCCGCTTAATTTTTGCTAAAAATACAACTTGAATTTCCCAAAAAAACAATGGTCTCAGCTGAGCTCCATTTTAAAGAGCTCACGGTTTGTGGTCACATTTTTACTTAAAGAGGGTTAGCAGTATGCTCTTTCGTCTTGGTAGTTTTTGCGTGACACTGATCGGCCCAACCTGCTGTACGATCAGTTCAGTCCAGATGATACAAACTTCCAAACTCCCAATTGTGGCTTTTGGAGTAATCTAGTTAGGACACGGATTAATCATAATCACAAAGGAAATACTGAAAAGGACACACGTTCGATTGCAGTTCTTTGGCTGCTGACGAATACGGAATGTCCCGTGCCGGAATGCGCCGAACAAGCGAAAGCAACTGTGCGGCACTTATTATTTGGATTTGTGCGCCGCTCAAACTCAATCTTTATTGAGCTGTGCGGCGCACTAATAGAGACAGGCAAAGATCTTACAGACGAAAAGGTACCCCTTCTTGGAAAGCGATGTGTTTAGAATGTGCTGTAGTAGAAAATCCTCACATTATACGAAGTAGGTCTTAAGCAACTTGCATATTTCCCAAAATGAAATGTTGTATTTCTAGCAAAAGTTAGGTCTTACTGAGATTTGAACTCAGATTGTCAGAGTCAGAGTCTGAAGTGCTAACCGTTACACCATAAGACCTTAAAAAAGAATCGTCCTTATCATATTGGTTATAAATTTGTAGTGTATTGAATACGCTGTAGAAGTTATGAACTGCTTGATAATCTACCGACGAGGATGGGATTCGAACCCACGCGTGCAATGCACAATGGATTAGCAGTCCATCACCTTAACCGCTCGGTCACCTCGTCATCAATGAGTTAAAATCAACCTTGCTAAGTGACAGTAACGATAAATTTGTGAAACTCAACTCTGCTAAGGGTTTCACACCAGTTATAGTAATCACTTTTGTTGGACTGGTTAATTATCCTATGACATCTCGCCCGATGAGGGACTTGAACCCTCGACCTCAGGATTAAAAGTCCCGCGGTCTACCGTCTGAGCTAACCGGGCTACATATTTTCCTTAACACCGTATACATGTCGATGAATTCAACTGATTTGTGAAGTACCATTAAAGAACTTTTATGATATCTATGTCCTTGCCTGGAGCAGAACTTGTAGTTTTTTAAGTTGGGTATTTATAGGGGTTTGTGGCGCAATGGATAACGCGCCTGACTACGGATCAGGAGATTCCAGGTTCGACTCCTGGCAAGCTCGAATATTGTGCAGGGGAAGTGAGACTTTGTAGTTCTGCAATATCCTAAGCTTTGCCTACTTCTAATGCCTCGATAGCGCAGTAGGCAGCTTTTGGAGTAATCTAGTTAGGACACGGATTAATCATAATCACAAAGGAAATACTGAAAAGGACACACGTTCGATTGCAGTTCTTTGGCTGCTGACGAATACGGAATGTCCCGTGCCGGAATGCGCCGAACAAGCGAAAGCAACTGTGCGGCACTTATTATTTGGATTTGTGCGCCGCTCAAACTCAATCTTTATTGAGCTGTGCGGCGCACTAATAGAGACAGGCAAAGATCTTACAGACGAAAAGGTACCCCTTCTTGGAAAGCGATGTGTTTAGAATGTGCTGTAGTAGAAAATCCTCACATTATACGAAGTAGGTCTTAAGCAACTTGCATATTTCCCAAAATGAAATGTTGTATTTCTAGCAAAAGTTAGGTCTTACCGAGATTTGAACTCAGATTGTCAGAGTCAGAGTCTGAAGTGCTAACCGTTACACCATAAGACCTTAAAAAAGAATCGTCCTTATCATATTGGTTATAAATTTGTAGTGTATTGAATACGCTGTAGAAGTTATGAACTGCTTGATAATCTACCGACGAGGATGGGATTCGAACCCACGCGTGCAATGCACAATGGATTAGCAGTCCATCACCTTAACCGCTCGGTCACCTCGTCATCAATGAGTTAAAATCAACCTTGCTAAGTGACAGTAACGATAAATTTGTGAAACTCAACTCTGCTAAGGGTTTCACACCAGTTATAGTAATCACTTTTGTTGGACTGGTTAATTATGCTATGACATCTCGCCCGATGAGGGACTTGAACCCTCGACCTCAGGATTAAAAGTCCCACGCTCTACCGTCTGAGCTAACCGGGCTACATATTTTCCTTAACACCGTATATATGTCGATGAATTCAACTGATTTGTGAAGTACCATTAAAGAACTTTTATGATATCTATGTCCTTGCCTGGAGCAGAACTTGTAGTTTTTTAAGTTGGGTATTTATAGGGGTTTGTGGCGCAATGGATAACGCGCCTGACTACGGATCAGGAGATTCCAGGTTCGACTCCTGGCAAGCTCGAATATTGTGCAGGGGAAGTGAGACTTTGTAGTTCTGCAATATCCTAAGCTTTGCCTACTTCTAATGCCTCGATAGCGCAGTAGGCAGCGCGCGAGTCTCATAATCTCGAGGTCGTGAGTTCGAACCTCACTCGGGGCAATCTTGCCGCTTAATTTTTGCTAAAAATACAACTTGAATTTCCCAAAAAAACAATGGTCTCAGCTGAGCTCCATTTTAAAGAGCTCACGGTTTGTGGTCACATTTTTACTTAAAGAGGGTTAGCAGTATGCTCTTTCGTCTTGGTAGTTTTTGCGTGACACTGATCGGCCCAACCTGCTGTACGATCAGTTCAGTCCAGATGATACAAACTTCCAAACTCCCAATTGTGGCTTTTGGAGTAATCTAGTTAGGACACGGATTAATCATAATCACAAAGGAAATACTGAAAAGGACACACGTTTCGATTGCAGTTCTTTGGCTGCTGACGAATACGGAATGTCCCGTGCCGGAATGCGCCGAACAAGCGAAAGCAACTGTGCGGCACTTATTATTTGGATTTGTGCGCCGCTCAAACTCAATCTTTATTGAGCTGTGCGGCGCACTAATAGAGACAGGCAAAGATCTTACAGACGAAAAGGTACCCCTTCTTGGAAAGCGATGTGTTTAGAATGTGCTGTAGTAGAAAATCCTCACATTATACGAAGTAGGTCTTAAGCAACTTGCATATTTCCCAAAATGAAATGTTGTATTTCTAGCAAAAGTTAGGTCTTACTGAGATTTGAACTCAGATTGTCAGAGTCAGAGTCTGAAGTGCTAACCGTTACACCATAAGACCTTAAAAAAGAATCGTCCTTATCATATTGGTCATAAATTTGTAGTGTATTGAATACGCTGTAGAAGTTATGAACTGCTTGATAATCTACCGACGAGGATGGGATTCGAACCCACGCGTGCAATGCACAATGGATTAGCAGTCCATCACCTTAACCGCTCGGTCACCTCGTCATCAATGAGTTAAAATCAACCTTGCTAAGTGACAGTAACGATAAATTTGTGAAACTCAACTCTGCTAAGGGTTTCACACCAGTTATAGTAATCACTTTTGTTGGACTGGTTAATTATGCTATGACATCTCGCCCGATGAGGGACTTGAACCCTCGACCTCAGGATTAAAAGTCCCGCGCTCTACCGTCTGAGCTAACCGGGCTACATATTTTCCTTAACACCGTATACATGTCGATGAATTCAACTGATTTGTGAAGTACCATTAAAGAACTTTTATGATATCTATGTCCTTGCCTGGAGCAGAACTTGTAGTTTTTTAAGTTGGGTATTTATAGGGGTTTGTGGCGCAATGGATAACGCGCCTGACTACGGATCAGGAGATTCCAGGTTCGACTCCTGGCAAGCTCGAATATTGTGCAGGGGAAGTGAGACTTTGTAGTTCTGCAATATCCTAAGCTTTGCCTACTTCTAATGCCTCGATAGCGCAGTAGGCAGCGCGCGAGTCTCATAATCTCGAGGTCGTGAGTTCGAACCTCACTCGGGGCAATCTTGCCGCTTAATTTTTGCTAAAAATACAACTTGAATTTCCCAAAAAAACAATGGTCTCAGCTGAGCTCCATTTTAAAGAGCTCACGGTTTGTGGTCACATTTTTACTTAAAGAGGGTTAGCAGTATGCTCTTTCGTCTTGGTAGTTTTTGCGTGACACTGATCGGCCCAACCTGCTGTACGATCAGTTCAGTCCAGATGATACAAACTTCCAAACTCCCAATTGTGGCTTTTGGGAGTAATCTAGTTAGGACACGGATTAATCATAATCACAAAGGAAATACTGAAAAGGACACACGTTCGATTGCAGTTCTTTGGCTGCTGACGAATACGGAATGTCCCGTGCCGGAATGCGCCGAACAAGCGAAAGCAACTGTGCGGCACTTATTATTTGGATTTGTGCGCCGCTCAAACTCAATCTTTATTGAGCTGTGCGGCGCACTAATAGAGACAGGCAAAGATCTTACAGACGAAAAGGTACCCCTTCTTGGAAAGCGATGTGTTTAGAATGTGCTGTAGTAGAAAATCCTCACATTATACGAAGTAGGTCTTAAGCAACTTGCATATTTCCCAAAATGAAATGTTGTATTTCTAGCAAAAGTTAGGTCTTACTGAGATTTGAACTCAGATTGTCAGAGTCAGAGTCTGAAGTGCTAACCGTTACACCATAAGACCTTAAAAAAGAATCGTCCTTATCATATTGGTCATAAATTTGTAGTGTATTGAATACGCTGTAGAAGTTATGAACTGCTTGATAATCTACCGACGAGGATGGGATTCGAACCCACGCGTGCAATGCACAATGGATTAGCAGTCCATCACCTTAACCGCTCGGTCACCTCGTCATCAATGAGTTAAAATCAACCTTGCTAAGTGACAGTAACGATAAATTTGTGAAACTCAACTCTGCTAAGGGTTTCACACCAGTTATAGTAATCACTTTTGTTGGACTGGTTAATTATGCTATGACATCTCGCCCGATGAGGGACTTGAACCCTCGACCTCAGGATTAAAAGTCCCGCGCTCTACCGTCTGAGCTAACCGGGCTACATATTTTCCTTAACACCGTATACATGTCGATGAATTCAACTGATTTGTGAAGTACCATTAAAGAACTTTTATGATATCTATGTCCTTGCCTGGAGCAGAACTTGTAGTTTTTTAAGTTGGGTATTTATAGGGGTTTGTGGCGCAATGGATAACGCGCCTGACTACGGATCAGGAGATTCCAGGTTCGACTCCTGGCAAGCTCGAATATTGTGCAGGGGAAGTGAGACTTTGTAGTTCTGCAATATCCTAAGCTTTGCCTACTTCTAATGCCTCGATAGCGCAGTAGGCAGCGCGCGAGTCTCATAATCTCGAGGTCGTGAGTTCGAACCTCACTCGGGGCAATCTTGCCGCTTAATTTTTGCTAAAAATACAACTTGAATTTCCCAAAAAAACAATGGTCTCAGCTGAGCTCCATTTTAAAGAGCTCACGGTTTGTGGTCACATTTTTACTTAAAGAGGGTTAGCAGTATGCTCTTTCGTCTTGGTAGTTTTTGCGTGACACTGATCGGCCCAACCTGCTGTACGATCAGTTCAGTCCAGATGATTCAAACTTCCAAACTCCCAATTGTGGCTTTTGGAGTAATCTAGTTAGGACACGGATTAATCATAATCACAAAGGAAATACTGAAAAGGACACACGTTCGATTGCAGTTCTTTGGCTGCTGACGAATACGGAATGTCCCGTGCCGGAATGCGCCGAACAAGCGAAAGCAACTGTGCGGCACTTATTATTTGGATTTGTGCGCCGCTCAAACTCAATCTTTATTGAGCTGTGCGGCGCACTAATAGAGACAGGCAAAGATCTTACAGACGAAAAGGTACCCCTTCTTGGAAAGCGATGTGTTTAGAATGTGCTGTAGTAGAAAATCCTCACATTATACGAAGTAGGTCTTAAGCAACTTGCATATTTCCCAAAATGAAATGTTGTATTTCTAGCAAAAGTTAGGTCTTACTGAGATTTGAACTCAGATTGTCAGAGTCAGAGTCTGAAGTGCTAACCGTTACACCATAAGACCTTAAAAAAGAATCGTCCTTATCATATTGGTCATAAATTTGTAGTGTATTGAATACGCTGTAGAAGTTATGAACTGCTTGATAATCTACCGACGAGGATGGGATTCGAACCCACGCGTGCAATGCACAATGGATTAGCAGTCCATCACCTTAACCGCTCGGTCACCTCGTCATCAATGAATTAAAATCAACCTTGCTAAGTGACAGTAACGATAAATTTGTGAAACTCAACTCTGCTAAGGGTTTCACACCAGTTATAGTAATCACTTTTGTTGGACTGGTTAATTATGCTATGACATCTCGCCCGATGAGGGACTTGAACCCTCGACCTCAGGATTAAAAGTCCCGCGCTCTACCGTCTGAGCTAACCGGGCTACATATTTTCCTTAACACCGTATACATGTCGATGAATTCAACTGATTTGTGAAGTACCATTAAAGAACTTTTATGATATCTATGTCCTTGCCTGGAGCAGAACTTGTAGTTTTTTAAGTTGGGTATTTATAGGGGTTTGTGGCGCAATGGATAACGCGCCTGACTACGGATCAGGAGATTCCAGGTTCGACTCCTGGCAAGCTCGAATATTGTGCAGGGGAAGTGAGACTTTGTAGTTCTGCAATATCCTAAGCTTTGCCTACTTCTAATGCCTCGATAGCGCAGTAGGCAGCGCGCGAGTCTCATAATCTCGAGGTCGTGAGTTCGAACCTCACTCGGGGCAATCTTGCCGCTTAATTTTTGCTAAAAATACAACTTGAATTTCCCAAAAAAACAATGGTCTCAGCTGAGCTCCATTTTAAAGAGCTCACGGTTTGTGGTCACATTTTTACTTAAAGAGGGTTAGCAGTATGCTCTTTCGTCTTGGTAGTTTTTGCGTGACACTGATCGGCCCAACCTGCTGTACGATCAGTTCAGTCCAGATGATACAAACTTCCAAACTCCCAATTGTGGCTTTTGGAGTAATCTAGTTAGGACACGGATTAATCATAATCACAAAGGAAATACTGAAAAGGACACACGTTCGATTGCAGTTCTTTGGCTGCTGACGAATACGGAATGTCCCGTGCCGGAATGCGCCGAACAAGCGAAAGCAACTGTGCGGCACTTATTATTTGGATTTGTGCGCCGCTCAAACTCAATCTTTATTGAGCTGTGCGGCGCACTAATAGAGACAGGCAAAGATCTTACAGACGAAAAGGTACCCCTTCTTGGAAAGCGATGTGTTTAGAATGTGCTGTAGTAGAAAATCCTCACATTATACGAAGTAGGTCTTAAGCAACTTGCATATTTCCCAAAATGAAATGTTGTATTTCTAGCAAAAGTTAGGTCTTACTGAGATTTGAACTCAGATTGTCAGAGTCAGAGTCTGAAGTGCTAACCGTTACACCATAGACCTTAAAAAAGAATCGTCCTTATCATATTGGTTATAAATTTGTAGTGTATTGAATACGCTGTAGAAGTTATGAACTGCTTGATAATCTACCGACGAGGATGGGATTCGAACCCACGCGTGCAATGCACAATGGATTAGCAGTCCATCACCTTAACCGCTCGGTCACCTCGTCATCAATGAATTAAAATCAACCTTGCTAAGTGACAGTAAAGATAAATTTGTGAAACTCAACTCTGCTAAGGGTTTCACACCAGTTATAGTAATCACTTTTGTTGGACTGGTTAATTATGCTATGACATCTCGCCCGATGAGGGACTTGAACCCTCGACCTCAGGATTAAAAGTCCCGCGCTCTACCGTCTGAGCTAACCGGGCTACATATTTTCCTTAACACCGTATACATGTCGATGAATTCAACTGATTTGTGAAGTACCATTAAAGAACTTTTATGATATCTATGTCCTTGCCTGGAGCAGAACTTGTAGTTTTTTAAGTTGGGTATTTATAGGGGTTTGTGGCGCAATGGATAACGCGCCTGACTACGGATCAGGAGATTCCAGGTTCGACTCCTGGCAAGCTCGAATATTGTGCAGGGGAAGTGAGACTTTGTAGTTCTGCAATATCCTAAGCTTTGCCTACTTCTAATGCCTCGATAGCGCAGTAGGCAGCGCGCGAGTCTCATAATCTCGAGGTCGTGAGTTCGAACCTCACTCGGGGCAATCTTGCCGCTTAATTTTTGCTAAAAATACAACTTGAATTTCCCAAAAAAACAATGGTCTCAGCTGAGCTCCATTTTAAAGAGCTCACGGTTTGTGGTCACATTTTTACTTAAAGAGGGTTAGCAGTATGCTCTTTCGTCTTGGTAGTTTTTGCGTGACACTGATCGGCCCAACCTGCTGTACGATCAGTTCAGTCCAGATGATACAAACTTCCAAACTCCCAATTGTGGCTTTTGGAGTAATCTAGTTAGGACACGGATTAATCATAATCACAAAGGAAATACTGAAAAGGACACACGTTCGATTGCAGTTCTTTGGCTGCTGACGAATACGGAATGTCCCGTGCCGGAATGCGCCGAACAAGCGAAAGCAACTGTGCGGCACTTATTATTTGGATTTGTGCGCCGCTCAAACTCAATCTTTATTGAGCTGTGCGGCGCACTAATAGAGACAGGCAAAGATCTTACAGACGAAAAGGTACCCCTTCTTGGAAAGCGATGTGTTTAGAATGTGCTGTAGTAGAAAATCCTCACATTATACGAAGTAGGTCTTAAGCAACTTGCATATTTCCCAAAATGAAATGTTGTATTTCTAGCAAAAGTTAGGTCTTACTGAGATTTGAACTCAGATTGTCAGAGTCAGAGTCTGAAGTGCTAACCGTTACACCATAAGACCTTAAAAAAGAATCGTCCTTATCATATTGGTTATAAATTTGTAGTGTATTGAATACGCTGTAGAAGTTATGAACTGCTTGATAATCTACCGACGAGGATGGGATTCGAACCCACGCGTGCAATGCACAATGGATTAGCAGTCCATCATCTTAACCGCTCGGTCACCTCGTCATCAATGAGTAAAAATCAACCTTGCTAAGTGACAGTAACGATAAATTTGTGAAACTCAACTCTGCTAAGGGTTTCACACCAGTTATAGTAATCACTTTTGTTTCACTGGTTAATTATGCTATGACATCTCGCCCGATGAGGGACTTGAACCCTCGACCTCAGGATTAAAAGTCCCGCGCTCTACCGTCTGAGCTAACCGGGTTACATATTTTCCTTAACACCGTATACATGTCGATGAATTCAACTGATTTGTGAAGTACCATTAAAGAACTTTTATGATATCTATGTCCTTGCCTGGAGCAGAACTTGTAGTTTTTTAAGTTGGGTATTTATAGGGGTTTGTGGCGCAATGGATAACGCGCCTGACTACGGATCAGGAGATTCCAGGTTCGACTCCTGGCAAGCTCGAATATTGTGCAGGGGAAGTGAGACTTTGTAGTTGTGCAATATCCTAAGCTTTGCCTACTTCTAATGCCTCGATAGCGCAGTAGGCAGCGCGCGAGTCTCATAATCTCGAGGTCGTGAGTTCGAACCTCACTCGGGGCAATCTTGCCGCTTAATTTTTGCTAAAAATACAACTTGAATTTCCCAAAAAAACAATGGTCTCAGCTGAGCTCCATTTTAAAGAGCTCACGGTTTGTGGTCACATTTTTACTTAAAGAGGGTTAGCAGTATGCTCTTTCGTCTTGGTAGTTTTTGCGTGACACTGATCGGCCCAACCTGCTGTACGATCAGTTCAGTCCAGATGATACAAACTTCCAAACTCCCAATTGTGGCTTTTGGAGTAATCTAGTTAGGACACGGATTAATCATAATCACAAAGGAAATACTGAAAAGGACACACGTTCGATTGCAGTTCTTTGGCTGCTGACGAATACGGAATGTCCCGTGCCGGAATGCGCCGAACAAGCGAAAGCAACTGTGCGGCACTTATTATTTGGATTTGTGCGCCGCTCAAACTCAATCTTTATTGAGCTGTGCGGCGCACTAATAGAGACAGGCAAAGATCTTACAGACGAAAAGGTACCCCTTCTTGGAAAGCGATGTGTTTAGAATGTGCTGTAGTAGAAAATCCTCACATTATACGAAGTAGGTCTTAAGCAACTTGCATATTTCCCAAAATGAAATGTTGTATTTCTAGCAAAAGTTAGGTCTTACTGAGATTTGAACTCAGATTGTCAGAGTCAGAGTCTGAAGTGCTAACCGTTACACCATAAGACCTTAAAAAAGAATCGTCCTTATCATATTGGTTATAAATTTGTAGTGTATTGAATACGCTGTAGAAGTTATGAACTGCTTGATAATCTACCGACGAGGATGGGATTCGAACCCACGCGTGCAATGCACAATGGATTAGCAGTCCATCATCTTAACCGCTCGGTCACCTCGTCATCAATGAGTAAAAATCAACCTTGCTAAGTGACAGTAACGATAAATTTGTGAAACTCAACTCTGCTAAGGGTTTCACACCAGTTATAGTAATCACTTTTGTTTCACTGGTTAATTATGCTATGACATCTCGCCCGATGAGGGACTTGAACCCTCGACCTCAGGATTAAAAGTCCCGCGCTCTACCGTCTGAGCTAACCGGGTTACATATTTTCCTTAACACCGTATACATGTCGATGAATTCAACTGATTTGTGAAGTACCATTAAAGAACTTTTATGATATCTATGTCCTTGCCTGGAGCAGAACTTGTAGTTTTTTAAGTTGGGTATTTATAGGGGTTTGTGGCGCAATGGATAACGCGCCTGACTACGGATCAGGAGATTCCAGGTTCGACTCCTGGCAAGCTCGAATATTGTGCAGGGGAAGTGAGACTTTGTAGTTGTGCAATATCCTAAGCTTTGCCTACTTCTAATGCCTCGATAGCGCAGTAGGCAGCGCGCGAGTCTCATAATCTCGAGGTCGTGAGTTCGAACCTCACTCGGGGCAATCTTGCCGCTTAATTTTTGCTAAAAATACAACTTGAATTTCCCAAAAAAACAATGGTCTCAGCTGAGCTCCATTTTAAAGAGCTCACGGTTTGTGGTCACATTTTTACTTAAAGAGGGTTAGCAGTATGCTCTTTCGTCTTGGTAGTTTTTGCGTGACACTGATCGGCCCAACCTGCTGTACGATCAGTTCAGTCCAGATGATACAAACTTCCAAACTCCCAATTGTGGCTTTTGGAGTAATCTAGTTAGGACACGGATTAATCATAATCACAAAGGAAATACTGAAAAGGACACACGTTCGATTGCAGTTCTTTGGCTGCTGACGAATACGGAATGTCCCGTGCCGGAATGCGCCGAACAAGCGAAAGCAACTGTGCGGCACTTATTATTTGGATTTGTGCGCCGCTCAAACTCAATCTTTATTGAGCTGTGCGGCGCACTAATAGAGACAGGCAAAGATCTTACAGACGAAAAGGTACCCCTTCTTGGAAAGCGATGTGTTTAGAATGTGCTGTAGTAGAAAATCCTCACATTATACGAAGTAGGTCTTAAGCAACTTGCATATTTCCCAAAATGAAATGTTGTATTTCTAGCAAAAGTTAGGTCTTACTGAGATTTGAACTCAGATTGTCAGAGTCAGAGTCTGAAGTGCTAACCGTTACACCATAAGACCTTAAAAAAGAATCGTCCTTATCATATTGGTTATAAATTTGTAGTGTATTGAATACGCTGTAGAAGTTATGAACTGCTTGATAATCTACCGACGAGGATGGGATTCGAACCCACGCGTGCAATGCACAATGGATTAGCAGTCCATCACCTTAACCGCTCGGTCACCTCGTCATCAATGAGTTAAAATCAACCTTGCTAAGTGACAGTAACGATAAATTTGTGAAACTCAACTCTGCTAAGGGTTTCACACCAGTTATAGTAATCACTTTTGTTGGACTGGTTAATTATGCTATGACATCTCGCCCGATGAGGGACTTGAACCCTCGACCTCAGGATTAAAAGTCCCGCGCTCTACCGTCTGAGCTAACCGGGCTACATATTTTCCTTAACACCGTATACATGTCGATGAATTCAACTGATTTGTGAAGTACCATTAAAGAACTTTTATGATATCTATGTCCTTGCCTGGAGCAGAACTTGTAGTTTTTTAAGTTGGGTATTTATAGGGGTTTGTGGCGCAATGGATAACGCGCCTGACTACGGATCAGGAGATTCCAGGTTCGACTCCTGGCAAGCTCGAATATTGTGCAGGGGAAGTGAGACTTTGTAGTTCTGCAATATCCTAAGCTTTGCCTACTTCTAATGCCTCGATAGCGCAGTAGGCAGCGCGCGAGTCTCATAATCTCGAGGTCGTGAGTTCGAACCTCACTCGGGGCAATCTTGCCGCTTAATTTTTGCTAAAAATACAACTTGAATTTCCCAAAAAAACAATGGTCTCAGCTGAGCTCCATTTTAAAGAGCTCACGGTTTGTGGTCACATTTTTACTTAAAGAGGGTTAGCAGTATGCTCTTTCGTCTTGGTAGTTTTTGCGTGACACTGATCGGCCCAACCTGCTGTACGATCAGTTCAGTCCAGATGATACAAACTTCCAAACTCCCAATTGTGGCTTTTGGAGTAATCTAGTTAGGACACGGATTAATCATAATCACAAAGGAAATACTGAAAAGGACACACGTTCGATTGCAGTTCTTTGGCTGCTGACGAATACGGAATGTCCCGTGCCGGAATGCGCCGAACAAGCGAAAGCAACTGTGCGGCACTTATTATTTGGATTTGTGCGCCGCTCAAACTCAATCTTTATTGAGCTGTGCGGCGCACTAATAGAGACAGGCAAAGATCTTACAGACGAAAAGGTACCCCTTCTTGGAAAGCGATGTGTTTAGAATGTGCTGTAGTAGAAAATCCTCACATTATACGAAGTAGGTCTTAAGCAACTTGCATATTTCCCAAAATGAAATGTTGTATTTCTAGCAAAAGTTAGGTCTTACTGAGATTTGAACTCAGATTGTCAGAGTCAGAGTCTGAAGTGCTAACCGTTACACCATAAGACCTTAAAAAAGAATCGTCCTTATCATATTGGTTATAAATTTGTAGTGTATTGAATACGCTGTAGAAGTTATGAACTGCTTGATAATCTACCGACGAGGATGGGATTCGAACCCACGCGTGCAATGCACAATGGATTAGCAGTCCATCATCTTAACCGCTCGGTCACCTCGTCATCAATGAGTAAAAATCAACCTTGCTAAGTGACAGTAACGATAAATTTGTGAAACTCAACTCTGCTAAGGGTTTCACACCAGTTATAGTAATCACTTTTGTTGGACTGGTTAATTATGCTATGACATCTCGCCCGATGAGGGACTTGAACCCTCGACCTCAGGATTAAAAGTCCCGCGCTCTACCGTCTGAGCTAACCGGGTTACATATTTTCCTTAACACCGTATACATGTCGATGAATTCAACTGATTTGTGAAGTACCATTAAAGAACTTTTATGATATCTATGTCCTTGCCTGGAGCAGAACTTGTAGTTTTTTAAGTTGGATATTTATAGGGGTTTGTGGCGCAATGGATAACGCGCCTGACTACGGATCAGGAGATTCCAGGTTCGACTCCTGGCAAGCTCGAATATTGTGCAGGGGAAGTGAGACTTTGTAGTTGTGCAATATCCTAAGCTTTGCCTACTTCTAATGCCTCGATAGCGCAGTAGGCAGCGCGCGAGTCTCATAATCTCGAGGTCGTGAGTTCGAACCTCACTCGGGGCAATCTTGCCGCTTAATTTTTGCTAAAAATACAACTTGAATTTCCCAAAAAAACAATGGTCTCAGCTGAGCTCCATTTTAAAGAGCTCACGGTTTGTGGTCACATTTTTACTTAAAGAGGGTTAGCAGTATGCTCTTTCGTCTTGGTAGTTTTTGCGTGACACTGATCGGCCCAACCTGCTGTACGATCAGTTCAGTCCAGATAATACAAACTTCCAAACTCCCAATTGTGGCTTTTGGAGTAATCTAGTTAGGACACGGATTAATCATAATCACAAAGGAAATACTGAAAAGGACACACGTTCGATTGCAGTTCTTTGGCTGCTGACGAATACGGAATGTCCCGTGCCAGAATGCGCCGAACAAGCGAAAGCAACTGTGCGGCACTTATTATTTGGATTTGTGCGCCGCTCAAACTCAATCTTTATTGAGCTGTGCGGCGCACTAATAGAGACAGGCAAAGATCTTACAGACGAAAAGGTACCCCTTCTTGGAAAGCGATGTGTTTAGAATGTGCTGTAGTAGAAAATCCTCACATTATACGAAGTAGGTCTTAAGCAACTTGCATATTTCCCAAAATGAAATGTTGTATTTCTAGCAAAAGTTAGGTCTTACTGAGATTTGAACTCAGATTGTCAGAGTCAGAGTCTTTTTTTTTTTTTATTATAAACGATTTATTGTCACAAGTAAAATTTAAATTGTTTTACAGATACATTTGGGCATTTGTGACATATGTGACATGAGTGACTTGCTGTGGCCAAGGAGGAAATATTACAATGAGACAAATACATTTCAAAACGGAATTGAAAGGGGCAAAAAGACTTTGGTGGAAATGAAAATCAACAGTACGACATCTGGGGGGGAAACAAAGAAATTTTAATTATAATGGGAGATAAGGAGAATTCTGTTGAGAATTTTGAGAAAGAATATTTAGGGTTTAGAAGGTGACATATGGGGAGAGATTTCTTAATGAAGGAGGCTTGACCAGAGAGACTGTATTTCGTTTATGGCTGGGGTGAGGTTTTGGCTGCGGGCAGTCCAGACGGTGATTATGTAGGATTGGATGAGGGCCAGTATTTTCTTTTTATTGGGGCCATTTCCAACGTCTCCATTGATTGCTGCTTTCAGTGGCTTTAGACATCCGAGTTTCGTCAAATGGATACGGAGCCATAAAACGATATCAGCTTTCTCTGAACAAAGTAGCATTAGATGGTCGTCCGTTTCTTGGCCGCCATTGCATAGAGGGCATTGGTCGTTGTTTGAAAGATTGGTACTTGTGAGACGCATTTTGGTGGGAAGCTAGTTGTGGTTAAAATCCCAGACCAATTCAGCGTTTCTTTCTTTGATTTTGGCCACCCAACGCCAGATGGAAGCCCAGTCAAGGTCTGGTTTCGCCATCTCTGTTCTTCCCGGTTGCCCAATGTTAGCGATCAGGTGATTGTAGGTGGCGCGGTGATTGGATGCAGTTGATGATGTGAAGATGCCAGCTTTAAGTAGATCGGTGATGGTTAAAAGTGAGGTGGTGAAGTATGGATGCGATGAATGGGTTGCCTTAAACCTAGGCTGGATGATTTGTGGAAGGAGATTCTTGAGATGTGGCCCTAACCAATAAACAGCTGCAGTTCTCTCAATAGCCTCGGGATGGATTAAAGATTTGAATATTTGGCGGGTGAAGAGGGACAGGAAGAATTGAAAAAGTAAAGTAACACCAAGCCCTCCTTGAAGCCGGGGCCGGATCAAAACATTTAGGGGTGGATGCTCTCTTCGTTGTGCCCAAAGGAATTTGTTGCATTTTTGTTGGAGGAGAAGGGCCTGGGTTTTGTTGCAAGGAAGTACGTGAGCTATATGGACAAATTGTGATAAGACATGTTGTTTAATGAACAGGACGCGACCATAAAAAGTGAAATGACGGTGTGTGTTTGTGATGAGAATATTTTGTATAATGTTGAACTGTCTCTGCCAATTGTTTTTAACTGTTGTTTTTGTTTCGGAAGAAAAAGTAATTCCAAGGATTTTCAATTCGTCTACTTGAGTTATCCAATCATATGGCCATGTGCGTTTAAGACGTGTTTCATTTAAGGTGCTCTTACTAGGAATCGAACTGTTAACCTTAGGAACCCCAGCCGATGCCGCTGCCGACTGTGCCACTAGGGACTGTGGAAAGTTTCGTATGTTCCAGGAGCCTAGGCCAAGTAATTTGGTCTTCCCCTTGTTAATACGTGCATTTGTCCAGGCACAAAATTCCAGAATAATCTCGCATGCTCGACGTACATCTTTCATTGATGAAGCAAAAACTACTAGATCATCTACATATGCACGAACTTTGATGCGTTTTCCGTAGTGTTCAATTCCGTCAATACCCCTAGACAAACAAACTAAAAGTGGTTCAATATAGAGGGCAAACAGATGGACCGACAGAGGGCACCCCTGCCTCACGGATTGTGCATTGTCCACAGTACCGACTACGTCATTACCGTTCAATGGGCATAGTTCAGTTATACTGTATAGTGTTTTTAACCAATCAACAAACAGGGGGGGATAGCCCATGGCTGTCATCACTTCCCACAGTACGTCTCGATTGACAAGGTCATATGCTTTCTCCAAATCGTACGCGATAATGGCGGCCGGTTTGAGGGAAGATGCCTCTTTTGATTTACGGCCTGTATTATCAATGGCATCTCGAATTAAACACAAGCTGTCAAAGATATAGCGGCCGGGTACACCACCTTTTTGGTGCGAATCTAGAGAGTTTTGAAGAGATTTTCTCAGACGAAAAGCCAATACTGACGCAATTAACTTGTAATCGGTATTTAACAATGAAATTGGCCGGTAATCGGTGATTTTACTCGGTGTCGGGATTTTTGGGACTAATCTTATAGCTGCCCTTCCCTGCGACGGTTGAAGTTTTCTTTTTCCCAGTACGCAATTCATCATCTCTAGAAAATGAACACCAATAACATCCCAGAATTTTAAATAAAACTCAAAAGGAATGCCATCTGTACCTGGGGCCTTGTTTTTTTTAGTTGCCCTAAGGGCATTGTTAATTTCCTCTACTGTAAATGGAACTACTAGAGGGTTGTCACTCTCCGGGATCGAACCTAGTACTCCTCGATTGAAAACTGGAGCGTTTAACGACTGAGCTACCACTGTTACATCCGGATCGTTATTAGTTGGTTTTGTACGGTTAAGTGCACCCCTAATCCCTTCCATAAATTTCCCAGCTAATTGGGTATTGGGGGAGGGCTGGTTCTGAAAGATTCTACTAAAATGTTCAATTATTTCTAGGTTGATCTGCTCAGGTTGGGTAATTTTACAGTTATCATTAGTTTTGAGCTGAGTGATCAGAGACTTCTGGAAATTGCTCGTTGACCTGTTCATATGAAAGGTAGATGGCTCTTCTTCGGCTGTACTTTGTACGCGTGAACGTATTGCAAATCCCCTCAATGCTTCTCGCTCCCAGGCTAGAAACTCCCGTTTCAACTCCATGTAGCGAGCATGATTGAAATTTGCACTGTTCACGGTTTCATTTAGTTGATGTTGGAGTAATTTCCGTTTGACTCTCTGATCACAGATTCTCTTTCTACAATAATTAATCGATAAACGCCTGAGGCCAGGTTTGAAAGTGTTCTCCCACCAGTGGTCTATGTTTTCAATACGGGATGTATGTTGGGACATTTCGTCAATAAAAACATGCACTAATTTTATGTATTCCTCCTCCTCGAGGATTGAAATGTTAAGTTTCCATAAATCCTTTGACTTGTTTCTCACTACACGAGGAGGGGTGGTGCTGTTTATATACCCTACGATTGGTCTGTGATCTCCAAGTGGTAAGTCGTGCAAAAGGATATCAGAAAATTTTAAGTGATGCTGACAGTAAATTCTGTCTAATCTAGCCTGGCTAGTCGCACAATTGTACGTCCAACAAGGTTCATTTTTCCGAATATCTCTCCAGACATCTGTTAACGAAAGGGCTTTTACTAAATCTCGGAGGGGTTCTAGCAATGCTAGTCTAATTTTTGATGGTGTTGTCTTGCTACTTTTCCGGTCATCGATCTCGTCCACGGCATTAAAATCTCCCAATATAACTGCAGGTGCCTTATACTGGGCAACATAAGCCGGAATAGTTTGACGGAGGAAAGAATCCCTATAAGTTTTATTTTGGTCACCAGATGGGGCGTAAATACACACGAAAGCAAAACCCTTAACTTCCATGGCTATCAGCCTCCCCTCCAGTTCAAACAAAATGTTGTTGACACTCAGGCCGTGTCGTACTAGGATGGCTATCCCATGTTTCCTAGGCCCGAGATTTGTGTGCATCTGGTAATGGTTAGTAAAAACGGTGCTGGAGTGGAATACTACTTCTTGCAAACATATAATATCAAGTTTATGATGTAAAAAGAAATTAAGTATGATTTGAAGTTTGTCAGGTGACGATATTCTGTTGATATTATATGTCGCGATGTTAGTCATGATTAATTTCTAAATTTGGGTTTAGAGGGTTGGGGCTTGTTTCCTTGGGGTTTTTTCCTTCTAAAGGCTTCCATTGCTTTGAGAGTTCTTTCTACTATAGGAGTCGAAGGAGTGCCGAGGGGCCCGCCCAAGGACTCCTGAGTCTCGCTCAAATGACTAGTCGCCTGACTATCAAGTGGCCGTTGGCCTGGTTGTATACTCCCATCGGAAAAAGAAATGTCCCCCTCGGGGTTTGAACCAGATACCAGCTCCGTTGTTTCCATCTCTTCAACCGCCTCGTTATCCATCTGAGCCATCGTGGATGAAAAAGATTGCACTCCAAGTGCAAACGTATCGGTTGGCACATCGTCGTCCCCCTCAGAAAGAATGGGAGAGGAATTGATGACCACACCCGGAATCGAAACTAGGACCTCTCGAGTCGTAGCCTCGAGTTCAACCAACTGAGCTACATCATTACGAATTCTTACCGCTTCCTCGCCGGAGGAATTGGAAAAGGCAGTACGACTCCTCTTTTCCGATTGTTTTTGTTGGTCACGGAATTCTCTCGTCTCTTTTATTTTCTTTTTCTTTACCGGTTTAGACGCGACAGATGGATCCACACAGCTAGCGTCTTCAGCGTCGGTATTGGTGTCAGAAAAAGATTCAGCCTCATCGGGCTTCGAAATTGGCTCCTCTGGAGCTCCATCAGGAACGACTGCAGCCGACATCGCTGACCTCTGAGCTAACTCTGGGAATGAAATGGCGTCAAAAGTTGGAGCAATTGGCATTTGACCGCCACCAATCGGGCCTGTCTCCTGGAGCTTTCTAATAGTTGTCCTAAATGGGGCACGATTTGTCAGGGCACTACTATAGCTACGTGTTCCAATGGGCTCTTTTGAAATGGTGCTGGGGTTAGTTAAATTACGGGGTTGCTTGGGGCAATTAGCTAAGACATGGGTGGGAGAATCACACATGCGGCATGTGTGCATTTGCCCTGCATAAGACACCATTAGTGGATCCTTGTAGCTTCCAAAGGTGATATAAGACGGAATGCCCTTGTTGATCTCCATATCCACGTTGACAACTCCAGTCTTTATCCCGTTCCACCTTGGAAGTGACCTATCCTGATACGTGTCCCAAAAAATCCGAGAAATCACTCCATACTCGCGCAATCTCTTGTTTAGCAGGCTAAGGTCATCATCGAATTTGAAATGTTGGATTCTAACTCTTACAAGGTTAACTGACCTATCTCTGACTCTAATTCGGACCTCCTTGCCACTAATAACTACAGATTCTTTTGCACTAAATTTATCCAAGAATTCAATATGGTCTTTGACAGTCTTGAACCCAATTCGGAAAACGCAAATAGCTCGTCCTGGTAGGCGAGAAATTGCATCAAAGATGCTATCAGATTCGTTGCTACTTTGCTCGAAACATTCGTAGAATTCATGCCTGGTCACTTCAGTATTACCAAAAGAGATTTCGGCAGTACGTGGCCAGACGTCTGGGGATTCCGTTCCCATTTTACCCAAATAAAAGGGGCAAGGAGACGGGGGGAAAAAACCATGCAAAACAATTGAAACAAAACCAAAATAGCGCTTTACAAGCAACAAGAGAAACAATGAAATACAAGCGCAAGTACAACAAAAGAGAACAAAAAAAGGAACAAAATAGTTTTTTGACTCACAGCAAGATGTCACTCTTGGGAGATCAGTTAGACACGTCTATACACAGCCGAACGCGCTAGCCAAGTCTGAAGTGCTAACCGTTACACCATAAGACCTTAAAAAAGAATCGTCCTTATCATATTGGTTATAAATTTGTAGTGTATTGAATACGCTGTAGAAGTTATGAACTGCTTGATAATCTACCGACGAGGATGGGATTCGAACCCACGCGTGCAATGCACAATGGATTAGCAGTCCATCACCTTAACCGCTCGGTCACCTCGTCATCAATGAGTAAAAATCAACCTTGCTAAGTGACAGTAACGATAAATTTGTGAAACTCAACTCTGCTAAGGGTTTGACACCAGTTATAGTAATCACTTTTGTTGGACTGGTTAATTATGCTATGACATCTCGCCCGATGAGGGACTTGAACCCTCGACCTCAGGATTAAAAGTCCCGCGCTCTACCGTCTGAGCTAACCGGGCTACATATTTTCCTTAACACCGTATACATGTTGATGAATTCAACTGATTTGTGAAGTACCATTAAAGAACTTTTATGATATCTATGTCCTTGCCTGGAGCAGAACTTGTAGTTTTTTTAAGTTGGGTATTTATAGGGGTTTGTGGCGCAATGGATAACGCGCCTGACTACGGATCAGGAGATTCCAGGTTCGACTCCTGGCAAGCTCGAATATTGTGCAGGGGAAGTGAGACTTTGTAGTTCTGCAATATCCTAAGCTTTGCCTGGCACTTCTAATGCCTCGATAGCGCAGTAGGCAGCGCGCGAGTCTCATAATCTCGAGGTCGTGAGTTCGAACCTCACTCGGGGCAATCTTGCCGCTTAATTTTTGCTAAAAATACAACTTGAATTTCCCAAAAAAACAATGGTCTCAGCTGAGCTCCATTTTAAAGAGCTCACGGTTTGTGGTCACATTTTTACTTAAAGAGGGTTAGCAGTATGCTCTTTCGTCTTGGTAGTTTTGGCGTGACACTGATCGGCCCAACCTGCTGTACGATCAGTTCAGTCCAGATGATACAAACTTCCAAACTCCCAATTGTGGCTTTTGGAGTAATCTAGTTAGGACACGGATTAATCATAATCACAAAGGAAATACTAAAAAGGACACACGTTCGATTGCAGTTCTTTGGCTGCTGACGAATACGGAATGTCCCGTGCCGGAATGCGCCGAACAAGCGAAAGCAACTGTGCGGCACTTATTATTTGGATTTGTGCGCCGCTCAAACTCAATCTTTATTGAGCTGTGCGGCGCACTAATAGAGACAGGCAAAGATCTTACAGACGAAAAGGTACCCCTTCTTGGAAAGCGATGTGTTTATAATGTGCTGTAGTAGAGAATCCTCACATTATACGAAGTAGGTCTTAAGCAACTTGCATATTTCCCAAAATGAAATGTTGTATTTCTAGCAAAAGTTAGGTCTTACTGAGATTTGAACTCAGATTGTCAGAGTCAGAGTCTGAAGTGCTAACCGTTACACCATAAGACCTTAAAAAAGAATCGTCCTTATCATATTGGTTATAAATTTGTAGTGTATTGAATACGCTATAGAAGTTATGAACTGCTTGATAATCTACCGACGAGGATGGGATTCGAACCCACGCGTGCAATGCACAATGGATTAGCAGTCCATCACCTTAACCGCTCGGTCACCTCGTCATCAATGAGTTAAAATCAACCTTGCTAAGTGACAGTAACGATAAATTTGTGAAACTCAACTCTGCTAAGGGTTTCACACCAGTTATAGTAATCACTTTTGTTGGACTGATTAATTATGCTATGACATCTCGCCCGATGAGGGACTTGAACCCTCGACCTCAGGATTAAAAGTCCCGCGCTCTACCGTCTGAGCTAACCGGGCTACATATTTTTCTTAACACCGTATACATGTCGATGAATTCAACTGATTTGTGAAGTACCATTAAAGAACTTTTATGATATCTATGTCCTTGCCTGGAGCAGAACTTGTAGTTTTTTAAGTTGGGTATTTATAGGGGTTTGTGGCGCAATGGATAACGCGCCTGACTACGGATCAGGAGATTCCAGGTTCGACTCCTGGCAAGCTCGAATATTGTGCAGGGGAAGTGAGACTTTGTAGTAATGCAATATCCTAAGCTTTGCCTACTGCTAATGCCTCGATAGCGCAGTAGGCAGCGCGACAGTCTCATAACCTCGAGGTCATGAGTTCGAACCTCACTCGGGGCAATCTTGCCGCTTAATTTTTGCTAAAAATACAACTTGAATTTCCCAAAAAAAACAATGGTCTCAGCTGAGCTCCATTTTCAAGAGCTCACGGTTTGTGGTCACATTTTTACTTAAAGAGGGTTAGCAGTATGCTCTTTCGTCTTGGTAGTTTTTGCGTGACACTGATCGGCCCAACCTGCTGTACGATCAGTTCAGTCCAGATGATACAAACTTCCAAACTCCCAATTGTGGCTTTTGGAGTAATCTAGTTAGGACACGGATTAATCATAATCACAAAGGAAATACTGAAAAGGACACACGTTCGATTGCAGTTCTTTGGCTGCTGACGAATACGGAATGTCCCGTGCCGGAATGCGCCGAACAAGCGAAAGCAACTGTGCGGCACTTATTATTTGGATTTGTGCGCCGCTCAAACTCAATCTTTATTGAGCTGTGCGGCGCACTAATAGAGACAGGCAAAAATCTTACAGACGAAAAGGTACCCCTTCTTGGAAAGCGATGTGTTTAGAATGTGCTGTAGTAGAAAATCCTCACATTATACGAAGTAGGTCTTAAGCAACTTGCATATTTCCCAAAATGAAATGTTGTATTTCTAGCAAAAGTTAGGTCATGGTTAGGACACGGATTAATCATAATCACAAAGGAAATACTGAAAAGGACACACGTTCGATTGCAGTTCTTTGGCTGCTGACGAATACGGAATGTCCCGTGCCGGAATGCGCCGAACAAGCGAAAGCAACTGTGCGGCACTTATTATTTGGATTTGTGCGCCGCTCAAACTCAATCTTTATTGAGCTGTGCGGCGCACTAATAGAGACAGGCAAAGATCTTACAGACGAAAAGGTACCCCTTCTTGGAAAGCGATGTGTTTAGAATGTGCTGTAGTAGAAAATCCTCACATTATACGAAGTAGGTCTTAAGCAACTTGCATATTTCCCAAAATGAAATGTTGTATTTCTAGCAAAAGTTAGGTCTTACTGAGATTTGAACTCAGATTGTCAGAGTCAGAGTCTGAAGTGCTAACCGTTACACCATAAGACCTTAAACAAAGAATCGTCCTTATCATATTGGTTATAAATTTGTAGTGTATTGAATACGCTGTAGAAGTTATGAACTGCTTGATAATCTACCGACGAGGATGGGATTCGAACCCACGCGTGCAATGCACAATGGATTAGCAGTCCATCACCTTAACCGCTCGGTCACCTCGTCATCAATGAGTTAAAATCAACCTTGCTAAGTGACAGTAACGATAAATTTGTGAAACTCAACTCTGCTAAGGGTTTCACACCAGTTATAGTAATCACTTTTGTTGGACTGATTAATTATGCTATGACATCTCGCCCGATGAGGGACTTGAACCTTCGACCTCAGGATTAAAAGTCCCGCGCTCTACCGTCTGAGCTAACCGGGCTACATATTTTCCTTAACACCGTATACATGTCGATGAATTCAACTGATTTGTGAAGTACCATTAAAGAACTTTTATGATATCTATGTCCTTGCCTGGAGCAGAACTTGTAGTTTTTTAAGTTGGGTATTTATAGGGGTTTGTGGCGCAATGGATAACGCGCCTGACTACGGATCAGGAGATTCCAGGTTCGACTCCTGGCAAGCTCGAATATTGTGCAGGGGAAGTGAGACTTTGTAGTTCTGCAATATCCTAAGCTTTGCCTACTTCTAATGCCTCTTGTGGATAGTGAGTATCTCTATCCTGTTCTTTCCACTTGGCTTATTTGTAGAATGGCTCTTGAAAAGCACATTCCATCGTACGTTACCATAGGTAGCTACAAGGCTGTAGTTAGATACTCTGGTCAAATTCCAACTTGCAGAATCTGTGACGATCGTGAACATATTGGTAAAAATTGTCCAACCCTGTCAAAGAACAGAAAAGTTGTTCCGACTAAAGCTCCACCCGTGCAGAAACCCGCACGAGTGGAAAAGTCGAATAACGAGCAGTCTGAGAAATCGGTTACTTTGGAAAACCAAAATGATGGGAGGAAAGATGTAGTTGGCTCCGAAAATGAGTCAGTTGTTCCTGAACCCGAAATGGTAGATATGGAAATTACTATTGACACCCCAGAACAGGTACCTTCAACAGAGGTACAACAAACTCAGGTTATCCCAGAAACCCAATCTTGTGGAAGACAGGTAGCCCAGGAGAATCCGCCACCTCCGGTGTCAGATTCTGCAAACTCAGAGGATCAAAATAAAAATACTGAGGAAAGAGTAGACAACATGGAAACAGATTCTGCTTCTTCATCTTCTTTTCCACCCCTACCACAAAGTAAAATTCCGAGTAGAGTTGCACACCTCCCTAGTGCAAACTTTATAGCTGTACAGGGAAAATCTAGGAGAGGAAAAAACCGGATGCTTCTCAACAATCTTCCTCTGGGCCACCGCCTAGAAAAACTCCTAAAACTCAATAATGAACAATCTTAGGGTAGCATCTATTAATATTAACGGTATTCGCTCTTTTGAACGTCGTCGCCTTCTATTGCAATTTTGTTTGGATGGTAAACTTGATATAGTGGGACTTCAGGAAGTGACATTCCATGAATGTTCAGTCCTTGGAACCCACTAAAACATTTTGAGTAATATTGGGCCGAAAAGGCTTGGGACAGCAGTTCTTATCAGGAAGGGAATTCACTTCACACGTGAACTCCTAGATCCTGATGGAAGGCTGATTTCCATTGATGTAGGAGAATTTACTTTTATCAACATCTATGCACCTTCAGGCACTATTGCAATACAAGAGCGAAATTCCTTCCTTCGAAAAACACTGCCTGCTTATGCCATCACAACTAACTTACCACTAGTAATTGTAGGTGACTTCAACTGTATAGATGATGCCCTAGATAGATCAGTGTCAAAAACATCACCTTCTAGAACTAAAAGTTTGGCACTTATTGAATTAATCTCTGGCCTAGAACTTGTTGACATGTGGAAGAAATTAAGACCTAGGGATCTGGGACATTCTTTCCACCACTCAAAAGGTTCTTGTAGAATAGATCGTATATACACTAGTAGAACTAATTCTGAGCACATTGCAAACATTGAACTTAGGCATCTTTCCATTAGTGATCACCACTCTTTAGAATGCACAATTCTTATTAGTGGCACTGTAACAAGAAGCCGTTTCAACAAAACTAATATGTGGAAACTAAATACTTCTGTATTATCGGAGGAGGTATTTCAAAATAGGATTAAGTCATTTATTGACCGTTCTTTACATCATCCTCTTCGTGAGACAGATTGTGCAATTTGGTGGGAGAAAATTTTTAAGCCCGGTGTCAAAAGAGTAGCGATAAGTTACTGCAAGGATCGAGCAAATCTGATTAGAAACACAAAATTGTTTTACCAAACATGCATCCAGGAAATTGTAAACACTGAACCTTTGGATTGGATTGCTTTCAAGGAGTTGAGGTCTTCCTCGAAGTCCTGGGAGGAGAGTCTTCTCCAAGGTTTCGGTGTAAGATCACGTTCATTTGAGGGTTCTGATGCTGAGGATGCAACTGTGTTTCATGTGAAGAAAACTCGAGAGAACTTTCGCAATAGCACAATTGACACTTTAATTTCCCCTAGTGGAGAGGAAATCTCACACAAGGATGAAGTAAATAGGACAATTGTTGAACATTTCTCAAAGATATTTAAGGATAGGCCTCCTCCTGATAGTACATTTGAAACGGCTTTTCTAGATGGGATTAAAAATCGTTGTAAGAACCTGGATTCCCTTGTAACACCAATCACTCCTATAGAAATTAAAACAGCACTGCTAGCTACTAAGAGAAACAAATCTCCCGGCATGGATGGTATCCCAATTTAGTTTTATATTTGCTTCTGGGATTTGATCGCCCCCACTTCCTGGACATGTTTTTGCATGTACTGGAAAGGGACTCAATTTCTCAATCACAAGGGCGAGCCGCAATTCGTCTGGTTCCAAAGTCAAATGGTCCTTGTGGGGTATCTGGATTTCGTCCAATATCACTTTTGAACACAGATTATAAGCTCATGGCATCGGTACTCTCAAACAGACTCAAACGTTCTCTCCACGACACCATAGGAAATTACCAGAAAGGTGGAGTTCCCGGTCGTTTACTGACTGACAATCTCTGCCTGTACAGAGATGTCATTCAATATGTAGATGATCGGTCAAAGCCAGAGCAACACTCCTTCTCCTCTGGTGGAATGAAAGCAGGCATTATAGGGGTTGACTTAGAAAAAGCTTACGACCTGGTAAACAGAGAGGTGTTATGGAAAATTATGGAAGTGATGGGATATCCGATTCCCTTCATTAAGTGGCTGAGAACTATGTACTCAGTCACGCAGATGTCAATCCTCAATGGAACTGAGGTAGCCGGAACAATTTCAGATTTTCATTCGGTTCGCCAGGGATGTCCACTATCCATGCACCTCTTTGTTATATATATTGAACCATTGCTTACTCGTTTTTCCACTGTTCTCAATGGTATCAATTTATTTGGTACCAAAGTCACTGTCAGAGCCATGGTTGATGATGTCGCTATTTTTGTTTCATCAGATAGCGATATCATTAATGCAGGAGAGGTCATTGACCAATTCTGCAATTGGACCAAGGCAAGGATGAATAAACAGAAGACAAAAGCTCTTGGGTTGGGAAGCTGGAGGAGTAGAAGTTGCTGGCCACTTGCTTGGCTTGAATCCGTTGCTACCTTGTCCCTCCTTGGTATCAAGTTCTCACCTTCCATTCAAGAAACGATGTCGAGATTGTGGGACACAGCATATGGCCACTTAATTGGTCAGCTTAGGGAAAATGCATCTCGTCAGTTCACTATCTATCAGAAAGTGAACTATTTGAAGGCGAAAGTGCTCTCTAGGACCATATATATTGCTCAAATTCTTCCATGTCCTGCAAATTTATGTCCCAAAATTTTAAGTGCAATTGTAAGATTTATTTGGTTAGGAAAAATTGAAAAACCCCAACGATGTGTAGTATTTAGAAAAATCCCTGAAGGTGGCCTTTCCCTTACTGAACCCAGTCTATTTTACAAAGCCTTATTCCTACGTCCTTTGTTTAATGCCCTTACCGAACCTGAAAGCCCAGAAAGCTCTCTTCTACGATATTGGATGGCCTTTTCTCTCCGGAAGCACCTCCCAAATATCTACAAGGGAAACAACACCCCAGTAGCAGTCATCGAGCGTCCCTTCTACCTGGAGGAGCCTGTGCACCAGATCAAACAACTCCTTGAAGAGGGAATCATCTCTCCAAACAGCCGAATGGTGCACAGGAACATCTACGCCACTTGGATTTCCAAAGTAACAGGTCCTGGGAAAACCGAGCTCCTCTACCCTCATTTGGATTGGAAATCCATATGGAGGAATACTGCAGCCTTGAAGAACACAAAAATCAAGGAAACCATGTTCCTCTTCAATCAACGACTACTACCGACTAGGGCAAGAGATCATCGGATTGACAGCACCACAGACCCAACCTGCTGTTTCTGCAACCAAGAACCCGAGTCCGATGAGCACATTATGCTACACTGTCCTAGTCGGGAAATTTCTACCCTTTGGTTGGAGAGGACCCTCAGAACCCACGGCTGCAGCACCATACCTATGGATTTCATCAGAGGACAACTTGGGCCTGTTCGGAATCCAAGAACCTCCTTCGCGCTCGTGGCTGCCTACATCTGCGCAACGTGGAAGGAGAGAAGGGAAAGAAGAACACCGTCTACCACTGAAATAGAGAGCCTATGGGCTTCAATACTTTGACCTTGTCAACCCTAAAACCCAACCCCAATATGAATTGTTTTATTTTTGTCATTTTTGCCATTTTGTTTATTTTTGTTTTGTTCTGTTTTCCTTTTGTACCATTGTTTTCCATTTTTGTTATTATTGTTTTCTCTGTAACCATGCAATGTGTATATTGAACCGGGGACAAAACTGAATAAAAGATTTTAATTAAAAAAAAAAAAAAAAACTCCTGGCAAGCTCGAATATTGTGCAGGGGAAGTGAGACTTTGTAGTTCTGCAATATCCTAAGCTTTGCCTACTTCTAATGCCTCGATAGCGCAGTAGGCAGCGCGCGAGTCTCATAATCTCGAGGTCGTGAGTTCGAACCTCACTCGGGGCAATCTTGTCGCTTAATTTTTGCTAAAAATACAACTTGAATTTCCCAAAAAAACAATGGTCTCAGCTGAGCTCCATTTTAAAGAGCTCACGGTTTGTGGTCACATTTTTACTTAAAGAGGGTTAGCAGTATGCTCTTTCGTCTTGGTAGTTTTTGCGTGACACTGATCGGCCCAACCTGCTGTACGATCAGTTCAGTCCAGATGATACAAACTTCCAAACTCCCAATTGTGGCTTTTGGAGTAATCTAGTTAGGACACGGATTAATCATAATCACAAAGGAAATACTGAAAAGGACACACGTTCGATTGCAGTTCTTTGGCTGCTGACGAATACGGAATGTCCCGTGCCGGAATGCGCCGAACAAGCGAAAGCAACTGTGCGGCTCTTATTATTTGGATTTGTGCGCCGCTCAAACTCAATCTTTATTGAGCTGTGCGGCGCACTAATAGAGACAGGCAAAGATCTTACAGACGAAAAGGTACCCCTTCTTGGAAAGCGATGTGTTTAGAATGTGCTGTAGTAGAAAATCCTCACATTATACGAAGTAGGTCTTAAGCAACTTGCATATTTCCCAAAATGAAATGTTGTATTTCTAGCAAAAGTTAGGTCTTACTGAGATTTGAACTCAGATTGTCAGAGTCAGAGTCTGAAGTGCTAACCGTTACACCATAAGACCTTAAAAAAGAATCGTCCTTATCATATTGGTTATAAATTTGTAGTGTATTGAATACGCTGTAGAAGTTATGAACTGCTTGATAATCTACCGACGAGGATGGGATTCGAACCCACGCGTGCAATGCACAATGGATTAGCAGTCCATCACCTTAACCGCTCGGTCACCTCTTCATCAACGAGTAAAAATCAACCTTGCTAAGTGACAGTAACGATAAATTTGTGAAACTCAACTCTGCTAAGGGTTTCACACCAGTTATAGTAATCACTTTTGTTGGACTGGTTAATTCTGCTATGACATCTCGCCCGATGAGGGACTTGAACCCTCGACCTCAGGATTAAAAGTCCCGCGCTCTACCGTCTGAGCTAACCGGGCTACATATTTTCCTTAACACCGTATACATGTCGATGAATTCAACTGATTTGGGAAGTACCATTAAAGAACTTTTATGATATCTATGTCCTTGCCTGGAGCAGAACTTGTAGTTTTTTAAGTTGGGTATTTATAGGGGTTTGTGGCGCAATGGATAACGCGCCTGACTACGGATCAGGAGATTCCAGGTTCGACTCCTGGTAAGCTCGAATATTGTGCAGGGGAAGTGAGACTTTGTAGTTTTGCAATATCCTAAGCTTTGCCTACTTCTAATGCCTCGATAGCGCAGTAGGCAGCGCGCGAGTCTCATAATCTCGAGGTCGTGAGTTCGAACCTCACTCGGGGCAATCTTGCCGCTTAATTTTTGCTAAAAATACAACTTGAATTTCCCAAAAAAACAATGGTCTCAGCTGAGCTCCATTTTAAAGAGCTCACGGTTTGTGGTCACATTTTTACTTAAAGAGGGTTAGCAGTATGCTCTTTCGTCTTGGTAGTTTTTGCGTGACACTGATCGGCCCAACCTGCTGTACGATCAGTTCAGTCCAGATGATACAAACTTCCAAACTCCCAATTGTGGCTTTTGGAGTAATCTAGTTAGGACACGGATTAATCATAATCACAAAGGAAATACTGAAAAGGACACACGTTCAATTGCAGTTCTTTGGCTGCTGACGAATACGGAATGTCCCGTGCCGGAATGCGCCGAACAAGCGAAAGCAACTGTGCGGCACTTATTATTTGGATTTGTGCGCCGCTCAAACTCAATCTTTATTGAGCTGTGCGGCGCACTAATAGAGACAGGCAAAGATCTTACAGACGAAAAGGTACCCCTTCTTGGAAAGCGATGTGTTTAGAATGTGCTGTAGTAGAAAATCCTCACATTATACGAAGTAGGTCTTAAGCAACTTGCATATTTCCCAAAATGAAATGTTGTATTTCTAGCAAAAGTTAGGTCTTACTGAGATTTGAACTCAGATTGTCAGAGTCAGAATCTGAAGTGCTAACCGTTACACCATAAGACCTTAAAAAAGAATAGTCCTTATCATATTGGTTATAAATTTGTAGTGTATTGAATACGCTGTAGAAGTTATGAACTGCTTGATAATCTACCGACGATGATGGGATTCGAACCCACGCGTGCAATGCACATTGGATTAGCAGTCCATCACCTTAACCGCTCGGTCACCTCGTCATCAATGAGTAAATATCAACCTTGCTAAGTGACAGTAACGATAAATTTGTGAAACTCAACTCTGCTAAGGGTTTCACACCAGTTATAGTAATCACTTTTGTTGGACTGGTTAATTAAGCTATGACATGTCGCCCGATGAGGGACTTGAACCCTCGACCTCAGGATTAAAAGTCCCGCGCTCTACCGTCTTAGCTAACCGGGCTACATATTTTTCTTAACACCGTATACATGTCGATGAATTCAACTGATTTGGGAAGTACCATTAAAGAACTTTTATGATATCTATGTCCTTGCCTGGAGCAGAACTTGTAGTTTTTTAAGTTGGGTATTTATAGGGGTTTGTGGCGCAATGGATAACGCGCCTGACTACGGATCAGGAGATTCCAGGTTCGACTCCTGGTAAGCTCGAATATTGTGCAGGGGAAGTGAGACTTTGTAGTTTTGCAATATCCTAAGCTTTGCCTACTTCTAATGCCTCGATAGCGCAGTAGGCAGCGCGCGAGTCTCATAATCTCGAGGTCGTGAGTTCGAACCTCACTCGGGGCAATCTTGCCGCTTAATTTTTGCTAAAAATACAACTTGAATTTCCCAAAAAAACAATGGTCTCAGCTGAGCTCCATTTTAAAGAGCTCACGGTTTGTGGTCACATTTTTACTTAAAGAGGGTTAGCAGTATGCTCTTTCGTCTTGGTAGTTTTTGCGTGACACTGATCGGCCCAACCTGCTGTACGATCAGTTCAGTCCAGATGATACAAACTTCCAAACTCCCAATTGTGGCTTTTGGAGTAATCTAGTTAGGACACGGATTAATCATAATCACAAAGGAAATACTGAAAAGGACACACGTTCGATTGCAGTTCTTTGGCTGCTGACGAATACGGAATGTCCCGTGCCGGAATGCGCCGAACAAGCGAAAGCAACTGTGCGGCACTTATTATTTGGATTTGTGCGCCGCTCAAACTCAATCTTTATTGAGCTGTGCGGCGCACTAATAGAGACAGGCAAAGATCTTACAGACGAAAAGGTACCCCTTCTTGGAAAGCGATGTGTTTAGAATGTGCTGTAGTAGAAAATCCTCACATTATACGAAGTAGGTCTTAAGCAACTTGCATATTTCCCAAAATGAAATGTTGTATTTCTAGCAAAAGTTAGGTCTTACTGAGATTTGAACTCAGATTGTCAGAGTCAGAGTCTGAAGTGCTAACCGTTACACCATAAGACCTTAAAAAAGAATCGTCCTTATCATATTGGTTATAAATTTGTAGTGTATTGAATACGCTGTAGAAGTTATGAACTGCTTGATAATCTACCGACGAGGATGGGATTCGAACCCACGCGTGCAATGCACAATGGATTAGCAGTCCATCACCTTAACCGCTCGGTCACCTCGTCATCAATGAGTAAAAATCAACCTTGCTAAGTGACAGTAACGATAAATTTGTGAAACTCAACTATGCTAAGGGTTTCACACCAGTTATAGTAATCACTTTTGTTGGACTGGTTAATTCTGCTATGACATCTCGCCCGATGAGGGACTTGAACCCTCGACCTCAGGATTAAAAGTCCCGCGCTCTACCGTCTGAGCTAACCGGGCTACATATTTTCTTTAACACCGTATACATGTCGATGAATTCAACTGATTTGGGAAGTACCATTAAAGAACTTTTATGATATCTATGTCCTTGCCTGGAGCAGAACTTGTAGTTTTTTAAGTTGGGTATTTATAGGGGTTTGTGGCGCAATGGATAACGCGCCTGACTACGGATCAGGAGATTCCAGGTTCGACTCCTGGTAAGCTCGAATATTGTGCAGGGGAAGTGAGACTTTGTAGTTTTGCAATATCCTAAGCTTTGCCTACTTCTAATGCCTCGATAGCGCAGTAGGCAGCGCGCGAGTCTCATAATCTCGAGGTCGTGAGTTCGAACCTCACTCGGGGCAATCTTGCCGCTTAATTTTTGCTAAAAATACAACTTGAATTTCCCAAAAAAACAATGGTCTCAGCTGAGCTCCATTTTAAAGAGCTCACGGTTTGTGGTCACATTTTTACTTAAAGAGGGTTAGCAGTATGCTCTTTCGTCTTGGTAGTTTTTGCGTGACACTGATCGGCCCAACCTGCTGTACGATCAGTTCAGTCCAGATGATACAAACTTCCAAACTCCCAATTGTGGCTTTTGGAGTAATCTAGTTAGGACACGGATTAATCATAATCACAAAGGAAATACTGAAAAGGACACACGTTCGATTGCAGTTCTTTGGCTGCTGACGAATACGGAATGTCCCGTGCCGGAATGCGCCGAACAAGCGAAAGCAACTGTGCGGCACTTATTATTTGGATTTGTGCGCCGCTCAAACTCAATCTTTATTGAGCTGTGCGGCGCACTAATAGAGACAGGCAAAGATCTTACAGACGAAAAGGTACCCCTTCTTGGAAAGCGATGTGTTTAGAATGTGCTGTAGTAGAAAATCCTCACATTATACGAAGTAGGTCTTAAGCAACTTGCATATTTCCCAAAATGAAATGTTGTATTTCTAGCAAAAGTTAGGTCTTACTGAGATTTGAACTCAGATTGTCAGAGTCAGAGTCTGAAGTGCTAACCGTTACACCATAAGACCTTAAAAAAGAATCGTCCTTATCATATTGGTTATAAATTTGTAGTGTATTGAATACGCTGTAGAAGTTATGAACTGCTTGATAATCTACCGACGAGGATGGGATTCGAACCCACGCGTGCAATGCACAATGGATTAGCAGTCCATCACCTTAACCGCTCGGTCACCTCGTCATCAATGAGTAAAAATCAACCTTGCTAAGTCACAGTAACGATAAATTTGTGAAACTCAACTCTGCTAAGGGTTTCACACCAGTTATAGTAATCACTTTTGTTGGACTGGTTAATTATGCTATGACATCTCGCCCGATGAGGGACTTGAACCCTCGACCTCAGGATTAAAAGTCCCGCGCTCTACCGTCTGAGCTAACCGGGCTACATATTTTCCTTAACACCGTATACATGTCGATGAATTCAACTGATTTGGGAAGTACCATTAAAGAACTTTTATGATATCTATGTCCTTGCCTGGAGCAGAACTTGTGGTTTTTTAAGTTGGGTATTTATAGGGGTTTGTGGCGCAATGGATAACGCGCCTGACTACGGATCAGGAGATTCCAGGTTCGACTCCTGGCAAGCTCGAATATTGTGCAGGGGAAGTGAGACTTTGTAGTTCTGCAATATCCTAAGCTTTGCCTACTTCTAATGCCTCGATAGCGCAGTAGGCAGCGCGCGAGTCTCATAATCTCGAGGTCATGAATTCGAACCTCATTCGGGGCAATCTTGCCGCTTAATTTTGCTAAAAATACAACTTGAATTTCCCAAAAAAAACAATGGTCTCAGCTGAGCTCCATTTTAAAGAGCTCACGGTTTGTGGTCACATTTTTACTTAAAGAGGGTTAGCAGTATGCTCTTTCGTCTTGGTAGTTTTTGCGTGACACTGATCGGCCCAACCTGCTGTACGATCAGTTCAGTCCAGATGATACAAACTTCCAAACTCCCAATTGTGGCTTTTGGAGTAATCTATTTAGGACACGGATTAATCATAATCAAAAAGGAAATACTGAAAAGGACACACGTTCGATTGCAGTTCTTTGGCTGCTGACGAATACGGAATGTCCCGTGCCGGAATGCGCCGAACAAGCGAAAGCAACTGTGCGGCACTTATTATTTGGATTTGTACGCCGCTCAAACTCAATCTTTATTGAGCTGTGCGGCGCACTAATAGAGACAGGCAAAGATCTTACAGACGAAAAGGTACCCCTTCTTGGAAAGCGATGTGTTTAGAATGTGCTGTAGTAGAAAATCCTCACATTATACGAAGTAGGTCTTAAGCAACTTGCATATTTCCCAAAATGAAATGTTGTATTTCTAGCAAAAGTTAGGTCTTACTGAGATTTTTTTTTTTTTTTTTTTTTTTTTTTAATTAAAATATTTTTTTCAGTTTTGTCCCCGGTTCAATATACAAATTGCATGGTTACAGAGAAAATAATAATAATAACAAAAAGGGAAAACAATGGTACAAAGGGAAAACAGAACAAAAACAAAAGTAAACAAAATGGCAAAAATGACAAAAATAAAACAATTCACATTGGGGTTGGGTTTTAGGATTGACAAGGTCAAAGTATTGAAGCCCATAGGCTCTCTATTTCAGTGGTAGACGGTGTTCTTCCTTCCCTTCTCTCCTTCCACGTTGCGTAGATGTAGGCAGCCACGAGCGCGAAGGAGGTTCTTGGATTCCGAACAGGCCCAAGTTGTCCTCTCATGAAATCCATAGGTATGATGCTGCAGCCGTGGGTTCTGAGGGTCCTCTCCAACCAAAGGGTAGAAATTTCCTGACTAGGACAGTGTAGCATAATGTGCTCATCAGACTCGGGTTCTTTGTTGCAGAAACAGCAGGTTGGGTCTGTGGTGCTGTCAATCCGATGATCTCTTGCCCTAGTCGGTAGTAGTCGTTGATTGAAGAGGAACATGGTTTCCTTGATTTTTGTGTTCTTCAAGGCTGCAGTATTCCTCCATATGGATTTCCAATCCAAATGAGGGTAGAGGAGCTCGGTTTTCCCAGGACCTGTTACTTTTGAAATCCAAGTGGCGTAGATGTTCCTGTAACCATGCAATTTGTATATTGAACCGGGGATAAAACTGAATAAAAGATTTTAATTTAAAAAAAAATGGTAATTTATCGTTAATTGTTCGTTAATTGTTCTACAAAAAAGAATAAAACAAATATTACTTTTTATTTCGTTGATTATGTGTGTTAGTGGCCAAAAAGTTGAGTGCACGGTGTATACGTAGAGCGAGAACACAATCGTTGAAGTGCTTCATGGTTCAAACCCATTATGAAACGCTTTTATGAAAATTTTATATTATTCAAGATTGAAGGTTTCGAACTTTAATTACTAAAAATTTGGAAATTAAAATGGTTTTCTATTTTTTAAGTTGTTTAGATTGGTAATTTTTCCTTAATTGTTTTGTTCTACAAAAAAGAATAATATAAATATTACTTTTTATTGAATGTTGAATGTTTTTTTTTACTTCTCCGTCATTTTGGTCGAGAAACAGAGAGCTACTAATGCTTCCGTTTACAGAGGCAGAGTTCATGAAGATTTTGACATTGACACACGAAAATCCATTTGAAAGACATGTTTCCTTAATTTGGCTTAATCCGGCAACTGCAGTAGAAGGACAAAACGACATACTACAAGATCGTTGACTGGACTACAATTCAATGTATTCCATACGGAATACATATATTAGAATTGGAACGATACAGAGAAGATTAGCATGGCCCCTGCGCAAGGATGACACGCAAAATCGTGAAGCGTTTCACATTTTTTGTGTGAAGAATACAATTTTCTTTGGAACTTTACATAGATACTATTTGGAGACTTTGGAATCAACGAATAAAGCCTCCTTAGCTTAGTGGCAGAGCACTAGTCCTGTAGGAATAAAGGTAACTAGGGGACATGAGTTCAATTCTCATAGGAGGCATCGTTTAGTCATTTCTCATCGTGGAATCTTGATGAAAGACTTATATAAAACCGTTTTGAATTTGAAAGATTGAATGTTTCGGATTTTATTATCTTTGAATCTGTAGTCAGGATGGCCGAGCGGTCCAAGGCGCTGCGTTCAGGTCGCAGGCCAGACTTCTGGGCGAGGGTTCGAATTCCTCTTCTGACACTCGTTCATGTAACTTTTCATATTATCGTTTTGCATTCGTCTACCGTTAAATTGTTTTTGTGACATTCTTAAAGTCAATTAAGCAGATGTGGCTGAGTGGTTAAGGCGACTGACTAGAAATCCGTTTTTCCCCTGGGAGCGTAGGTTCGAAACCGTACCATCTGCGCAGCGTTCGGAATCTTTTCTTTACAGAACTGCATTTTTACATTATGGCGCCCGAAATCCAAGTACTTCAAAGGGATGTCTCTCACGACGACTTCAATGAAACTTAGTCGACTGTATGAGCGATGAATAGTTTTTTGTAATTCTGTATGTTTAATTTCCCCTTGAAAGATTCAGTTTTTTCCCCTTCAATTTTAATTTCCCGATAGGGATTCTATCCCCAAACGACCTGTACCGACCCAACCTAACCCACACCAACAGATGGCGTTGTTCCTCTCAGTGAGATAGGAAAGTTGCTTATTTCATTATTGTCTTATACATTTTTTGTCTTAAAATTAAACAATTAGGAAATTTTGATCATCTTGTGCAAGAAAATGTTTTACATGTAGTCGTCGTATTTAGATTTTTATTCGTCGACGAAATCATAATTAAAAACTAAAATTTGTGTTTTCGTGTTTTATTAAACTGCCGTTAGATGGTTCTGACGCATTGCTATACGACCGTGCTATGTAAACACAGCCTATTATCTAGGCAATCTCGGTCTACTGTTTACGTTTAGTTTTGAATTTTTGATTAGACAGTTCAGTTCGTCAGTTCTGTGATTGCCAATGGATGGATTTGATTGCCAACGGATGGTTTGCTAAACCAAATTCTCACAATTCTCACATTAGTGGTCAGATTCTCACATTATTAGCATTTTTTCCAAATATTTGGTTCTTCATTTCACTTGTGAATTATTATTGTTGATGTAAAAAATGAGGTCCCTCTTGAAAGTTTTTTTATAGATGTTATGAGTTGGTAAGAAATGTGTAAAACTTAAACTGTTTGCTGTTTGAAGTTAATTAGTTGCATTTGTTTTAGTATTTTTACTTTTGTCTTTCAGAAGCTAGTCACACAATTTGGAATGAACACAAGATTAAAGGCTGAACAGGAATTATAACATGTAAGAATAATTGCAAATCAAAATTTAAAAGAATTTGACACTTATGTCATGTATCTCATATAAGTCTATGGTATAAGTTTGTCTTGATAATTAATCATTCCCTTTTATTTAGGTTGACAAGACAAGACAAGACTTTCCAGAATGAGATTGCTGAGAAACTAAAAATCGTTTTCTCTGCCGGCAACTAAGTGCTAGATTTTTGTAATCTATTTGATGGGATTTAACATACTGAATATGCTATGGCAAATATTTGCCTCCATTACTTTTGGAAAGCTACTCTTCATACAGTCTTAGTAAGGAATACTCAAATGCTGTATTTGATCTGTTTATAGTTCAAGTTTCTTTACTTAAAGCCGATCGACTGATTTTGCTGAAGTTCATCGGAATTGGTTTGCCGTAACACACAGCCTACCACTAAACCAATGGTATGTCGATGATACTTTTCAATGGACGATGGATTACCATCCTTTGTTTGCTTGGTTTGAGTACCTTCTTTCTTTTTTGGCCCATTTGTTTGATCCTGAAACGATGAAAGTAGAAAATTTAAACTATTATGCTTCATAGGACACAATTCTTTTTCAATGAATCTCAGTGATTTCCACTGATGTTGTCTATGCACTTGCGAGTATAAAAGTAACATTGATTCAAATATTTCCCAATTATTTTATGTCTAAATGTTGCTTCTTCTTACAGGTTTTTGTACTCAATTAGAAGCAATGAAGGAAGGAAATTACTAAACAACTCTGGAAAATGGTATAGCTCTGCCACTATTTTAGCCTTTTTACTTTTATTTAATATTTGACTTTTTATAGTGGATCACATTCATTTCCAGTACCACGGGTTTCTGACAGGAATTTGCTTCTCAGGCGGCTTTATGCTTCATGTAAAATATCTTGATTTGTAAATGAAAGAGGTCTTTAATTAAACATTTTTTTTATTTTTATAGATAGAAAACCTGAAAGCAGCATTTTGGTTCTGAGTGCTTCCCAATTTAAAACATATATCTATACATTGTTCCAGTTTATTTTGTGTAACTCTTTCAAAGTTACTGTATTGAAATTCAAAAAGCAAGATTGACATTTCATTTTAAGAGGCTAATAAAATTGGGGATAATAGCTGTTGCATGTTGCCACATTTGTTATTACATATGATCTTTTTCTTGGCCAATTTCAGCACGTATCATGGATAAAAAATTTCGTATTAAAATCCTCTTACTGTTTAAATTCGTTATTTTCCAGGTCCTGTCTACGTTGTTTCCGTTTAAATATCGTGGGCTTTGTCATGCATACTATATGGACCTAATTTTTGGGCAATTTAAATATCGATGACAAGATCTTAGCTGTGTCTGGAATTTATATTTTCAGTGAACGATTGTAAATATTTAACTACGTTCTGAATCCTAGCTCGGGTATTTGGTTGGACTACCTTTTCAAAAATTCACAGCCGCTTCAATGACTGGAGGCCTAGTTTAAGAATTTGAGCACGCGAACTTTGGTTTGTACGTTATTAGCTCTGAGTGCTCTAGTGGTGAGTAACTGATTACATACGCCAAAAAAGGATTATATACTATGTGAAAGAAGTAAATTCACAAATACACAGCCAGCGATGGTGATCCTTCTCCGACAGCCTAACCAAACGCGCGTGTTCATCCGAGCTATTGTGTTGCATGCCTTTGCATCGTTTCTCTTCGGTTGCACATCCACGGAAAAGCCATTGTGATCTGCATCATTCCGTTGGTATCAGTATTTACAAAGTTTTTTTTGTCAGCGCTTAAATCATCAGGATGTTTGGTCAACATCCTTTGATGTTTGGTATGAATATGTGGAAAAGGCCTGAGCAAGTTCAACAGCAACGAATGCAACAGCTAGAGGCCGGTGCTAGTGCTCTGGCTCAACAAGTAGAGGTGAGTATCTCTTTTTTATAACCAGAAGCTGCATGCCGACCGTGGTTTATAAAGTACGCTAGTATGCCTGACTACTAGCAACCGTAACAGCACCCAGTACTAGTTTGTCGTAGTATTAACTAACATTGAAAATACTAGGCTAGTCGAGATAAAATTGGATGCCCTAACGAAAATTTGCGCGCTGATTTTGAACGTTAGAATCAATTCAAGTCACGTGTGACCTGAAGAATGTTTTACAAGAGATAGCTGACCTGCACATCATGATCCATGAACAGGTATGTTGTGGATTTAATTTGTAGACTGGTTCATTTAGAAATTAGCATATTTCAAAATATTTTGTTTAGTAAATGAATGCTTGCTGGTCAACTGCATTGTCTATTGTAAAAAACGAATCTCGAGCACAGATTTAAAAGTTGCCTTATAAACGTCAGTGTTCCTCCTTGTCATACCACTTGTATGTTTTACTGAAAAATGTAATAATAAAGAGTCGGTAACCCTATGAATCGTTGTAATATTTTTTTTCATACAAGACAATGGCGAATGTTCGAGATGGGTCATAGCATAGATTACATTGAACGATCACCAGGTGTAAAGAAAAGAAAGATTAACGTATGAACAATTATAGGCTGGGTTATGAACTTCTGGGAGCTCAGCGACAAAAACTATAAATTTTTCATGCGATTCAAAACTATTTTATGCGAGACACGCATTAGGGCCTACAGGCCTCCCGGCCGAATAACCATTTGGTTGGGACGTCAAGGGAGTAGTCTCTTTTGCCAACAAAATCAACTGCTGGAGAGAGAAATGGCTGCATGATTGCTTTGACACGAATTTCACTCTGGTCATGAGAGTTCCGCCGCTGGATGAAAAAAACAAACACGATCCTGGAAGCTAATATGCGATACTATCTGGAAAATAGTAAGAAACTGATGCCTGGTGGTCACGACGACGAAGACACGGATGAAGAAGAAGAAAGTGATTGGTTAGAAGAAGCCGGACTTCCGTAATGGCGCGTGATGGTATATTATTCAATGAAAACGGAAGCAGGTGATGGACAATATCCGGGATAGTTCGTCAATCACGTATAGAACAACAAACACTTGAAGAGTCAGGTACAGTTGTACATCACTTCCGGAGAACCCTATAAAGGTAGGTGTCGCTATTCCGTCTACCAAGCCGACAATCTACTCATTAGTCAGTTGCCCTGTCCACCTACCGATCTGCGAGCTCATCCTAACACCCGGCAACGCCAAGACAACTCAAAAGTCGTCATTAATTCGTAGGTATCGAATGGAAATACAAAGATCCTGGCTATCCTTGTCATTTTTTAGTGAGTTTCGCCCGAAAGGAAGTTCTGATGAGTCGTGGATGTAACGGAAGACGACCATTCTGGTCGACAATCAAACGACCATCAGCTTCCAAAGTGCTATGGAATAAATTTGAATGGCAGCAGAGACTGGCATTGGACGCTGTAAATTTAGCGACTTCATCGACACGGAATTCGTAATTGACGCAAATAAGGATCGTGGTCGTGGACAACATCCTCAGTTGTGTTTGGTCAAATCATTTGCCACACGCTCATCCTTTTTTCTCAAGTCCTCAGCGGCAACATCAACAACAATTTCGTCGAATAATCCAAGAACGGCTGAAATACTCGCTGAAGATTGTGGCAAACATAGTCAACTCCGGTCAACTCATCAATCAAGGAAACCCAGACGTCTATTTGTTAAACGCTAAGGAAGATTCAACTGGAGAGGATTTCCGGTGGGTCGACATTAGCCGGATTGATTTATCTCCACCTCCGTACCATCATCGTGATAAAAAAATCTTCCTCTTGATGGGTGCGGCTGGAAGCGGTAAGAGTACCCTTACCAACAGATGGTCAACTACATCCGGGCCTTTCAGTGGAAATATTCTTTCCGCTTTAAGTGCGTCCACGAAGACGATTTAATCAACAGGTTCCAAGTAAACAATAAAAAGAACTCCGTGACCGCCTACTGTATGAACTTTGTTATCAAGAAGGAATGTGTGCAAAACTGAAAAATTCAACGTTTCTTGACGCAAATGAAGTTCAGAATCGATCACATTCACGCCATCTGCATGTTTGTTGCCGCTTCCAACGATCTTAGGTCGACGTCCATGCAGCCCTACATTCTCGACTTGGTTCTCTCTTGTTCGGCAAGACGTCAAGGATAGCATTTGCATGATCGTGACACTCGCAGACATGGTACATAAGCCAAGACGCATTAGGGCCGAATCTCCACGGGTCCACGAATGAGACCTAATAAATAAGAATGAAATCTTAATATTTCATTTTTGAAAATTGATAAATTTATGGGGGGGGAACAAATTCGGCTACAAAGCGTGTAACATATAATAAAAATTAGCCGAAATTGACCAAACTTTGAAATATGACGATTTTTAAATAATGCATAATCAATGAAAAACACTTTTAAAGCAGGCCCTAAATCGTGTAACGTATAATATTGTTAAGAAACGTGACAGCATAAATAATTTTCAAGTCAGATACCAAATACCATATATACATGTATTTTAAATAAAGCGCCCTGGTTACAGCGTTGCCGCTATCCCATAAGCAGGGAATTCCGTTACACACCGACGTCTGTCTACTGGAATTCAAATAAAGCAAATATTTTTCTATTTTTTAATGTAAAAATTAGATCTGCCAAACAAAGTTGAAAATTTTACAGTTTTATTAATTTTTAAGATAATCTGTTGGTGTTTAAGTCCCGTAATTTGACGTCTGTCGTGCGAGATTATTGATCAACTTTATATTGGTTCTCCTTTCTTGAGATATTTTGGGCTTGCTAAACAAAGCTGATTTATTTCCAGTTCCCACCGACTTTGGGATCGCGTCACGTTTGAACGCCTTGGCCACCAGTCGAGAGAAGTGGCTTGCAATAGCCACAATAGACGCTAGAGGACTCCAGAATGCAATGCGCTCCATAGTACAAAGGATTTTACCATAAAGGGAAAATCTGAAAATTTAGACTGGTGGAAAACTAATTTCCAAATCGTTCGACCAATCCTATCGGGAAACTCGCGCGTGCAACAAGGGATCGGATTATTAGTTTTATCAAAAACTTAAATTCTTAAAATGTCACAGTTTTGAAAGAATTTGATGTATTTTTGAACAAGAACGCCTCCAAACCCATAATACGAACCAACTAGCTATAAGGCATGATAGAATCCTCGGCTGCTTAACTACAAACAACAGTACCCACCATAGATATTGACTCACCCAATCCAAATTTCAGTGTTTTAATCGGCGTGAGATAGGCCTTCCAGCGAAAGATTTTTCTAAATACTAATTTTGATCGTAGAAAAATCACGTTGGTTTTTATTACAAAGAAAAAGTGCCGGAATTAATCGTTCTGATTTTTAATTGGGTAATTATTGAAGGGTTTTGTTATGATAATCAAAAGACATGAGGTTTTCAGCCTTTGTTTATTTTGGCGTGGTTTGGAGTAGGGTTTGTATGGGCACTTCGATGAAAATTAGTATTTAAAAAAATGTCCGCGCCAGACACCATAGGGCCTATTTTGAGCGGGATAAAACAATGAAATTTGGATTGAAGCTAGCCAATACCTATGGTGGGTACTGTAAGCTTCAATGAACTGGACATTCCGACAGTGTCTAATTTACTTCTCTGTCATTTTGGTCAAGAAACAGAGAGTTTCTAATGGTTCCGTTTACAGAGGCAGAGTTCATGAAGATTTTGACATTGAATTACACACGAAAATCCATTTGAAAGACATGTTTCCTTAATTTGGCTTAATCCGGCAACTGCAGTAGAAGGACAAAACGACATACTACAAGATCGTTGACTGGACTACAGTTCAATGTATTCCATACGGAATACATATACTAAAATTGGAACGATACAGAGAAAATTAGCATGGCCCCTGCGCAAAAGCAAGCTGGGGCGTAATCTTCTCTGTCCCGGGGCGAAAAGGGAAGAAGAGAGGGGGAAAGGGGGAAGAGAAAGGGAAACGAGTAAGGCAGCGCCAACTATAAGCTGGGGCATAATCTTCTCTGTCCCGGGGCGAAAAGGGAAGAAGAGAGGGGAAAGGAGTAAGGCAGCGCCAACTATCAGAGTTCAAATGGCCGGGTTGCCCCATCGTCCACTCTTTGACCTCGAAAGGACTCTATAATCGAGTGCGGAGTGTAATAGATCTAAAAAATCGCTATTATTTAGCGACTGAATACCTCGAATGCTCTTCCTGTAAAGGCACTTTCCTTACGTACGATTACCGCTTGCTACAACAGCTTCCAGATGACGTGAAAGCTCGTTTTCCCGTTGTTCTAACCCGAAAGTTCGCAGCAGACCAGTCGATTGCGGCTCTACTGAGAGCAAGAACAATTGGGAATAGCCCAACTGCTCTGTGTAATGATGTACACGAACTACATACGGAAGAATGGATGCGTAACACGGTGGCATATCTTAGTGACTGCAAAAGACACAAAACGGACCGAGAGAGAATGAAACAACCTTTCCGCACTTACGATTCACCACCCGAGTTAAAAAATCCCACAACACCGAAGTGGTTTCTGGCCATATATGTCAGAGATGTGTGGGCTCATCTAGCACCGTTGAAGGCTGGCCTTACATTAGTGTACGGATGAATCCTCAAAATCGACTCAACCAAGAAGGTCGCAAAAAACTTCAAGGAAAAGCTGCTGATTCCGTTTCTTGGTGTACGAACGTCGGCAACGAGCGTGGAGAATTCCTCATGTCAATTCTTACGACGTCGGAGAGCCTAGCTAATTTGGACCGAATGGCGCAAGGCTTAATGGACCGTTATGAAAAAGCATCCCAGCCCAATCCACTAGTGTTGTACACAGACAGAGATTGCTGTAAATCAGACGGCCCATCCAAATTTCAAAAGATGATCCATCGGTGGAACTTATTAATCATCAGACTGGATTCGTGGCACTTTATGCGTCGTCTGTCTTGTGCGTGCACCAATGAATCTCACCCGCTTTACGGGACTTTCATGTCTCAGATTTCTGCCGCCATTTTTGAGTGGGACCATGCTGATGTAGAACATCTAAAAAAAGCAAAAGTGTTAGAGTTGCAGATTGCCGGAATTAAAATTCCCTCGACAGAGACGGTGCTGAAAGCAATCTCTAAGCAAGAACTTGCCCGCCATTGTCGTCGAAAGACTAGGAGCGTTACAGACACTACTAGCATGCTCGAAAATTTTTTTCATCTTTACTGAACGCCACAGACACCCTGGGAGTCCCGCTTCTGAAGGAGGATGTCATGGCTGTTCTGAACACAGAATCAAGACACGTTCCTTGCCTACAAGAACCAACAGGAGTTCTGCTTTACACGAAGATTGACACAATAAAAAAGGCAACGTTTCTCTTCCCGTGTACAGGTGCGGCAGGGGAACGACATCCCTGGAAAGCTTTCACAGTCACATTAAGAATTTCATACCATGAAGGTATTTATTTTTGCTTGGGTAATTTATAAAGCTAAGCTCGACGTTTGTAATTTGTCTGTCAGTTTATTTCAAACTTTCCGCTATCTTAAGTAGAAAAAATTTGAATTAATTGAACCAAAAGTGATTTCACGTGGTTTTAATTTGAATTTTCAGGAACATCCGCAAACGATCTTCATTTTCAAGCATTTCTCCTGGACGAACTTTCCAGGTGGAATACTGCAGGAGCAGCTGCCTCAATTGAGGCCCCAACACATTTCAGATCGTTTGACACCAAGCTACAAGGAAAACTAGATCAACTTTCATCTTATCTGTTTGGAAAATCGCTCGACATCAATTATCGCCCGCCGTCTACCTATACTGGCGAGGTTTTCGGAGTCGAATATTTGTATACTGAATGTGGTACAGCAGCACCAACATCTTTAAGTGACATTGACGACGGAATAGAAGAAGAAAATGCCGAAGACAATTTTTATTGTCATTCTCCCGTTGGCATGCATTGAAGAACTCGATCCTGAGCTTGATCTGGCATGTGCGACGTTTATTGAAGCCTCAGAGTTGAATGCCTCAGATGATGAAGAAGAGTGTAGCACCGATTTAAGATCGATTCCTGGGTGGGATAAAGTTGACAAACTTTCTGCTGCCCTTGTTAATTCAACGAGCCTTAGTGTAACTAAATCCGAGGCAGAAAACGTGGTCCGTTTGTATGAGGATTTGTCAGATTTTGACAAAATTCCTTTGAAGTATACCAGCATTCTGAAACCATCTCGCGGTCGTTTTGGTCGATCTAAGCATAACAGTGGCCACGTTGGCCAAGAAGCGATGAGAAGGTGTTTTATAACAGCTGGTTCCCTATCTTTGCCACCAACAAAGAGCCGAATCGTTGAGGCCATTTGCCTTCGTCTATCTCTCGAGATAACTTCACCAGATAAAGATCCTCAGATTTCTCGTTATAGAAAAATCGTAAACCGCTATAATCAGATTCGAATGCGGATTATGGATTGTCCATCAATTCTAGAAAAAACCGGTCTTTCTTTATTTCCAATTAACGAGACAAGAGTAAACCTTTGGTAAGTTTGACGAATTTAGCCAAAGTTCTTCTACTTCTGTACCTATTTATATTTTTATTTTTTCGTTTTAGGTTGAAAAATAAGATTAGGATATCCGAAGTACAGTTACTACTCCAGGGAATTCAGCTTCCCGAACTACCCATCACCTCCTTCGAAGCTCTGCCGCTAGCAAAGGAGCGAGAGATGCACCTTGCTCAACCCTCAAATCCGTTTGTTTTTGCTGAGCCGGAAGATCGAACACGATTGGCAAAAGTGAGAAAACGTTTATTGGTGCAAAAGGAGTGTGATGGACAAGCTGAAGAAAAAGAGATAAGTGATCAAGCAACCGAGGTTCAACAAGCAGCGTGCAATCAAGTGCTGGTGAAACCAGCTATTCCAAAAACAACTGCATGGAGGAAGCGGAAAGCCGAATTAGAATCTCAATCAAAGCACCAAGGAAGCGAGCCAAACTCATCCAGTTCTCAGAAGATCCAAAAAGAATATACCTGCAAAAATTGTGATCAACCCATGACCAGCCAAGGACACACGCAATATCGCGGCCGAAGGACAATCCCCTCTCAAAAACTGAATGGCTTGTAGAGAAACGAGTCGAATCAAAAAGTAAGATCCAGGTTACGAATAAATGAAAAAAAAAATTTTCCCCTCTAACTTCAGTTTTTGCTAAATGTTGCTAACATATTACTTATGTTTGCTTACATGCAACTCACTATTTTATTTCATTGTGTATCTCAATTTGCTGTTTAGCCATTTCTACAGTTCACGTATCTCACTTTCCCTTGTCTTTGGCCATTTCAATACTTTGCGTATCTTACCTTTCTGTGTATTTGGCTATTCCAACAGTTCACGTATCTCACTTTGTTGTGTTTAGCTATTTCAACAGTTAACTTACTAATAACTGACATGCCCTACCTCAATCAAGAAATTTAATACAAAGCGATTTGAAAAGAAATAATACGTTTGTTTTTGTTTCCTAATTCATTTTATTGGCCATCGTATTGCTAGAGGAAGTAGGCAGATACATATTGGTCTTTACATATATTTTGCTAACAGATAGTAATTATTAATAATACATGCAACCGATACAAGTAATAAGAAATATATTTTAGCAGCAAATAGATAACATCCAAAATATACTTTACCCCATGTCAATCAAGATTGAAAGTTTGACACATTAAACGAAATGCTAAACATAAACAGGCGACGACGACGTCGACTGACAGCGAGAGGGGCTTCTAAACTAGATTGCGATCGTTTTAAACGTAAAGGGAATAAAATAGATTGAAACTAACTGAACTGGTAGAGAATTAAATTTAAAGTAAACTGGATGACGGAACTTGTGTGCTAAAATGAAGATTTAATCATCAAATAAACGAAAAAAGACCAATTGCTCGGGGCCCAAGCGGAAGAAATCTGAAACTGTTACAAATTTGTTCCAAATCGTTCCAATAGTTCCAAATGGGTTCCAAAAATTTCAAAAGTTCCAAAAGTTCCAAATTGACAGAGAGGCAACGGCGCCAGGGAGCGCAAGGATGACACGCAAAATCGTGAAGCGTTCCACATTTTTTGTGTGAAGAATACAATTTTCTTTGGAACTTTACATAGATAATATTTGAAGACTTTGGAATCAACGATTAAAGCCTCCTTAGCTCAGTGGCAGAGAACTAGTCTTGTAGGAATAAAGGTAACTAGGGGTCATGAGTTCAATTCTCATAGGAGGCATCGTTATGTCATTACTCATCATGGAATCTTGATGGAAGATTTATATAAAACCGTTTTGAATTTGAAAGATTGACTGCATCGGATTTTATTATCTTTGACTCTGCAGTCAGGATGGCCGAGTGGTGCAAGGCGCTGCGTTCAGGTCGCAGTCCAATCTTCTGGGTGAGGATTCGAATCTCTCTTCTGACACTCGTTCATGGCACTTTTCATATTATCGTTTTGCATTCGTGTACCGTTTAATTTTTTTTGTGACATTCGTAACGTTAATTAAGCAGATGTGGCCGAGTGGTTAAGGCGACTGACTAGAAATCAGTTTCCCTCTGGGAGCGTAGGTTCGAAACCGTACCATCTGCGCAGCGTTCGGAATCTTTTCTTTACAGAACTGCATTTTTACATTATGGCGCCCGAAATCCAAGTACTTCAAAGGGATGTCTCTCACGACGACTTCAATGAAACTTAGTCGACTGTATGAGCGATGAATAGTTTTTTGTAATTCTGTATGTTTAATTTCCCCTTGAAAGATTCAGTAATTTTAATATTAGTTTTATCAAAAACTTAAATTCTTAAAATGTCACAGTTTTGAAAGAATTTGATGTATTTTTGAACAAGAACGCCTCCAGTCACATAATACGAACCAACTAGCTATAAGGCATGATAGAATCCTCGGCTGCTTAACTACAAACAACAGTACCCACCATAGGTATTGGCTCACACAATCCAAATTTCAGTGTTGTAATCCGCGCGAGATAGGCCTTCCAGCGAAAGATATTTCTAAATTATAATTTTGATCGTAGAAAAATCACTTTGGTTTTAATTGCAAAGAAAAAGAGCCGGAATTAATCGTTCTGATTTTTAATTGGGTAATTATTGAAGGGTTTTATATGATAATCAATAGACATGAAGTTTTCAGCCTTTGTTTATTTTGGCGTGGTTTAGAGTAGGGTTTGTATGGGCACTTCGATGAAAATTTGTATTTAACAAGCGATTTCCCACTCAAGTAGTCCGGTTTTGGGGAGGTCAGTGTTGAAACGAAATCCGGAAAGGGCTGAAGAAATTCCGGAACAGATTTTTCTTGTTCAGAATTTCACGCCGGATTTGATGGCGCAAAAGCGGATTTCTATCTCCCACCGTTTGGGAGATATTCGTGATAGAAATCGGGAAATTTAGAATTCGACCCCTCTGGTTCCCTCAGAGTGCATCGCTTAAAAAACTAATTGTAAGAAAAAGTTCCTTAGGTCTTCCTCTATTGGAATCCAAAAGGATTTTTTTTTTTAAATCAATAATAATCAATAATCAATATTAACGATCTCGTGGGGTACCCATTTGGAACAATTTCCAAATCATTTTATTCGGTGTTACCGTTTTGTTTATTTATGTCTTTCGCTCCCCCATCCCGCATTTTTGTCTTTTCGCTCTCTCCGTTCTTTGCCCTTTATATGTATTAAACGGGAGGGGGGAGGAAAAGACATAAATAGACTTTTTGATGGCGGAAGGGCTGTCGCTGAAAGAATAGGCGGTGTACATAAATTTGCCCCTTGAAGCAGTAGTTGAATCTCAGAACACCTTGTCCTATCCTGCAGAAAAAAAAATTGTAAAACAAAATGAAAAAAATTAAACACGACAAAGAATCATGAGTTACCACAAGCTCAAAGTCGTCTCATTAATTTGATAGAGTGAAACGCCGGTTCTTTCCATTATTTGAGGGCATCCCATGACGCGATTTCTTATTTCGTTGTATCTCTGCACAATTTTCGCATAACGCGAAATATAAGGCGCCTTCTGTGGAGAGGTGATCAAAATCGAAAGTCGCGTGCAGATGACTTCCACGGCGCGGCTTTTCCGTGGGGAATGCGATGGTGCACCAGCAGTAATAAAACAACGTTTCATGGACTCATGGCCAACGTGACCACTCGGATTTTTGGATTTACAAAATCGGCCCTGGTCACGCTTCACAGCTTTCGTGAACGTCAGCGGTTTTTTTTAATCATAATCAGACAGATTTTCATAAATCTGAATGAAATTTTTGGCATTCTTGTTTTAAAACGCGAGACTCGAAGACTCTAATAGAAATACGGCCATTTTGTCAACAAGATTCCAACCCGGAATCAACTTTAAATCTGAGCTGACGTCACTACCAGTATCTTCATCCGACAGCTGACTATAAAATTTAAAAAAACAAACACTGTAATTGATGATTTCTAAAACCTTTTATACTAGAAAATATATACCTGTTTACAAAAGAACCACACGCAATCTCAAGCTCTGGATCGAAGTCCTCTGTTTCAGCTGGGGAAAAAAAATCTTGTCTTCGACGATACCTTCATCAATATCTTTGTCGACGTCTAGGGAGAGAGTTTGGGCGTTTTCACCATACAAGTATTCAACTCCTAGTAATTATCCGCGTTAAGTTGAAGGCGGGCGAAAACACGGATCTGGAGGCACTCCCATCACAGACGAAGAAAGCAGATGTAGTTTGTTTTTGAGATCAATGTCGAAAGAGCGTAACGGTGAAACTGGTGCGTCAATCGAAGACGAAGTTCTTGCCGTGTCCCACCTTGTGATTCCGTCTAGAAGGAACGCTTGAAAATGCACGTCATTGGCCGATGTTCCTACGATACCACAGAGAAACGATGAAATAAATGTTGGCATTAATAAATGGTACTTTCACACTTACCAGGGATGAAATTCTTGATGTGGCTATGAAAACTTTTTAGCGAGGTGGTTCCTCATCCGCAGCGATAAACCAGCAGCAAAAAACCTCATTTTTCGATCGGTCCTGTCTTTGTGTACAGAAGAACGCCGACCGGATCTTCCAGACACTGGATGTGTTTGATTTCAGTATCCAAAATTTCAAATGCATTTTCCCTAAGGATTGGGACTCCCAAAGTATCCGTCAGATCATTGAACGATAATCACAGTTCTTCGAGAAGATTGGTCGTATTCTCCACTCCTCGAGTCTTCCGTCGACAATGTCGAGCCAGCTCCTGTTTAGATATAGATTTGAAAACAGTTTCCGGCGATGGTTGTCTTATTCCTGCAAGCTTCAATTCGCCGCACTTGGCCTTCTTCAGCAATTCTACATCACAGATCTCGCATTCAAAAATGGCCGTTGAAATTCGCGCCATGAAGATGCCGGACAGTGGGTGAGACTCGTTTGTTGAAGCGGAAGCAAGTCGGCGCATGAAATGCCAGGAATGTAGCCGAATTATAAAATTGTCCCATAGATTGAACATCGTTGTGAATTTAGACGAACAGCAATCCCGATCGTTGTACAGCACAAGGGGAGCGGGCTGACCAGCAGTGTGAAATCGATCCATGAGGCCTTGAGCCATCCTATCCAAGTTTGATACAGATTCTGAGGTAGTCAAGATTGAAAGTAACACTTCGCCCCTCTCGTTCCCTACATTAGTGCACCATGATACAAAATTGGCTGAGGCCCCCTGTAGTTTACGCGTAATTTTCTTTGTAGAATCAATCTTAAGAATCGTCCCATAAATTGATGTGGCACTTGCTTTGAGTGTTTCTTATCGAGACCAGACATCTCTAATATAAACGGCCAAGAACCATTCGGGAGTGGGCGGGCTTTTAAAAGTCGGTGGCGCCTCATACACAGGAGTCGGAAGCTTCAATCGTTCTTTTTCTTTTTTGTGCCGTTGGCAATCCGATAAGTAAATGACGGTGCTTCTCGTCCATTCTTCTGATTGCAGCTCATGGATATCATTACTCAATGACGTTGTGCTATTGCCTAAAGTTCTGGCTCGCATTAAAGATACGATAGCTTTGTCGCAAGCAAACTTCCGAGTCAAAACAATTCCAAATCGGGCTTTATGGTCTTCAGTCAGTTGTTCAATTAGGCGATGATCGTAAGAAATAAACGTCCCTTTACATGAGGAACATTCCAAGTATTCGACCGCTAGGTAGTACCGGTTCTTGAGGTCAATTACGGATCGGACTCGATGATAAAGTCCCTTGGAAGTCAATGAATGGCGAACGCAGCATGGACATTTGAAGTCAAACAGCCACATTTTACGTGGCATCCAAAGAAAGACTCGCTTGTAAAAATAAGAACCCAATGAGGGAAGGTTTCTCGACGGAGCCTGTGGATGTGGTGGATACCACCAATTTTTCAGGTCGGTCACCAGGAGACCCTTAGAAGCGAAGAGATGTTGGCCGATCCATTGCCAGTCAATTGGGTCAATAGTTTGACGCCAACCTGAGGGTAAGTGGTGTGAAAAGTCCGTTTTCCTATGAGAGGACTCCATCATTTTCGTGACTGCGTTGGACGTTTCTGAATCATTCTTGACAGCTGGATGAAGGGAGCTGTGTGAAGATGAATTGTAGCTCTGAATCTGAAAAACAAAACAATGAATATATTTCGACTGCAACAACTAACAAAATGTCAACCGACATGCTTACATGAGATGAAGTTGAGGTTGCTAAAGCCTCCTGTATATCATCATCCAAGGTCTCAGAATGAAAACTGTTGATATGAATCTGAAATAAAGATAAAATTATTATTTCTGTGAACCATACTTCATCGATAAAGTGTGTGTTGAAATTCTTACATCATGAGATAAAGGTGTGTATGTTACAGGGGTCTCTTTATCATAACTCAAACTCTCTGAACGAGCAGGGCAGCCGCTCTGAACCTGAAGTAAAGATGGAATGAAAATTGTACGAACAATACAAAACAAAATGACTGAATTACTCACACTTGATGCTAGTGCCGTTACACAGGTCTCTTTATGATTCACTTTCTCTGAACGAGAGCTGCCACTCTGAATCTGAAATGAAGGAAATGACAAAGTTGATGACCGGTACATAATTTATAACCACATCATAATAACATACCTCTTTTACATGGTAATTGCACAAGCAAGTTAAATCTTTACCTAATGCATCCTTTCTGCTATTTTTAAGAGGACAACTATCGATTTGATTGATTACTTTCGTCCACTTGGAATTCGGTGGAGGTTTCTGGCCTTGTCCAAATTTAAAATTGTTATTAGCATACTCTTTCAGGCTTTCTCTCCATTCACTGTCAGATTTGACCTTCTTGGGTATCTTAAAAATCAGTTTATCAGGCTTTACTAAGATATTGTACGGTTAAAAGAACCAGATGTCAGAATACAGAACGAACACGTCGTCAATTCAAGAAACGTTCCTCTTAAAACACCAACTGACAGAGGAGGCGGGTGGGCAAACAAGACGAGTTTACGATCTTTTAATCGTCGAAAATCGCATGAAATGGAATAAAAAATAGATCAATGAATAGGGAATTCCATTTCAAATAAAGTGGATGGCGGAACTTGGGTGATTAGATGCCGATTTTATAGTCAATTTCAAGAAAAAGAACTTTTGATCGGGGCCCAAGCGGCAGAAATCTGAAACTGTCCCAAATTTGTTCCAAATTGTTTCAATTGTTTCAAATTTGTTTCAAATTTAAATTTGTTTCAATTGTTCCAATTAAACAGCGAAGATCGGCTGCAAAGCAGCAAGTGTGACGCCCAGGAAATGCGTCAGCTAATTATAATTGGGATTCACCCGAATCACATCGGACACCGGCCTGAGACCCCGTTCCAGCCAGCGTTCTCACGCTCTGGCCGCTACATGTGCGAAATGCTACATCAGCATCGAAACACTATTTAACCCACTGTTGCTCTCTCTCCCTGGCTCGTTACTACCCCGGCGTTCAGTTAATACAGACGTATAAATAGTGTGTCACACAAGGATGACACGCAAAATCGTGAAGCGTTCCACATTTTTTTCCACAATTTTCTTTGGAACTTTACATAGATGCTATTTGGAGCCGCTGGCTTCAGCGGGCCGCAAGCACGATTTCACTCAGCGACTTCCTGTCGGCTGGAAAAATACATTGGAAGAAAATGATCACAACAATGGATCGGAAAAAATCTTTTTTTGAGACCAACTGAATTGGCGCACAAGCTGGACGTTTGGTGGTACCCACCTCACCTGCCAGGACCAGACATCAAATATGCTCCTGCCGTTGGATCCTACTATCACAAGAGACTTTTCCTTTGGATGCCTCGGAGAATGTGGGCATTCAATTTCAAGTGCCCAAGTTGCCCACCATCAAAATCAACATCGCTTACATCAAAAGGACTCTATAATCGAGTAAGGAACGTCATTGACCTGAAAGACCGTTACTACTTGGCGGCCGAGTACCTTGAGTGTCCGACATGCAAAAAAACATTTATATCTTCAGATGACCTTCCAGATGACCTCCGAATTCGTTTCCCTGTCGTTTTGACTAGAAAATTCTCGTGCGATAAAGCTGTCGTTTCTTTGATGCGCGCGAGGACTGCTGGAAACAGCCCAACGGCATTGTGTGGCAACATTCACGAACTTCATTCAGAAGAATGGATGCAGAGGACCGTTACTTATCTAAGCGACTGTCAACGTCACAAGAAGATGCTCGCTGGGATGAAGTGTGTTTCGGTGACTTATAATAATCCTCCGTCTTTCAAAATGCCTCCAACATATAAATGGTTTCTTGCTGTCTACGTCCGAGACGTTTGGTCTCGTTTGCCAACCTTGAAAGCCAGTTTAACATCGGTTTATGGCTCAATCTTAAAAATCGATTGAACTAAGAAGATTACACGCAAACTGCAAGGAAAAGCAGCCAGTTCCGCATCTTGGTGTACAAATGTCGGGAATGAGCGAGGAGAAGTTCTTCTGTCTTTGCTGACTACTTCTGAAAGCTTATCAAACCTCGAAAAAATGGCAGAAGGCCTTATGAACCGTCACGCGAATGCCAATCAGGCGGATTCTGTTGTTTTGTACACTGACAGAGATTGCTGCAAATCAAGAGGCGAAAAATCAAAATATCAGGTGCTTTTTCATAGATGGGAAAAGTTGCGCGTAAGACTCGATTGCTGGCATTTTATGCGCCGATTATCAACAGTATGCTCGAACGAATCCCATCCTCTGTATGGGACCTTCATGAAGAAAATATCTGCAGCCATCTTCGAGTGGGAGCCGACTGATGTTGAGGCTCTGCGAAAGGCTAAACGAAATGAGCTGTTGCTGACAAGGATAAAAAATCCATCGCCCGAGACTGTTAACAGAGCCGTAAAGAAAACCGAACTAGCTCGACATTGTCGAAGACGTACTCGAGGGAAAGAAAAAACAATCCAGTCGATTGAAAGTGTATTGCTTTCTTTACGCAACTCAACGGACTGTCTAGGAGTACCACTCTTTCGAAGCGGTGCAATGGACGTCTGGAACGTAGAGAAAATTCACGTGGAATGTATTCAAGACCCCGAGGACGTTCAACTTTATACAAAGGTCGGCGATCTGTTAAAAGGTGGTGTTTCACTCCCTGTCTTTCGGTGCGGAAGAGGAACCACTTCTTTAGAGAGTTTTAATTGTCACTTGAAAAATGTTATACCAGGTAAGCCTATACAGAAAAATGTTGTAAATTGGTGAAGGCTTATAAATTCTAGAACAGTTTTTTTACTCTGGGTTTTTGTATCCACAGGAACTGACGACGATATAAGTTACGAACGATATAAGTTTTCAAGCGTTTTTATTGGATGGGATCGACAGATGGAATTTTTCCAGAGCGTCTGCTGCAATTGACGCTCCAGCTTCCCGGCTTCGATCATTCGATTCCAAGCTTAGAAATAAAATCCATCGTTTGACTAGCGATGTCTTAGGAAAACCTTTGGATTCGAACTATCGTACACCTGCGGTTCACACGGGCGAGTGTTTCGGTGTGGAATATTTGTACACGGAAGAAGGAATGAAGATCAAATTATCATCAGAAGATATCGATGAAGAGATAGAAAAAGGCATGACGGATGAAGAAATTTGCGATACCCAAGACCAAAGTGAAGTGGAAAGCCTTGATCCTGAACTCGAATATGCTTGTGATTCATTCAACAAGCCTGCAGCCTTGTATGAGGCTGATAGTGAATCTGACCACGATGAAGAAGACGTTCAGCAAGCTACCGACTTTAGAGGGATAGAAGGATGGGACAAAGTAGATCAACTGGCTTCCGCCTTATTGGAACCGGAATGATTGTGCTTGACGAAAACACAATCGGAAAACATAGTAAAGTTGTACAAATCTTTGTCAGAATATGACAAAAAAACCGATTATTTATTCCCGGGTGATCAAACCAGCTCGAGGCCGTTTTGAGAGATCAAAGAACCAGAGTGGCCACTTAGGACAAGAGGCCATGAAGAGAAGCTTTGTTTCAGCTGGTGTGCCGTCGTTGTCGCCTTCTAAGAGCCGTGTCGTCGAGGCTATTTGCATTAGACTATTCAACAGCATCACCACTTGTAAAAGGGATCCTTATGTGTCAAGAAAAGCGTAGATAATTCAAAAATACATCGAAATCAGAAGCCGAATTGGCCAAAGTACCATTGTAATGGAGGAGACTGGTCTAGCTCTTTATCAAATCCATGAAACAACATTGGGCCTCTGGTAAACCTCAATTTATTTTTTAAACAACTTAACCATAAACTCAATTATTTTTTTCTGGAAGGTTAAAAAATCAGGCAAGATTTGACGAGATCCAACTTCTTCTACAAGGTGTAAGGCTGCCGTCATTAAGTCTGTGCTCTCAATCAGAGCAGTTGCCTGGGATGGCACAACCAACATCTCCTATCCATCAGACCAACCCATTGATTTTTAGTGAGCCCATCGATTCAACTGGAAAAGCAAACATTCGAGGCCGTTTAGTTGCAAAAGCTTCATCACCTGAAATTTCTCAACAAGATTTAGATGATTTAAGTAGCACGGGGGTCGTCTCTATTGATAACCAACCGCTGGTTGAAGTACCGTTTCCATCAAAACAAATCTCGAGGACCACAGCTTGGAGAAAAAGGAAGGCTGCGTTGAGTTGAAGTAAAGACAAGGATGATTCAATTCAGGGTAAGATAGTATATTGTGCCAATGAGGTTTAAAGTTTATCGGGTGCTAATCAATTATATGTTGCATTCTGCCAGCTTCCCTACAACCTTCCACAACCCCTTTGGTTGCCGCTGGAGTTGCTTCATCTGGACTGCCTTTAGACAGCCTGAAGGGAACACAGAAGAAGTCGAGAAAAGAGTAAACTTGCACCAAATGCAAAACGGCCATCAGCAGTGAAGGGCACACCCAGTTTCGTGGGTATAGGTATTGCCCAGAAAACAACCCGATGTCAAAGGAAGAGTGGCAGGGTGAAAGAGAAAAGGGTGGAAAAAAGTAAACAAAAATGAAAAGTCAATTACATTTCATTATAAATTGTTGGTCTTAACAAAGAAATTTTAAATGATGCCAATGTAACTTGTTTGGAAAATGATGAATACTACACTTGTTTTTCTGATAACCGAATTATATTTTTTTTGTAAAATAATCAGAAAATTTGGCTTACCTGTTACGGGTTGATTAAATAACTGTAGGTGGGTGGTAACTGAAATGTTAGCTAACAAAACTATGATGAACTGCTGTCAATAATTCAATATCACACAAATAAAGCAGCCGACTTTCTGTCAAATGGCTTAGCCAGGAGTAAGCTACACGAATTTTCCGTCGTCCAGCACAAATAACTTGTTGAAATTCGTCGTGCCATAGACCAAAAAAAAGTAAATTTATTTCGAAATAAACTGGATGAAGGAACTAATGTGTTTGAATGCCATTAAATGCCTCAAAAATGCAAAATAAGTGTCAAAATTGATCCTCTGGCGACAGCCATGCGTAACTGTTCCAAATTTTCGTTTCAAATATTTCTATTCTGTTTCACATGTTTCAAATAATCAAATGTGATTCATATCTTCAAATTTGTTTCAATTGTTTCAATTGTTCCAAATTACAGAGAAGAAACGGCGCCGTAAAGCAAGGATGACACGCAAAATTGTGAAGCGTTCCACATTTTTTGTGTGAAGAATCCAATTTTCTTTGGAACTTTACATAGATAGTATTTGGAGACTTTGAATTCAACGAATAAAGCCTCCTTAGCTCAGTGGCAGAGCACTAGTCTTGTAGGAATAAAGGTAACTAGGGGTCATGAGTTCAATTCTCATAGGAGGCATCGTTATGTCATTACTCATCATGGAATCTTGATGAAAGACTTATATAAAACCGTTCTGAATTTGAAAGATTGACTGCGTCGGATTTTATTATCTTTGAATCTGCAGTCAGGATTGCCGAGCGGTCCAAGGCGCTGCGTTCAGTTCGCAGTCCAGACTTCTAGGCGAGGGTTCGAATCCCTCTTCTTAGACTCGTTCATGGCACTTTTCATATTATCGTTTTGCATTCGTCTACCGTTAAATTGTTTTTGTGACATTCTTAACGGTAATTGAGCAGATGTGGCCAAGTGGTTAAGGCGACTGACTAGAAATCAGTTTCCCTCTGGAAGCGTAGGTTCGAATCCTACCATCTGCGCAGCGTTTGAAATCTTTTCTTTACAGAACTGCATTTTTACATTATGGCGCCCGAAATCCAAGTACTTCAAAGGGATGTCTCTAACGAACGACGACTTCAATGAAACTTAGTCGACTGTATGAGCGATGAATAGTTTTTTAGTAATTCTGTATGTTTAATTTCCCCTTGAAAGATTCAGTAATTTTAATATTAGTTTTATCAAAAACTTAAATTCTTAAAATGCCACAGTTTTGAAAGAATTTGATGTATTTTTGAACAAGAACGCCTCTAAATCCATAATACGAACCAACTAGCTATAAGGCATGATAGAATCCTCGGCTGCTTAACTACAAACAACAGTACCCACCATAGGTATTGGCTCACCCAATCCAAATTTCAGTGTTTTAATCCGCGCGAGATAGGCCTTCCAGCGAAAGATTTTTCTAAATACTAATTTTGATCGTAGAAAAATCACGTTGGTTTTTATTACAAAGAAAAAGCGCCGGAATTAATCGTTCTGATTTTTAATTGGGTAATTATTGAAGGGTTTTGTTATGATAATCAATAGACATGAGGTTTTCAGCCTTTGTTTATTTTGGCGTGGTTTGGAGTAGGGTTTGTATGGGCACTTCGATGAAAATTAGTATTTAAAAAAATGTCCGCGCCAGACACCATAGGGCCTATTTTGAGCGGGTTAAAACAATGAAATTTGGATTGAAGCTAGCCAATACCTATGGTGGGTACTGTAAGCTTCAATGAACTGGACATTCCGACAGTGTCTAATTTACTTCTCTGTCATTTTGGTCAAGAAACAGAGAGCTTCTAATGGTTCCGTTTACAGAGGCAGAGTTCATGAAGATTTTGACATTGAATTACACACGAAAATCCATTTGAAAGACATGTTTCCTTAATTTGGCTTAATCCGGCAACTGCAGTAGAAGGACAAAACGACATACTACAAGATCGTTGACTGGACTACATTTCAAAGTATTCCATACGGAATACATATACTAAAATTGGAACGATACAGAGAAGATTAGCATGGCCCCTGCGCAAGGATGACACGCAAAATCGTGAAGCGTTCCACATTTTTTGTGTGAAGAATACAATTTTCTTTGGAACTTTACATATTATCGTTTTGCATTCGTCTACCGTTAAATTGGCTAGCGCGTTCGGCTGTGTATAGACGTGTCTAACTGATCTCCCAAGAGTGACATCTTGCTGTGAGTCAAAAAACTATTTTGTTCCTTTTTTTTTCTCTTTTGTTATACTCGTGCTTGTATTTCGTTGTTTCTCTTGTTGCTTGTTAAGCGCCATTTTGGTTTTGTCTTGATTGTTTTGCATTGTTTTTTTCCCCGTCTCCTTTCCCCTTTTATTGTGGGTAAAATGGGAACGGAATCCCCAGACGTCTGGCCACGTACTGCCGAAATCTCTTTTGGTAATACTGAAGTGACCAGGCATGAATTCTACGAATGTTTCGATGAAGGTAGCAACGAATCTGATAGCATCTTTGATGCAATTTCTCGCCTACCAGGACGAGCTATTTGCGTTTTCCGAATTGGTTTCAAGACCGTCAAAGACCATATGGAATTTTTGGATAAATTTAGTGCTAAGGAATCTGTAGTTATTAGTGGAAAGGAGGTCCGAATTAGAGTCAGAGATAGGTTAGTTAACCTTGTAAGAGTTAGAATCCAACATTTCAAATTCGATGATGACCTTAGCCTGCTAAACAAGAGATTGCGCGAGTATGGAGTGATTTCTCGGATTTTTTGGGACACGTATCAGGATAGGTCACTTCCAAGGTGGAACGGGATAAAGATGTTAAATGATAGACACCGAACATACAATCAAGGTGTGGAAACTCACTCACATATGAGTGTCTGTATTCAATTTATCTCGATATACTGAGAGTAGGTACTTTTACTTACACGTTATAATTGCAGGTTAGTAGTAAGCACAAGATCAAAGATGATATACAACTTGACTCACAACTCAGTAGCAGATTTCGTTATGGCTGCCTTCACTTCCACACTCGTGAGGCTAAACAGTAATCCTCGCTCACCATCCCTCAAGCCTCTAACACTCGACGCTAGATGGCAGAATGAGTTTTGCTTAACACTCCTCCTCATTCGACACTAGCTTTGATTTCAAATACTTAACTTAAACATGAAGGATTACAAAAATTAAACATTTGAGAAATATGATCCAACTTCTTAATCAAATTTTCTTTTGAATGATCTATCGTATGAACTTAGACATCCTCTTCGGGTACTTCCACAATTCCAAGTCCTGCCATGATTTTTGATTGGCTGATCCCATCAATCGCTTTGGTAAAAGCATCAGCAAGTTGTTCTCTCGTGTTCACGTAAGAAATCTCGATTGTCTTCTTGAAGATCTGCTCCCTGATGAAATGGTACCGCACATCAATGTGCTTCGACCTTTTGTGTGATTCAGGATTTCTTGTTAGTGAGATGGCACTTTCATTGTCGCACAGCAGCCGAGTTGGATTCGTTTGCTCTTCTCCCAACTCAGAAAGTAAACGTCGTAGCCATATCACTTCTCTAGACGCGTCGCTCGCTGCTATATATTCCGACTCCATCGTGGACAGGGCAACTATTGGTTGTCGACGGCTCGACCAGGTTACCGCAGCTCCGTTGAGGACGAATACAAATCCGGAAGTGGATCGCCTGGTGTCTGAATCACCGGCATAGTCAGCGTCTGAATAACCGGTTAGGAGATTATTGTCAATGTGTCGACCGTTGAAGCATAGTCCATGGTTACGCGTTCCAGCAAGGTACTTTAGTACCCTTTTTGCTGCTTTCCAATGGGTAGGTCCAGGGTTTTCACAGAATTTCGCCAGTTGTCCCGCGATGAAAGCTATGTCTGGTCGTACCGTGATAGCTGCGTACATTATGCTCCCCACGGCTTCGCGGTAGGGCACATTGGACATTATTTCTCTTTCTTCTTGCTCTTGAGGAGACATTTCTTTTGACAGGGCTGTGGCTCCTTTGTCAGCTGGTAGTGTAACGGGGTGGCAGTTGCTCATGTTGAATTTGGATAGTACTTTGTCAATGTACTGTGGTGCAGCAAGAAAAATTCGCTTGTTGATTCGATCTCTGGAAATCACTAGGCCTACGAAGTGATCAGCGGGTCCATATTCCATTTCAAAGTTTTTGTTCAGGAAATTTACTGCTTTGTCGGTGATTGCTAAATCACTTGCGGCTACAAGTCCATCATCCACCCATATTGCTATGATAAGCATATGGTCTTTGGTGAAACGATAATAAATACATGGATCCGCGTTGCTTTGGTTCAGACCAAATGCAATAAGTGAAGAATGCAACTTCTGATTCCAAATCCGGGACGCTTGTTTGATTCCATAGAGGGATTTGTTCAAACGACAGACTTCTTTTTCCCGTCCAGTAACGATGTATCCCTCAGGTTGAGAAATGAAAATTTCCTCTTCAATTTCGCCATTAAGGAAAGCAGTTTTCACATCGAGTTGGGTTAATTCCAGATCGCGAGAAGCTGCAATTGCGATTAACACTCGAAGAGAATCGTAGCGGACGACTGGGGCGAATGTTTCTTGATAGTCAATGCCTTTGGTTTGGCGATAACCTTTTGCAAAGAACCGAGCCTTCCTTCTTTTCGGTAGCCCATCTTTTCCTGTTTTAATTTTAAAATTCCAGCCACTTGGAATACAAACTCGTCCAGGTGGCAAAGGTACGACTGTCCACGTGTTGTTTTTAGCATGAGATAACATTTCGTCATCTGTAGCCAATTTCCAAAGGTTTCCTTCTGATGATTCCATAGCCTCTTTGAATGTCTTGGGTTCGTAAAAGATGAACTCAAAAGCTTGGAAAGCCATCGTTGTGGTAGCCATGATACTTGGCGCTTCCATTACTTCGTCTGCAACCATTCCCCACTGCTTCTTGGGGACTCTTCCTCTCAGTGATTTTCTGACAGGTGTAGTCGCTTTTCCCGTTTCTTTGTTAGACAGATCCTTCTTGTTGGCTACAGTATTGATCCTCTCTTTTTCATTAACATGGTTGACGGGAGCCTCCAGATTGATTATTTCTTCTGATTCTGAATGGTTTGTGTTTTCGTACACTTTGACATGGCGGCTAATGTGTGTTTTTCCTGTCGATTCTACGAAAATCCGACTGGCTTTCTGATTCTCACATTCACCGACGTATATTCCTTTGATTGCTTTAGCATCCAGTTTTTGTCTCTCTGCATCAGGTACAAATACATATGCTGTTGATCCGAAGACTCGAAGATTGGATACATTGGGTTGCTTTCCGTGCCACAATTCATATGGTGTGCAGTGTCTCCTTTTTGAAAATGTTCTGTTTAAAGTATACACGGAGTAGTTAACTGCTTCTGCCCACAGAGTAAGCGATAGTTTCTTTGCATGGATAATGCTACGTGCCGCTTCAACAGTCGTTCGATGATCTCTTTCCGCTTTTCCATTTTGCTCAGGAGTATGAGCGGCACTTGTCTGCATCATAATCCCTTGTTCGGATAGCCATTGTTTGAATTCGTTCCCTGTGAACTCACCACCGTTGTCAGATCTTAACATTCTAACTCTTTTTCCAGTTTCACATTCCGTCTTCTTGGTGAATAATTTGGTGCAATCAATGGCTTCTGATTTAAGTTTCATGAAGTATACTGTTTTGTAGCGGCTAAAATCATCCTTGAAGAGAATATAGTAACGTGCTCCATTTGGTGATGAGACTTGCATAGGTCCCACCACGTCAGAATGTATTAGTTCCCCCACTTGTGTGGTGATGCTTTTGCTGGTTTCAAACGGGAGTTTATGCATCTTCCCAAGGCTGCAGCCATGGCATGGATTCAGTATTTTCTTTCCATCTTTGATTACTTCCATTCCACTCACTCCTTCTCCGTTCGCCATCCGAATGATGATCTCTTCATTAACATGTGCAAACCTTTCATGCCATACGTTCATCGTAGCTTTATTCGAACTCGCAACCATGCTAAAGACCGCTCGTGGTTGAGCAGAAAGGTCAAGTCGATAGAGAGTCTTTCCGACACGCGAGCCAGATAGAATATTCTGTCCATTCTTGGAAATGTGCGCCATGTTGTCGACAAACAGCACTTGATAGCCATTGTCTGTGATACAGGCCACCGATATTAGATTCACATTCAAGTTGGGGACATATAGAGCGTCCTTAATGGTTCCAGTTTGTTTCTCACCATTGCTCATCATTTCCACTTCAATGTCTCCTATTCCATGAGCAAACAATTTCTTCCCACCGATTCCGCCAACGGACCACGTTCCAGGTTCAATATGATGTAGTCTGGAGAAGTAATGCTTTTGGTCGGACATGTGTTGAGTGCACCCTGAGTCCAAATAGAAGACGTTCGGTTCACATGCGCTCAGACATGATGTTGAGACGAAGACGAAGTCATCTCGTCTTTCTGGTGTAGCAGTTGGATTGTCATTTGCTATATTTGCTCTCTTCGCACCATTAGCTTGTCTTTCACCTTCATCTGCGATTCTTTTTCTACATTCGAATGCATAGTGCCTGCTCTTCTTGCAGTATGTGCAGTACGCACTGTCACGGGCAATCTGTTCTTTAGTTCTTATTTGGTTCTGAAATACAAATAGGACATTGTGGTGAACATAATTAAATTTGTGTTGATGTATGTAGCTTACGGTTGTTTGGTACGTGTTTGGTCGACGACCACGTCCAAATCCACCACCATTTCTCTGTGTGCGAGCGCTCGGGCCTGGCCCTGCTTCCCCATAGAGGGCATTATTTTCATTCGACGTTGATGCTTGACTTGTCCCAGCACTGGGCTGTTGTCCTTGTGCAATTCGTTGATTAATTTTCCTTTCTTCTGTGACAAGTCGGGCCCTTAGAGCATCAAGGGTCTTGTCTGCATCTCCCATACTATCCCACGATGATACTAAGTGGTCAAATCTCGAAGGAAGGCTACACAGTATTTTGGTCATCACGTCATGTTCATTGACATTTACTCCAAGATCATTGAGTTGTGATGCCATAGACTCCAGTGCCGTCACATGGATCATGATGTCTTCTCCGTTTACATAGCTGCATGAATCCAAAGTGGCTGTTATGACTTTTGTATATTCAGATTTCAAGTCACTATAGCTTAATATACCTGAGGTTGATGAATTCTCTGTGAAGTAGGTGCTTATTATCAGCAGCTCTTTGTAGGTATTGAGTATTCAGTCTACTCCACATTTCGTGTGATGATCTACAGTTGAACAAAGCCTTCTGTCTTGTTTCATCATTAGCATTGAATATCAGCATCCTTGCATAACAGTCTCTTTTTCGCCATGAATATATCGCTTCCTCATTCACACACACAGCATTATCACCTTCACCCTCAAATTCCTCTTCAGGAATGGGTTCAACACCCTGCATCAATGAAAATTGTGAGAAATAATCCACAAGGGAAAAGAAAATTTTTGTTCGAACAAAATTTACATCAACTAAATCTTTCAGTTCCTTGAATTCGAACATCAACTCCATTGAATGCTTCCAATTTTGAAATAGGGTTCCATCAAATCTTCTCGTATGCTTTATAGCATCGAGTGTTAGAGTTTGTTCCATACTTGATTCGTTATATGCAGCCTCGTGGTGCTGGGCCCATAACCTGTTAAATGATAGACACCGAACATACAATCAAGGTGTGGAAACTCACTCACATATGAGTGTCTGTATTCAATTTATCTCGATATACTGAGAGTAGGTACTTTTACTTACACGTTATAATTGCAGGTTAGTAGTAAGCACAAGATCAAAGATGATATACAACTTGACTCACAACTCAGTAGCAGATTTCGTTATGGCTGCCTTCACTTCCACACTCGTGAGGCTAAACAGTAATCCTCGCTCACCATCCCTCAAGCCTCTAACACTCGACGCTAGATGGCAGAATGAGTTTTGCTTAACAAAAGACTGGAGTTGTCAACGTGGATATGGAGATCAACAAGGGCATTCCGTCTTATATCACCTTTGGAAGCTACAAGGATCCACTAATGGTGTCTTATCCCTTTGTCGCCTGACGGGACATTTTTGGCCCAGTACTGAATTCGAGAGAAATCCGGGAACGCGCGAGAATGGAGAGACTCCGTCGCGGGACGTAGCTTAACGCGCGGTTTTTCTCCATTTCTGCCCTACCGATTTTGACGAAAAAGCCTGTGCAGTGAATTCGGTCACTTGGTAGTGCGGTGACCGAAATTTACTCGGTTCGGACAGTTGGTTATTGAATTAAAGTGAAAATCGCAAACGGGACAGAAATGTCCCGCTAGACGGTTAAACAGGGGAAAACGCCTAAGTGTCCAAGGCGCCCCACGACTGACGGGACATTTTTGTCCCGTCAAGTCAAAACACGGGGAAAACACGGTCCCTGAGAGGGGAGGCTCAACGCTCCCTCATGTTCTCCTTCAGGCACGGGAAAAAGAAACTGATGTTCGATGGGCGGCCACCAGTAATGGTGGCGCACAAACGCCCCTGCCTCTTGTACGTTTTTATCTCTGAACTCGGATCGTTCGTCGTGCTAGACCTGACTGGCGCTTCAAACGGAGGAAAGAATAAAAAATATTCCTTGTAGCTCCTAATGCATGCTCGATCCCGCTAGTTAAGCAACTATTGATAAGGAAATGTGATCCTTTTGGCCAATGCAAAAACAAGACTAATCGTGCTCATTTTCTTCGACTGTGTATTTACAGGTTGACCAGAAATGAGCAATAGGAAGAAGAGCAAGAAGAACGGCTCGGGGGACGAGGAGAAAGACCCGAAGCACCCGAACAATGACCCAAGGACCAAAGTTACGCAAAAGCAAACAGAACAGATGAAAAAGCTTGGTCTTGGGAATCGAAAAGATTCGACGCCAGATTACAATCCAAAAGATTCGAAAAGCCGGAGAAAACGCAAGCGCGAAAAGGCGAAAATGGTGCTAGAGGAGCAAGAGCGCACGACGCCTCAGAATGAACCAGTTGTTGAGCCTGGCAATGAGATTCAGAACGAGGTTCTTGAAACCGTTCCTGAAGGTGAAAATAGGGTTGAACCCCCGGTCCTGGATCTGGTTGACTCGCCAGATTCGGACAAAGACGTTGGACCTAAATCAAAGCCGAGGCAGCGGATGTCATCGTCAAGTCAAAGTGGCTCTGACGTTGATCGCAGACGCAAAGCTGAGAGAACGCCGAGCCCGAGTGGCTCTGACGATGATTATGAACGAAAAGCTGGGGGCTCGTCGAGCCAGAATAGCCAATCCGGTGAAAGTCAGAGCGGCTCTGATGACGAGAAAAGCGACGACGAATTCGCTAAGCTTCGTAAAGAAGCTGAAAAGGATGAAATGTGCGTGACTTTGGATAGACGTGAAGTCCAGCAAATGAAGCGATGCTGGGTGGGCACAAAACCAGGTCCGCTGAGTAGTAAGCCCGGTATGAGAAAGACGATGGTCGAGCCCAGTACGAGCGAGGCGATGGTCGAGCCCAGTACGAGCGAGGCAATCGTCGAGCCCAGTACGAGCGAGGCAATCGTCGAGCCCAGTACGAGCAAGGCGATTAAAAGACCGAGATTTGAGGTTCAAGACTTGAATCTTTTATGTGACTCCTCATCACCTAAAAGACGTAGAGTGACCCGAGCTAGAATGGATGAAGAAGATGCACTCAGAGAGAAGGCTCGACAGGCCCATGAAGTTTCAAGGAAACATAAGAGGCGAATCCAGGAACCGGAGACGCTCGGGAAAGCGAAAGACCCAAATCGCCCCGCAAAGAAAGTTAATTCTGATCATGCCAAGCTTAATATGCAGAAAAAAGCTGACGGAAAGAGAATTAGCGAGAGCGAAGCAATAAATCGGCTCTATAGAGAAGTGAAAATCTGGAACGATGGCGATCCCAGTCACGGAAGGGGCAACTTCCAAGAAGATCCATTTCCTTTCATGGTCAAACCCAGTGAGATCGGAGTGAGGACGGAATTTTTTAAGCTCAAAAAAGTCTGGGAACCGATCGATATCTTTATGATGATGTTCAACACACCCAGCACCGATGGAATATACAACGATACGATTGAACGTATCGTAACTTCCACGAACGAATATATCAATGAGAATTGGCCATTTGAACGCGGTCAACCACCGGCGAGGAAGGTTGGCGGCCGACCCGAGGGTGCACGGGTTGGACCGATTGGTGACGTAGGCAGATACGTTACAAGGGCGGAATTACTATCGTTCCTGGGCCTGAATTTTCTGATGGGCTATCATCGTTTGCCCGAGCTTGAGCTTTACTGGGAGATGAAACCCGACACCGGTTTCAGACTCGGCTTATTTCCGCAGGCAATGACGCGAGATCGATTCAAATTCATTTCTAAACACATCGCAATCACGTCACCTGCTGAAATAGAAGAGAACGACCGGGAAAGGGATAAGGAAGAACCGCTCGGACGAATCAGATGGCTTATCGATAACCTCAACGCTCGATTCGGGGATTTTAGACAGTCACCCAGAGCGCAGAGTATCGACGAGAGCATGGTCAAGTTCAAGGGCCGCTCATTGATAAAGCAAAGGATGCCTGACAAGCCTGTGAAAAGTGGCTTCAAAATCTTTAGCCGATGCGACAGTGAAGGCTACACTTACGCATTCGAAATCTATCAAGGCCTGAGAGAGAGTAAAAACCACGCTGCTCAAGCTGGTAGAAGTGCCAAAGAGACCGTCTTCGATCTGTGCATTCCCTTGGAAGGCAAAGGGCACATAGTCGCTTTTGACCGGTTCTTTTCGAGCATTCCTCTCGTTGATCGACTCTACGACATCGGTGTCAATGCCGTTGGAACGATAAAGAAAAGCAAAGCAGATCAGCCGATTCTCTTTGAAAGCGATCTGAGAAAAGACCAATACGTTGGCAGAATCGGAGGCAAAGGTCCCCGTAAAGCAATATTTATGTGGCACGACTCCAAAACCTTCCGAGTCATTTCTATCTATCACGGCTCGGATTTGGTTGAGGTGAAGCGGAAGCAAAAAGACGGCAAGTACAAGATGAAAACTTGCCTGAAAGCCTTTGCCGATTACGGAAAGTACATGGGCGGCGTAGATACGGCCAATCAGATGCGGTCATACTACGAGAGGGGCCGAAGGTCCAGGAAATGGTGGCACAGAATTTTCTTTTCCCTTTTGGAGACCACCTTAGTGAACAGCTGGATCTGTTACAAGGATTTGGTGAAACGCATATGGCGAACGGGGATGATAAGGGAGAGCCCCACGAATTACTCGGGGATGATAAGGGAGAGCCCCACGAATTACTTCCATTTAAACGCAGTGTGACGATGAGCCTTCTCGCACGCGGTATAAATTCTGAGAAGCAACGAGCCGGGAGGATCGGGAAATTGGCGCCCAAGATTCATCCCAGTACTCAAGTGAAAAATAAGAGAAGGAAAAAAGTAATCTCAGCGTTGGAAAAGAGCTGCGCTTCGACAATGTTGGCATTCACATACCGATCTTCTCTTCGAGAAGAGGACGGTGTGAATGGTGCCAGAGTCACCGAACCAGGACGGTGAGAGTGGCCGAGAAAGGAGACAGGCGAGGCTTGGAATCGAGACCTTTCTCGAAGTGCCAAACTTGCGGAATTCACCTTTGTCTCTCTAAGAAACGTAATTGTTTCAAAGAGTTTCATGATACCAAGTATTGCCAGCCCTCTAATGCGGAGGAGCCTATATACGGCTCGGACTCCGATTCGGCTCAAGATGATGGCGCTGGAGAAGAGGATCCGCAGCCATATAATCTCATCCTCATCGACCTCGGACGATAGTTTCCATTGTAATGACCGTAATTTTCGTGATGATTATGAAGCTGATCGAGATGTAATTGAAGGAAATTGAAAATACACGAAATTTAAACTGAAAATACAAATGCCTCGTGTTCTTTATTGAGTCGCACACCCCCAAGTAAGGCCGTCGGAGTATGATAGAATTGCTACGACTGCCTGAACGGGGGCTGATGCGACTCGCGAGTCTCCGGGCATAGGGCGGGCGGGTGGGTCCGGAGACTTCGGCCTTGGTGGCGGCTGGCCGAATCCACAACACATTGTCTATATCTTCACTATCGAGCTCTGGCAGTTGGCCATACTTGGGTGATGACGAAAGAATTTGGTGGCGGCTGGCCGTGGTAACAACTGCTAAGTGTTGTTCCAAATCCATACGCAGATGGTGCAGCCCTCGGGCGGCACCTGCTGAGGTTGAAGTGCTCGCAACCGGCGTGGGACCCGGTTGAGCTGGAGCTACCCCTGCGTATGGCCGTCGTGGCATGAAAGAGTTGTCCCGGCGGCCGGAACGGGGGTGGTCTCCCGCCTGACGGGACATATATTCGATCATAGTGATGCCTCACGCCTGACGGGACATAAAAGTCTGACCGTTGCGATCGGTGGCGACTGACGGGACACTCATTTTCCCTGAGTCTACCGACTGACGGGACATGTCTGGCTAAAAAATGGGTTCCGACCAAGACTGACGGGACATTCCTGACGGGACAAATCTGGCTTGACCATGAATTTCTTTGTTCTGAACTCTGAAATTTTATGAGCCGTCTACCGACACTTGGGAAAGACTCTGGCCCAAGAATCTTTTCGATCGCGACATTACTTTTGTCTCGGTCGATAAAGGGTTATGCAGGGCAAATGCACACATGCCGCATGTGTGATTCTCCCACCCATGTCTTAGCTAATTGCCCCAAGCAACCCCGTAATTTAACTAACCCCAGCACCATTTCAAAAGAGCCCATTGGAACACGTAGCTATAGTAGTGCACTGACAAATCGTGCCCCAGTTAGGACAACTGTTGGAAAGCCCCAGGAGACAGGCCCGATTGGTGGCGGTAAAATGCCAATTGCTCCAACTTTTGACGCCATTTCATTCCCCGAGTTAGCGCAGAGGTCAGCGATATTGACTGTAGTCGTTCCTGATGGAGCTCCAGAGGAGCCAATTTCGAGGCCTGTTGAGGCTGAATCTTTTTCTAACACCAATAGCGACGCTGAAGACGCTAGCTGTGTGGATCCGTATGTAAATCGGTAAAGAAAAAGAAAATAAAAGAGACGAGGGAATTCCGTGACGAACAAAAACAATCGGAAAAAAGGAGTCGTACTGCCTTTTCCCATTCCTCCGGCGAGGAAGCTGTAAGTATTGGGAATGATGTAGCTCAGTTGGTTGAACTCGGGTCTACGACTCGAGAGGTCCCAGTTTCGATTCCGGGTGTGGTCATCAATTCCTCTCCCATCCTTTCTGAGGGGGGCGGTATGCCAACCGATTCAATTGCACTTGAAGTGCCACCTTTTTCGTACACGATGGCTCAGATGGATAACGAGGCGGTTGAAGAGATGGAAGCAACCGAGCTGGTCTCTGGTTCAAATCCCGAAGGGGTAATTTCTTTTTCCGATGGGAGTATACAACCAGGCCAACGGCCACTTGATTGTCAGGCGACTAGTCATGTGAGCGAGACTCAGGAGTCCTTGGGCGGGCCCCTCGGCACTCCTTCGACTCCTATAGTAGAAAGAACTCTCAAAGCAATGGAAGCCTTTAGAAGGAAAAGAACCCAAGGAAACAAGCCCCAATCCTCTAAACCCAAATTTTGAAATTAATCATGACTAACATCGCGACATATAATATCAACAGAATATCGTCACCTGACAAACTTCAAATTATTGGTGGCATTACTAGGTAGTAATACCTAGTATTACCTAGTTACCTAGTAATACCTAGTTTTTTTTTCACTACTTTACCTAGTTCTACTTTACCTAGTTTCTCTCCGGGCTACTTTAGTAATAGTAAAACCTAGTTTTAAGAAAAAAATACCTAGTAATAAGAAAAACATTACCTAGGTAATTTGTCTTTTTTTTTACACTGTTGCCAAAGGAATAAATACCCAAATTTTCTGTAATTGTCATTTGTCGCTTATCGCTATTCATTTGTTTCCTTTTTTCCCTTTCTCCTGACAGAGCCTGACGCCTGAGCCTGACTGAGTTAGTCTATCAGTCTATCTACTGTCATTAGAAATTACATGCAATTCTGCACCTGAATAACCCAAAGTTTAAGTATGAATATGAAATAAATGGTTATTTTACAAGCATTCGTTATTTTTGTAACGTATTTAATTGTATTGCAGGGACTTGTTTAGTTTGTCTAGCATTTTTTATTGGAATTGTCACATCCTATTCCTAAGCGAGAAAACTTCATTTCACTTGTAACTGTTGCAAGCTGCACACGAATAACTGACGTATGAAATATGAATTTGTTTATAGTTGTACAGGCATTTCTTATGTTTTTGATATATTGTATTGTATTGCAGGTCACATCCTAAGTGAGTCAAGTTGTCAACTTCATTTCACTCGCAAGCTGCACATGAATAACTTTGTGTTTGAGTTTGACGTATGAATTTGTTCATAGTTTCAATAGCATTTCTTATTATTTTGATATATTTTATTGTATTGCAGGGCCTCATTAAGTCAGTCCATCTACTTTTTGTCACATCCTAAGTGAGTCAAGTATTCAACTTCATTCATTCGCAAGCTGCACCTTAACTTTAAGTCTGAGACTCTGAGGTATGAATTGGTTCATAGTTTTAATAGCATTTCTTATGTTTTTAATAATTTGTATTGTATTGCAGGGCCTGATTAAGTTAGACTTATCTACTTTTCATTGGCAATTGTCACTGTCCTCATTGGAAATTGAGCCAACTTCATTTAAATGGCAAAACGAAAACGTTCGTCTAACCCACGAGCAGGCACTTCACATGACGATGACTACATTCCGGTGATGGATGACGTTAGGCTGTCTTCAACTCCTTTCAAAACGTATGGGACTGACTCTTCTACGGCCCAAGAATCTCACGAAGAAAGCGAAGATAGTGAAAGCGAAATCAGTATCAGTGGTCGATCTTCGCGCCTCTCCACAGTTACTAAATCATCCAATAATACTAAAGCAAGAGGTCCGAAAAAGAGAAGTCCCATTTGGAATTTTTTTGATACCAGTGGAGAAGGAAAACAACTGAAAACCAAATGCAATCTGACGAAAATTGTTGATGGTAAAGAGAAGAAATGCACATACTCCAACAAAGGCAGAAATACCACAAATATGAGGCTTCATTTAAACAACTATCATCCTGAGCAACTGAAACATCTACAGTCAGAAGAATTGAAAATTGCTGAACAGACTCTGAATTCATCATCACGCAGCTCATCTGTTACTAGTTTCTTCAAATCTAAATCTTTCGGTGTCCCAGTCCACAAAAGAAATCCTCTCCCACAAAACAGTACATCGTTCCAGACATTGAAGCTTGATCTAACACGACTTTGTGCCTGCACGTCTTTTCCTTTAAGTATGGTGGAATCAGAGGAATTTCAGAAGCTCATTCATAATTTAGATTCCCGCTCTGCTGATAGCCTTCCCTGTAGAAACACTCTTAAGAAATGGGTAGTTAAATATTCTGAAGACATCATGAAAAAAGTCATTTCTAACTTGCAACTTGTGAAAAACTACTTCCTTTCTATGGATATTTGGAGCCAGCCTGGACTTGACAAATTTTATTTGGGCATTGTGGCTATTTATTACAATCATACAACTGAAAAACAAGAAGTTGCTGCTTTGGCTTGTCGTGATTTTCCTCACCCACACACTGGGGCACGTATCAAAGAGTTGTTCGAGAAAATCTTCAAAGAATATGGACTTGACACCAGAAAAGTTATTCGGTTTACAACTGACAAAGGGTCAAACATCGTCAAAGGATTACAGCCATACACAGTGTTTCAACGGAAGCCTACGGTTCCATCAGTGGATCTTTTTGAAGAAGGAGCAGTGAATAATGTAAACGATGCTGAAACAGATTCTTTTGTCGAAATAGAATTAGACATTGAGTTCGACGAAGGAAATGAATCTGACCATTCGGAAGATGATGAATTTGATTCTGAATCGGACAGCGGATTAGGAGGAATGGATTCAAATGTGATCGAAACGGAGTACAGTGATTTCCTTGAAATTGAAGAATTTTATCGTCAAGCATTTGGCAAACGTCTATCTTGCGTGGCCCACGCCCTCAATCTCGTTTTTTCACAAAATCTTGGATGACAAAAAATCAAGTTTGGGCAAGCTGAGGAAAGCAGTTCTTAAACTTCTGAAGAAAATCAATGCTTCTGGGGTCGCCAATCAACAGCTGAAGTTGTTGACAGGGAAAAAATTGCTGAAAGTGGCGGTAACCCGTTGGAATAGTTTTTATTATGTCCTCAAACGAGTTCTACTTTTAAAGTCGGCGATTATCGATGTCTGCAGAGATAGATTATGGGGGATTGATTTTGATTGGGCAGATGTGGAAAAATTTGTGGCCTTTTTAAAGCCACTAGCTACCGCGACAACTTACTTAGAAGGTGATTACCCAACGGCTGCTGCTGTTATTCCAGAAATCTTGAGCCTGCAAGAACATTTTGTCAACGCGAAAGAGACTGATGCGTCACTTCGGCGTATCAGTGATCAAGTTCTGGCTGAGTTACAAACGCGTTTCAAAACCATCATGAATGTTACTGATGATGATTTCGACATGACTTGCTTGATGTGCACAATGCTGAATCCTAGTAAAACACTTGAACTGCCAGGTGAGCTGTTTGATGAAGGAAAGAGAAGACTGAATGAATTTCTAAGGACTGAGATGAATCAAGGACTTTGCTTAGTTTCCCAAATGCCAGTACCCAGTACGTCTCAGGAAGGCAATGCTGCTGTTAGTCCTGAACAAGTAACCACATCAAATTTCAGCGCAGGTTAAAACGATATAACTATTAAACTTTTCATCCATTTCCTAGTAATAAATACAAGTAATTAACTGATTCTTTCTTTTAATCTACAGATAAACCTCAGCATTTTAAGAGTCGAAGGCTTGTAAACACACCATCACTGCCAGCTACCGTATCAAAAGAGGAGGAGTTGAAACAAGAAGTTCAAGATTACATCTTAATGATCGACAAAGGAGAATTCAGCCAAAAATGTGATGTCCATCAATTTTGGAAAGAAAAATTGGGTAGATTTCCCACTCTAGCACCACTTGCCTTGCAGTACCAGGCCATGCCCGCAACTTCCGCATCAGCAGAGTGTCTTTTCTCGTGTAGTGGCCTTTCCTGCAAAGGGAAAAAAACAAATGTTTCTTCCGTTTTGCTTGAATCTGAAACTCTGTGCCGGTTTAACAGAAATTTAGATTCATAACTTATTCACAACTCAAGTTGTAGAAGAAATAAAGAAAGAATAATCAAAGAATCAAACTGCTCGACTTGTTTATCGTATTTTTTAAACTAGGTATAACTAGGTTACCTAGTTTTAAATTACTACCTAGTTTTTTATTACTACCTAGTTTTCTTGCCGCTACTTTTTACTATTACCTAGTACCTAGTTTTTCGGCCACTACTTTACCTAGTAATTTTTTAAAACTAGGTATTTAGTAATAGTATTACCTACTTTTTTTTGAAAACTCGGTAAAAAGTAATAGTAATACCTAGTTTCGAAAATAACTAGGTTGCCATCAATACTTCAAATCATACTTAATTTCTTTTTACATCATAAACTTGATATTATATGTTTGCAAGAAGTAGTATTCCACTCCAGCACCATTTAAAATAACCCATTACCAGATGCACACAAATCTCGGGCCTAGGAAACATGGGACAGCCATCCTAGTACGACACGTCCTGAGTGTCAACAACAGTTTGTTTGAACCAGAGGGGAGGCTGATAGGCTTGGAAGTAAAGGGTTTTGCTTTCGTGTGTATTTACGCCCCATCTGGTGACCAAAATAAAACTTATAGGGATTCTTTCCTCCGTCAAACTATTCCGGCTTATGTTGCCCAGTATAAGGCACCAGCAGTTATATTGGGAGATTTTAATGCCGTGGACGAGATCGATGATCGGAAAAGTAGCAAGACAACACCATCACAAATTAGACTAGCATTGCTAGAACCCCTCCGAGATTTAGTAAAAGCCCTTTCATTAACAGATGTCTGGAGAGATATTCGGAAAAATGAACCTTGTTGGACGTACAATTGTGCGACTAGCCAGGCTAGATTAGACAGAATTTATTGTCAGCATCACATCAAATTTTCTGATATCCTTTTGCACGACTTACCACTTGGGGATCACAGACCAATCGTAGGGTATATAAACAACACCACCCCTCCTCGTGTAGTGAGAAACAAGTCAAAGGATTTATGGAAACTTAACATGTCAATCCTCGAGGAGAAGGAATACATAAAATTAGTGCATGTTTTTATTGACGAAATGTCCCAACATACATCCCATATTGAAAACATAGACCACTAGTGGGAGAACACTTTCAAACCTGGCCTCAGGCGTTTATCAATTAATTATTGTAGAAAGAGAATCTGTGATCAGAGAGTCAAACGGAAATTACTCCAACATCAACTAAATGAAACCGTGAACAATGCAAATTTCAATCATGCTCGCTACATGGAGTTGAAACGGGAGTTTCTAGCCTGGGAGCGAGAAGCATTGAGGGGATTTGCAATACGTTCACGCGTACAAAGTACAGCCGAAGAAGAGCCATCTACCTTTGATATGAACAAGTCAACGAGCAATTCCCAGAAGTCTCTGATCACTCAGCTCAAAACTAATGATAACTGTAAAATTACCCAACCTGAGCAGATCAACCTAGAAATAATTGAACATTTTAGTAGAATCTTTCAGAACCAGCCCTCCCCCAATACCCAATTAGCTGGGAAATTTATGGAAGGGATTAGGGGTGCACTTAACCGTACAAAACCCACTAATAACGATCCGGATGTAACAGTGGCAGCTCAGTCGTTAAACGCTCCAGTTTTCAATGGAGGAGTACTAGGTTCGATCCCGGAGAGTGACAACCCTCTAGTAGTTCCATTTACAGTAGAGGAAATTAACAATGCCCTTAGGGAAACTAAAAAGAACAAGGCCCCAGGTACAGATGGCATTCTTTTTGAGTTTTATTTAAAATTCTGGGATGTTATTGGTGTTCATTTTCTAGAGATGATGAATTGCGTACTGGAAAAAAGAAAATTTCAACCGTCACAGGGAAGGGCAGCCATAAGATTAGTCCCAAAAATCCCGACACCGAGTAAAATCACCGATTACCGTCCAATTTCATTGTTCAATACGGATTACAAGTTAATTGCGTCAGTATTGGCTTTTCCTCTGTGGAAATCTCTTCAAAACTCTCTAGATTCGCACCAAAAAGGTGGTGTACCCGGCCGCTATATCTTTGACAGCTTGTGTTTAATTCGAGATGCCATTGATAATACAGGCCGTAAATCAAAAGAGGCATCTTCCCTCAAACCGGCCGCCATTATCGCGTACGATTTGGAGAAAGCATATGACCTTGTCAATCGAGACGTACTGTGGGAAGTGATGACAGCCATGGGCTATCCCCCCCTGTTTGTTGATTGGTTAAAAACACTGTACAGTATAACTGAACTATGCCCATTGAACGGTAATGACATAGTCGGTACTGTGGACAATGCACAATACGTGAGGCAGGGGTGCCCTCTGTCGGTCCATCTGTTTGCCCTCTACATTGAACCGCTTTTAGTTTGCTTGTCTAGGGGTATTGACGGAATTGAACACTACGGAAAACGCATAAAATTTCGTGCATATGTAGATGATCTAGTAGTTTTTGCTTCATCAATGAAAGATGTACGTCGAGCATGCGAGATTATTCTGGAATTTTGTGCCTGGACAAATGCACGTATTAACAAGGGGAAGATAAAATTACTTGGCCTATGCTTCTGGACCATACAAAATTTCCGCAGTCCCTAGTGGCACAGTCGGCAGCGGCATCGGATGGGGTTTCTAAGGATAAGAGTTCGATTCCTAGTAAAAGCACCTTAGATGAAACACGTCGTAAACGCACATGGCCATATGATTGGATAACTCAAATAGACGAATTACCAAATATTGGAATTACTTTTTCTTCCGAAACAAAAACAATAGTTAAAAACAATTGGCAGAGACAGTTCAACATCATACAAAATATTCTCATCACAAACACACACCGTAATTTCACTTTTTATGGTCGCGTCCTGTTCATTAAACAACATGTCTTATCACAACTTGTTCATATAGCTCACGTACTTCCTTGCAACAAAACCCAGGCCCTTCTCCTCCAACAAAAATGCAACAAATTCCTTTGGGCACAACGAAGAGAGCATCCACCCCTAAATGTTTTGATCCGCCCCCGGCTTCAAAGAGGGCTTGGTGTTACTTTACTTTTTCAATTCTTCCTGTCCCTCTTCACCCGCCAAATATTCAAATCTTTGATCCATCCCGAGGCTATTGAGAGAACTGCAGGTGTTTATTGGTTGGGGCCACATCTCAAGAATCTCCTTCCACAAATCATCCAGCCTAAGTTTAAGGCGACCCATTTATCGCATCCATACTTCACCACCTCACTTTTAACCATCACCGATCTACTTAAAGCTGGCATCTTTACATCATCAACTGCATCCAATCACCGCGCCACCTACAATCACCTGATCGCTAACATTGGGCAACCAGGGAGAACAGAGATGGCGAAACCGGCCGGCCGAAACCGGCCGAGTCAAGGTCCGGACCTTGACTGGGCTTCCATCTGGCGTTGGGTGGCCAAAATCAAAGGAAGAAACGCTGAATTGGTCTGGGATTTTAACCATAACCAGCTCCCCACCAAAATGCGTCTCAAAAGTACCAATCTTTCAAACAACGACCAATGCCCTCTATGCAATGGCGGCCAAGAAACGGACGACCATCTAAAGCTACTTTTTTCAGAGAAAGCTGATATCGTTTTATGGCTCCGTATCCATTTGACGAAACTCGGATGTCTAAAGCCACTGAAAGCAGCAATCAATGGGGACGTTGGAAATGGCCCCAATAAAAAGAAAATACTGGCCCTCATCCAATCCTACATAATCACCGTCTGGACTGCCCGCAGCCAAAACCTCACCCCAGCCATAAACGAAATACAGTCTCTCTGGTCAAGCCTCCTTCATTAAGAAATCTCTCCCCAGATGTCACCTTCTAAACCCTAAATATTCTTTCTCAAAATTCTCAACAGAATTCTCCTTATCTATAATTATAATTAAAATTTCTTTGTTTCCCCCCAGATGTCGTACTGTTGATTTTCATTTCCACCAAAGTCTTTTTGCCCCTTTCAATTCCGTTTTGAAATGTATTTGTCTCATTGTAATTTTTCCTCCTTGGCCACAACAAGTCACTCATGTCACATATGTCAAAATGCCCAAATGTATCTGTAAAACAATTTAAATTTTACTTGTGACAATAAATCGTTTAATAAAAAAAAATTGTTTTTGTGACATTCTTAAAGTGAATTAGGCAGATGTGGCCGAGTGGTTAAGGCGACTGACTAGAAATCAGTTTCCCTCTGAGAGCGTAGGTTGGAATCCTACCATCTGCGCAGCGTTTGGAATCTTTTCTTTACAGAACTGCATTTTTACATTATGGCGCCCGAAATCCAAGTACTTCCCGTACAAAAATTTCAGCCGGTTTGAAGCTAACCGCTAGCTTACAGTGCGGGGGCTACTAGCTAATCATCCCAAGCTTATAGTCAGATTTTTTTTGTCCCTTTTCCCACTGGACAAAAAACAGCTAAAAGCCATTAAAAATTAGGTTGGCTACAGCTGAATTCTAGTTGAAAAGTTTCAACGAATTTTTAATTAAGATTTCCCTAGCTTATTCTTTCAAGCTACAAATGGACTTTTATTCAGGTGAATTCAAGCTCATTAAATATTTATGCCTACAGCACTTAAATTTTCATAAAATTTCCTTAAATAAATAAATAAAAAAAATTTAGATTAATGGTCTTTGTATTTTCATCAAACATCTATTCAGATGTTTGATGTTTGACACGGCATAAAACATAGCAGCACATACTGTCTTAAAATGTGATATAGATAACATTTTAAGAGTGCAACACAAAAACAAATCGTGAAAAATTAAAAAAAAGTAAAGTTTAGACGTGATTTCTAGGTTGGTGAGAGGCGATATCTTGTATTCATGGATCTTCCTGAGATTGTGGATTTTTCTTCTTTTTTAGGTGGGTGTGACAGGCCAATAACCTTGCTCCAATGGCCTTGTTGATTTGGAGAGTTGATAGAACAGCCATAGTCGTAACGTTCCCTTTTTCATCCTTGATTGAGAATGCCTCGTCCCATGCTGCTTGCACGAAATCTAATAAATAACATTTTTATTTATAGTACATCATGAATCTATAAACTTGTTTGGTTTCTTACTGTGAATAGCCTCTTGAATTTTTTCCGGAATTTTCGGCTTTGGAATAGCGTCAGGAATTCCTGGACTTTTTCTGCCTGACAGTGACATATTCGCCAGTTGTTCAGGTGAAAATAAATTTTCCAAGATAGCAGTAACTGCGCGGTTCCGAGAAAACTCTGTCTGGCCACTAGACTTCAAGATCGTTTTCACTTTTTTAGGCACAGATTCGCAGATGAAAACGTCTCCCCATAGCTTTACCTACATTAACCAGTAGCCTTAAAGAAATAAAGGCCTCTTACAATTTTTTAAAATCTATTACCAATTTTGCACCGATGTGGCAAGAACTTGACGATGGACTACTTAAATATTGCGATCTAGCACCGGGCGGACCAGGAGGTTGTCCATTTTGTTGCATGATGTGCACTGCTGGTGATGATATGATGTTCCCAACGAGATTTTTCATTCCTTCAAGAGTTTCCTTCATCTCTAGATAAATATATGAGGCCATTTATTTACACACAAAATTTTAAAATATATAAATTTTACCTCGGACAAGAACTATCGGCTCTTCTTTCTCCAATCCTTCAATTTTTTCTCTTAGCTCAATAATTTCCAATTCTTTAGATGCAATGGTATTGTAGTAATCAGTAACCTTTTCTTCCAAATCACGATTTTTTCCCCTCAATGATTCATTTTCCTGAATAAATCACAAGGAAGGAAATTAGAATGTTAAGTGAATAGAAAGGAATTGTCATGACAAAAGGAAATATAACGCACTTACTTTTCTTAATTCTTCGATAATAATATCTTTGCAATTAAGATTTTCAACTTTGTCACTACCAGAAAGCAATTGTTTCTGAGCTTCCGAGTTTTCTTTCTCACTGATGATGTCAAAGTCTTGATCCTCATGAGCCTCTGCTTCTTTTCGATATTCATTTCTAGGAGACATATCTGCTGGCTTACTTGATTCTGATGAAGTCGATTTAATACTGCCAAGAAAGTCATCTTCTTTTTCAGAATCAGGCTTTTCTTCGTCAAAGTTGAAGTCTATTATACAATCAAGTGAGAATGTAAAATTATTTTGGCGGATAATTAAAGTGGATCAAATTTACCACAACTTTCAGGGTATTGTAACTTTCTTTTTACACCCTGTTTTTCTGGCACAGTAGCCACTGATTCAATAGCCTTTTGTAGAAATGGAACTGCCGAGGAAACTGCTGCCTTTGGTTTAGCCAGAGAAGTTGATTTGGGCTTGACAGGCACTGTTTTCTGTTTGACTGCAGAATCCTCTTTTGATTGTTGAACGTTAACAAACTTTCTTGGACTTTTCCTTATTCCTGGTGTGGGACACTTTGATGTTGGATAAATGTGTGCTTTTTTTCCCGCATTTGTCTTCAACACCTCTTTGCCATGAAGTTCCAAAAGAATCTTGTTCCTTTCAGCTGAAATTTCTTTCGAACTCTCTGTGCATTGTGACAAAAACCAAACATTAGTAAAGAGTAAGAAATTGGTTATGTAAATGTCATACCAGAAAAGCTATTTACAACACCAGACTTAAAAATGTGCTGTCCATCACCATCAGTGAAATCCTTCGAATAACTGAAAAGGTTCCACTCCGTCTTGGAGGTAGAATCCCATCTATGTTTGAAGAAAGGGATTTTTGTTTTAAAGAATAAGTTACTGTAACAATACTTCTATTATTTACCTAAAGGCAACCGCCTTTTTACTTGCTATCCAGGAATTAAGCAGAGTTTCACAGTCTTCTTTAGTTTCACTTATTGGCAAAGGAAGTGTCGGTCTGAAAAACGAACTAGGAGATGTTATAAAAACTCCGTCAGAAGCAGTGACCAGAATATAAAGTCCAGGAGGGTTCTTTTGAACTGTATTTTTGGTCATCTTTGAAACAATATTGCTAAATATGACTAAAAAAGTACATTAAGTCTTTGACAGGATTTCTCGTGCTTGATGACTTGATATATTAGCAGACGAACGCTGTAAGACTGGGCGGGAAAAAGATCACACCATCATAGATGTTGCCAAGTGTAAACTAATAAATCAAAATGTAAAACTGTGATGAAAATGTGTGTTTTCAGTACTTAAAATCATCTGTCAATTCAAAATAAGAAAAATGAAATAAAAAAAATAGGGAAGAAAGATATATTTCATGGAAAAAATCTTCGATACATGTAGTTCTGTAGTCCTCGAAACATTTTCATTGATAATTTAATTGATCACATATTTGAAACAAACACACAGTTCACAAACTAATCGGTTTCAAAATTATTTGGAAGAGCGGTTAGAATAAAAGTATCGGTCAGAGTATTATTCATTGCAGTTACACATTTAGATTTTATAATGGTAGGTTCATACGCAATAATTGGAGACAAGCCAACAAGTTTCGTTGTTTGTCCAGGAATCGGAGAGAAAACCGTCCCATTGATGGGTTCTGGCAAATATGTTACTTTCGAAACCAGCCCAACTATCCTCCCAACTATTATCGCCACTGAAATTGATTTTGTTTGAAGGTGCCAGATACTTTCAATAGAAAAAAAGTTATTATCCATCAGAAAGGCAAAATAATTTATTCTTCTACTAGAGCGTTTGTAACTGGTCGTAGTGAAGATTGAGTGAGATTTCAGTATTTGTAAACGAGGATAAGACTTTATGTTTTTTTGGACAAAATCTACATCTAGAAACGGCCTTAATCCGATATTTTTGGTCATATAATTTCGAATGGCTACTTCTTCTTCAATTGTTATGCTACGGGGACTCGCTCTACCAAGAAGTTTTATTTTACCATTACTGACTATATTTCCCTTCGATAATTCCCTTGAATGTGGCAAATGTAACAATTCAGTAAATAAAGAATGAACTGGAGAAGGAACTTTGTTATTCTTTAGCAGCTGGAGTACTTCATCGCGCAAAACCGATTTCAACATGTAGTTGGAAGCCATTTGTTTGATAAGATTTTGAGTTCCCTTGCACAAAGTTAATAATTCGCCGTTAAAAGATTCAGGAATAAATGTTGATGTGGACCAAAGACATCCCCAATCAATGACGCTCTGCGATAAATGGGTCAAAAAATGGACGTTGATGCCAACGTTTTTCTTGCCGTATAAAGATTCAAAATCTAAAACAACATACTTTAAAAGAACCCCAACTTTGATGACATCTTCAACAGAAATTTGTTCCTGCAGCAGCGCATATATGGTGTATGACAAATTGCAAACATGGCGGAAATAAACTTGCGGCAAAACATTTTCGAGTACAGGAAAAAGGTAAAGAAAAAATGTTCGAAACATAGACGCTTTATAATCGGAAAAGTCGTCAAAAGATTCTACAATCCTCGTTATTTCATAGGGGACCTTAGCTTGAGAAAGTTTCATATTAATAACTTTCATTTTGTTTGATGACCGACGGATGCCAACAAACCAAGGTTTTTTTCCGTTTCCATCTTTAGTACTTGTCAACAAACCGGTGTACTGTTTGAAGACCCCCTGGCAAACTGCATGCATATACTCTGGTACAAAAGCTTTCACAAAATCTAAGTCAGGAAGATTCATCAACGGAGTTGGTCCCATAATACCGTTTCTTGGTTTACCAGTTCTAAGAACGAATTCCAAATCAAGAAGGTGTTGGTCTTTACTCCGAAGAGGATAATTTGTTGGGTCTTCGTCGTCAGGATTCGGTTCGGGATACACTCGAGTGCCCCCTTTTCCTTTAGAAACTCTCTCTCCTGGATGCAGACAGAAGTTACATCCGCATTCCCCATTGAATTGTGATGTGTTAAGGAGTAGTGGACGTGCAACAGTGTCAGTTGTGACTACTAAAACTCGAATTTTGTAAAGGATGCCTTTGAATAAAAAACCATCATTTTCGAGGCGCCTTAGCTCCGTGATAGACTCTCCCAAAAAAGCATCCCTTGGGGGTTTTTTGTTTCCAAACCATAAAGCGAGTAAGATTATGTAGGATCGTCTTAATTTGTAAGGCACATCGTTGATGAGTGCCATTAATGGCCAGAAGGAGTACTTACTCTTTCTGTAGCAACTAGCTCCATCAGCATTTACTTGAAGTGTAATAGTGAAACTATTAATGACTCCACTTTCAACAAGTTTTCGATACATGGTTCCCGAGTTGACGTCACTTCGGATGTTGGGGTCAACTTGTTGTAATAATTCGGGAAGACCATGATGCTCCATGAAATATAGCAGCTGTTGCTCAATCGGAAGTTGAAGGATGAAGCAGCAGTGTGAATTATTCCTGATGTGTTTGTGTCCACAATTTTGAAGTAGAGTGGGGTGTCCATCTCCACCACAAACCAGTAATTGTTTGCATTGTTTTTCACGACAAACATATTGAATCTTAAAGCTGGTTTTTCGGGAATCATATTTCGACATCAACGTGAATGGACTGGCCAGTTTTTTAATGGAATGATGAGTCGCAATATTAAGTATCTTAAGGTGGCCAGCCAAGGCAACCTTGGTCAAGGAATTTCCCAGATAGAATGAAATGCTCAACAATGGCAAGTATACTGAATGATGTAGTTGAACGATCTGTTTTTGAAAAAAAAAAGGTATTTTAAAATAATGAAAATGTTTGAGTGATTTGCAAGTACAAACCTCATCATCTTCAGTATCAGAGATAGCAGAATCGTCAGAATTACAGTCATGCTGATCAAGTAACCCATGTTGCTGATGTTCGATGTTGCTGGAACTGACTGCTGAATAACAATTTTCAATCTATTTTGAAAAGTATAAAGCCATATTTGTTATACTTTGAAATAAACTTTGTGGAAACTATATAATACCTCGCTTGTGTCTTCACTGGAAACCTCACCATGGTTTAATTGAACCACTTGAGACGCTGTATTACCATCTTTATTTTGATCAAATAGGCTTTTGATGGACTGCATATGATTATCAGTGATTATTATTGGAAATCCGTTTTCTCATTTAATGATAATTACCTCAGAGTTTGAACTTGTTGAAGGTTGTGGAGACCGAATCACCGACGATGACGCTAGCAAATCTGTTGGTGGGCTGTCAATGGCGTCACAATTTGAATGCAACAACTCACTTGCTGCAATCACTCTTAACTCTTTTACTTTTTCCTCCATTAACAATTCATTCTTTACTCGTCTTTTAACGGTTTTCTTATGTAAAAGACCGGTGTCACAGGCATTTCTTTTAGACATATTCGCACTTTAAAAAACTCAAATATTGATGACAGCATGAAAGTGAAAAAATTTGCAGACGAGATTTATTATGTGCATCGTTTGACGTTTCAAACAATGATGCCAGGCTTATTTTTAGGGCGTATATACACATTTTGTTACTAAGTCCCTTCAAATATTTCAAATTATTTCTTTATTTTTTATTTTATATAAAAATATCCATAATGATGATTAAAATAAAGACATAAGTGTATATTATCAATAACTATATTATTGCCTGAACCAAATAAAAATATACATACTTCACGATAGCTAACGGTTAGTTGCAATTGGCTTAAATTTTCGTATATGAAAAATAAAAATATTTATTAGCTTTTTTCTGCTATAATATAACTGTGTTTGCACAACTCACATATCTAAGCTAAACGAAGTAATGAAGCGACTAAAAAACTATAAGCTATCTCATTTCAGACTAAAAATAGCTTTAGCTTACATGTGTTAACTTAATTCTAGATAGGGAACGGTAAACTTATCTAACTAAAAACTCCCCTGTCTAGGACTAGCTTGCAGATAGCTGGTAGCTATTTGGGGCAGCGAGCATTTTCGTACGGGTTCAAAGGGATGTCTCTAACGAACGACGACTTCAATGAAACTTAGTCGACTGTATGAGCGATGAATAGTTTTTTGTAATTCTGTATGCTTAATTTCCCCTTGAAAGATTCAGTAATTTTAATATTAGTTTTATCAAAAACTTAAATTCTTAAAATGTCACAGTTTTGAAAGAATTTGATGTATTTTTGAACAAGAACGCCTCCAAACCCATAATAACAACCAACTAGCTATAAGGCATGATGGAATCCTCGGCTGCTTAACTACAAACAACAGTACCCACCATAGGTATTGGCTCACCCAATCCAAATTTCAGTGTTTTAATCCGCGCGAGATAGGCCTTCCAGCGAAAGATTTTTCTAAATACTAATTTTGATTGTAGAAAAATCACGTTGGTTTTTATTACAAAGAAAAAGCGCCGGAATTAATCGTTCTGATTTTTAATTGGGTAATTATTGAAGGGTTTTGTTATGATAATCAATAGACACGAGGTTTTCAGCCTTTGTTTATTTTGGCGTGGTTTGGAGTAGGGTTTGTATGGGCACTTCGATGAAAATTAGTATTTAAAAAAATGTCCGCGCCAGACACCATAGGGCCTATTTTGAGCGGGTTAAAACAATGAAATTTGGATTGAAGCTAGCCAATACCTATGGTGGGTTCTGTAAGCTTTAATGAACTGGACATTCTGACAGTGTCTAATTTACTTCTCTGTCATTTTGGTCGAGAAACAGAGAGCTTCTAATGGTTCCGTTTACAGAGGCAGAGTTCATGAAGATTTTAACATTGAATTACACACGAAAATCCATTTGAAAGACATGTTTCCTTAATTTGGCTTAATCCGGCAACTGCAGTAGAAGGACAAAACGACATACTACAAGATCGTTGACTGGACTACAGTGCAATGTATTCCATACGGAATACATATACTAAAATTGGAACGATACAGAGAAGATTAGCATGGCCCCTGCGCAAGGATGACACGCAAAATCGTGAAGCGTTCCACATTTTTTGTGTGAAGAATACAATTTTCTTTGGAACTTTACATAGATACTATTTGGAGACTTTGGAATTAACGATAAAAGCCTCCTTAGCTCAGTGGCAGAGCACTAGCCCTGTAAGAATAAAGATAACTAGGGATCATGAGTTCAATTCTCATCGGAGGCATCGTTATGTTATTACTCATCACGGAATCTTGATGAAAGACTTATATAAAACCTTTTTTAAGTTGAAAGATTGACTGCGTCGGATTTTACTATCTTTCATCATGAGTTCAATTCTAATAGGAGGCATCGTTATGTCATTAATCATGGAATCTTGATGAAAGACTTATATAAAACCGTTTTGAATTTGAAAGATTGACCGCGTCGGATTTTATTATCTTTGAATCTGCAGTCAGGATTGCCGAGCGGTCCAAGGCGCTGCGTTCAGGTCGCAGTCCAGTCTTCTGGGCGAGGGTTCGAATCCCTCTTCTTACACTCGTTCATGGCACTTTTCATATTATCGTTTTGCATTCGTCTACCGGTTAATTGTTTTTGTGACATTCTTAAATTCAATTAAGCAGATGTGGCCGAGTGGCTAAGGCGACTGACTAGAAATCAGTTTCCATCTGGGAGCGTAGGTTCGAATCCTACCATCTGCGCAGCGTTTGAAATCTTTTCTTTACAGAACTGCATTTTTACATTATGGCGCCCGAAATCCAAGTACTTCAAAGGGATGTCTCTAACGAACGACGACTTCAATGAAACTTAGTCGACTGTATGAGCGATGAATAGTTTTTTGTAATTCTGTATGTTTAATTTCCCCTTGAAAGATTCAGTAATTTTAATATTAGTTTTATCAAAAACTTAAATTCTTAAAATGTCACAGTTTTGAAAGAATTTGATGTATTTTTGAACAAGAACGCCTCCAAACCCATAATACGAACCAACTAGCTATAAGGCATGATAGAATCCTCGGCTGCTTAACTACAAACAACAGTACCCACCATAGGTATTGGCTCACCCAATCCTAATATCAGTGTTTTAATCCGTGCGAGATAGGCCTTCCAGCGAAAGATTTTTCTAAATACTAATTTTGATCGTAGAAAAATCACGTTGGTTTTTATTACAAAGAAAAAGCGCCGGAATTAATCGTTCTGTTGCCGAGTCTACGACCGGCAAGACGGTTTCCTTTGAGCTGGGTCTGGCAACGCAGCAAGGAGAGTAAGGGAAACGGAGAAGAAGGGAGGAGCTACCGAAACCGAAAAAGGCACTTCGCTTTCGACACGGTTGAGAGTGGACACGTACGCGAGAATCTTCCCCTTTCGTGATTTTTCGTTTTGCTTTGTGTTTTTGTGTTTGTTTGTTCGTTGGCCAACCGGCAACGAGCTGTAATTTGTACTTTCGTGTACTGTACGAGTTTATTGTTTCTACCGGCCGGCAACCGGTGAAATAATTCCTCCTTTCGTGCGGCCAGCCGGCAACTGGCCACGTGTGGAATACAGTGCTTGATTTTCATCTCGTGTCTTTTCCTTTCGTCTCCGTCTCACGTGGTGGTGGCAACATTCTGGTGCATCGACCGGGAAACCGAATCCCGGTTCCTTTTCGGCCATCGTCACGTGATTTATTGTGTGGAAACCATCGGAAGGTCTGCCGAGCTCAACAGCCTTCAACCGGTCGTCCATCACTTCGTCGAATCCGCAAGACCCGCGTGGAAGGACCCAGTTTATGTAAGTAAATTGGTCGACATCGTTTATATTCGTGTGAATTGGCCTGTCATACTCTCGGTAGAGTGGTCAGCCATTTCTCGCCCGTTTTTGGTCATCTTGGCGTCACGATCTGCCTGTCAACTCTCGGTAGAGTGGTCAGCCGATCTACGACGCCATCTTTATTTCTGTACCCGTGTGAATCGGCCTGTCATACTCTCGGTAGAGTGGTCAGCCATTTTCTCGCGTCACGATCTGCCTGTCAACTCTCGGTAGAGGGGTCAGCCGATCTACGACGCCGTCTTTAATTCTGTGCGTGCAAGTTAGCCTGTCAACTCTCGGTAGAGTGGTCAGCCAACCTCACGTCACCATCGTTCATCATTTGTTCATCGTTTAGCTTGTCAACTCTCGGTGGAGTGGTCAGCTATTATTATTTTCTACATTTCGGCTCATCTACCTCTATTCTTTTCAGTTCCATTCATCAGTATCCAGTGGGCGGCCTGCCCCTCCTCTTCCACCATTCCGCGTAAATTCAACAGTGACGAGAGGAAGGCGGCGGACAAGGTGCTGCGCAGCCAAATCCGGACTGCGAGATTCTTCCAGCGTCAAGCCAGGATCGAGAGAATCAGAGCTGAAGAGAGAGCACGAGCCCTTGCAGCTGAGTTGGCCGAACGACGACGCCAACGTGATCAACAGCGTCAACAACTTCCGGTTTCCGTTCCGCCAATCGCTCAAAGGCGATACAGCTTCCTTCCGCCATCCGTATCGAGGCCACCGGAGCCGATTGTTCAACCAGCTACTCCTCCAGGCCATCCAGAGTCGGAAGACGACGATTTCGTCCCAAGTCTCTCACATCCAGATTGCAAGGTCATCGACGAGGTTAGCCCCTCCTCTTCCGAAGGAGAAGCTCCTCCTCCTCCACCAGTAGCAACTAGACCATCAGCTCGAGTGGTGCGAATCCGGAATAAGAAGACTAACACAACACGTTACGCTGATTTGGATCAGCTCTTCCGGCCAGGCCCTCAAGATCGCATCGTCCGCCATAAATTAAATTAATTCTTCTCTCTGCTCATCTAATTTGTCCACCTCTGTTTAGTGTGGTCAATTAATTCAATTCATTTCGCTCGCCTACTTGTATCTCTCTTTCGTCCGTCTTAAATAAACAACATGGCCGCTCCAGTACCGACTGATCTCGTTGTTATTGATGAGGAAGAAGAATTTCCTGCCGATTTCGATACCATCGCTGATCCTGTGCGCTTAAAGCACTTACGTTCAGGTGGTAAAACGTCTCACACGAAATCGGGAAAGGCTCTAATGAACGCTATAAGAGTCGGTGATGATCGTGACACGGTACGAGCATTACGAGTAAACTACGTGAGTTGTTTTGATAATTTAGAAATCCGTCATTATCGATATGTTAATTCTATCGCTGCCAATGCAGCTCCAGACGATCTTGACGGTGAAGCACAATGGCTCCAGGCTGTCATTTATGATCATCAAAGAATCCTGGCCGGGTGTGACGCATACTTGGACAGTACGAAATCGACATCCGCCTCTTCCCTTGCATCAAGATCATCATCACGTCGTTCTAGTCGTTCATCTGTACAGGCTAGAATCAACGAAGCGGAAATGAAAGAGAAAGAGGCTGAATTATTACTCCGACAAGCTGAGGACGAAGCTCGACGAAGAGAAGAAGAAGATGATAATTTAAGAAAGCAGGAGGAGTATAAGAATCGCGTAGAGGCTGACAGAAAGCAGAGAGAGCTACGGGATGAAATGGATAGACAACGACTTAGCGGGGCCATCTTGCGCAGACAATTAACCGAAACTGTCGATCCGGATAACCCGAGTGGCTCGACGCGAGCTACCTCCGTCTCGGGTATGTCATCCAGCGCAATATCGCTCATTAGTCTATTCCAACGGGACCCAGCTCCACCTCCGATACTAATAGTTCCATCATCGCCATCAATTCTTCCAGGTCCAATCACGACGATGATTGGTAGCGTACCCGAAGCTGTTGTAACAACTACCTCCGCCATCTTGCAACATGATAACTGGGCCACTTCTGGCCCGGCCAGCACTTCTTCGATGACTACGCAACCAGTTACTACACCTCCTGGAACCGCCACGAGGAACGCACCACCCACAAGATTGTTTGGTCCGTCGAGAATGATGATTCCACCTACGTCAAAATTGGGTCTCGTCACACCGGCTACAACTAAGCCAGGTGTCTTCTCGCAAATGAAAGATCTTGCAACAAGAGTCTTCACTCCGAGTAAGACCATGACGCGTTCATCATCCGTACCTGTGATTACTGGCAGTGGAAGTACCGATCCTTCCACGGTAACAAGCATTTCGAATCCGACTTTTTCGATTGCGTCGACTACCAACATCGTCACGACCGCGGACGCTACATCTATTCCGATTAGCAATCCGACGGTACCGATCAGCAACACTTCCGTACCGATTTCGACGCAAACTTGCGTTCCTCCGACGTGGAATACGTCATCAACAACTGCACCAATCTACTCGTGGAGAAACTTCGGTCAGATGCCGTCGGGAAATCGACACAACCGGCACATACTCCGACATCCACTTCCGCACCAACTGGAATCACCAGCACGACTCAAATCATAGGTGGAACAACATCCGGGCCAACGACTGCAGCCAGTACGTTTCCGATTCACTCTGGCACGAATCCAACATATATGCAGACCGGATAAGGACCTGGTTCAAATCATATTCCGCACGGGCCGGCAACGTCCTCCGCCAATCCGCCGCATACTTTGAGTGCAGCACCACCGCCCACGGCATATGCACCAGGAGTGCCCGGCTCTGGTTACCTGTACGGACCGGCTGCAACTAGTGCTACTCCATTATCAGTACCACCGGCCTCAGGAATACTCGGCTCTGGCCATCCGCACGGGCCGGCCACATCCAGTGCTATTCCACCACACACGTCCGTCCCGCACTTCACGATTCCGCCGTATAGTACAGCCGCACCTACGACGATTGCGGCGCAGACTTTCACATCAAATCCATTTCCATATAATCCGACTGTTCCGTCGTTCATTCCTGGTGTTGTCACGAATCCAACCTATGCACCGATACCAGGCCCACTAACAATGCCAACGTCTACCCCTGGTCAACAATATGGAGTCTACACACCCGACGCTTGGATACACAACATCGGCACTCCGTACGCTTCGACGAGCCGCTCTGGTGTTAAACCGCCTCGTATGAAGGTACCGAGTTTTAACGGTGACCCAAGCGCCTGGCCGATGTTCATCCAGATGTTCAAGATATTTATTCACGACACCGCAGATAACACGCCATTTCTACATGGACAATTGGCTAGTTTCCTTCCCTGCAGCTGACGAGGCCATCTCAACGGCAAAACGATTGACCGAAGCCTTGAAAGTAGGGGGTTTTCCCCTCACACAATGGGTGACATCCGATGATCAGGTCAAATCGGCTCTCATTGGGCAGCAGCAGAAGGAAACGTCACTCAACATGGATCTGGACGCGAAGCCGATCGAGAGAACGCTTGGTCTAGTCTGGGATTTTCATCGCGACGTCTTCGTCTTAGGAGCTAAGGCGGAAGCAGGTGGGAAGACCAAACGTGACATCATGAAATCAATATGCAGCATCTTTGACCCACTTGGATTCTTAGCGCCGATCGTCTTCCAAGCGAAGGTCCTGATGCAAGATATATGGAGACACAAGTACGATTGGGACGAAGAGCTACCGCCAGATTTAACTGATCGATGGGCCCGCTGGGCTGGATCGCTTCCATCCCTCTCCGGTCTCATACTGGAACGATGTATCTCCCCACAACGGAATGATGTAACGTCAATCGAACTCCACGTCTTTGGCGACGCTTTCGAAATGGGTTATGGTGCCGTCGCTTACGCTCGATTCTTACTCCAGGACGATACGGCCGAAGTTCGTTTTCTCATTTCGAAAGCCAGAGTCGCTCCACTTAAGTTCATGACCATCCCGCGCCTCGAACTTAATGCAGCCGTTCTCGCCACGCGACTCGGCTCGCAGATAATTAAAGAACACGACATCATATTTGGGAAGGCGTTCTACTGGACTGACTCAACAACCGTTTTGAGTTGGGTTCAGTCACGCAGCTGCCGATTCAATAGTTACGTCGGGAATCGTGTGGGTGAAATCTTCGAGACGACATCGCCTGAACACTGGAATTACGTTCCCAGCGCGTCAAACCCAGCCGACGACGCCAGCCGTGGTTTGGACCCGTCCGAATTTAAAGTTGATCATCGCTGGTTCGCAGGCCCAAGCTTCCTCAGAGGTTCAGACAACTGGCCGAAATTGCCTTCGCTCCCTCAAATCGAAGATAGTGATCCAGAGATTCGTGAAGCCAGCTGGATTGGACTAACCGAGAGAGGAAGCGACGAAATCGACCTACTGATCCAACGGATGTCAAGATTAGACATTATCATCCGCTCCATCGGATATATCTTCCGCTTTATTCGGAATGCTCGCGAGAAAAATCGCAACCGAAGAAAGACTGGCGGCCTCTCCGCTAAGGAGTTCCAAGCAGCCCGATGTTTTCTCCTACGACGAGTTCAATCGAACGCATACCAGCGAGAGATCGAGGACATACAAACCGGAAGACCGATCGACAAGGGTTCTCAACTAATCAAGCTTTCTCCGTACCTGGATCATCGTGGTCTTCTATGGGTTGCCGGGCGAATCGACAAAGCGCCACTACCGATCGACACGCACCACCCAATCATCCTTCCACGTACGGAGCGCGTCACTGGAATCATCCTCTTCTCGCTACATCGTCAACGAGCTCATCTCTCAGCTGAACAACTTCATCATGAGGCAAGGAAGGAATTTTGGATTCCCAAGGGCCGAATCACGTCGAGACGAGTGTACAACTCATGCTACCGCTGTAGAAAGACCAGCACCAAAGGAATCACGCCGATGATGGCCGCGCTCCCGGCTATACGTCTTAAAGTGGGTTATCCGCCATTTACGCACACCGGCGTGGATTATTTTGGCCCCATCCTAGTCACGATCTTTCGACGTACCATCAAACGCTGGGGATGTATCTACACGTGCCTTTCGACAAGGTGCGTTCATCTCGAGTTGGCCTATCCGCTGGATACAAGCTCCTTCATCGCCGCACTCGACCGCTTCCAGAATCGTCGTGGAGTTCCAGCTTCGTACCACAGCGACAACGGAACCAACTTTGTTGGAGCTCAACAAGAACTAGCGACATGTCTCAAAAATCTCAATCAGCATGCGATAAAGGAGCATCTCAGTCGTCAACCAACTAAATGGTACTTCAATCCACCGGCGGCTCCACATTTCGGAGGAGTCTGGGAACGGATGGTGCGAGCAGCCAAAACAGCGCTCAATGCTGTCTTAGGCAACCAACGATTGACCGACGAGATACTGCTGACAGCTCTCACTCTCGTTGAAAATATCCTCAACAGTCGCAATCTCACTCCAATGAGTGAGGACCCTACCGATCCTGAATGTTTGACGCCGAATCATCTGCTCCTCGGCCGAGCGTGCCCAAATCTTCCGCCGGATGTCTTTACTGAAAAGGATTTGTCGGCTAAACAGAAGTGGCGCGTCGCACAGGCGTTGGCAGATCAGTTCTGGCGTCGCTGGATGAAGGAAGTCATTCCTAACCTCAACGAGAGGAAAAAATGGCAACAGCAGCAGCCGAACCTCGAAGTAGGTAACATCGTCGTCATCATCGATTCATCCAGTCCACGAGGTTTTTGGCCAACAGGACGCGTCACGAAGGTCTTCCCTGGACCCGATGGTGTCGTCCGTTCCGTCTCCCTCCTTACCAATGGCACCGAGCGCCATCGACCAGTCCATACTCTCTTTCTGCTCGAGTCAGTCCGGTTACGGGAAGGTGCGCTTAGCACGGCAAAGCGCAGGGCCGGCGATGTTGCCGAGTCTACGACCGGCAAGACGGTTTCCTTTGAGCTGGGTCTGGCAAAGCAGCAAGGAGGGTAGGGGAAACGGAGAAGAAGGGAGGAGCTACCGAAACCGAAAAAGGCAATTCGCTTTCGACTCGGTTGAGAGTGGACACGCACGCGCGAATCTTCCCCTTTCGTGATTTTTCGTTTTGCTTTGTGTTTTTGTGTTTGTTTGTTCGTTGGCCAACCGGCAACGAGCTGTAATTTGTACTTTCGTGTACTGTACGAGTTTATTGTTTCTACCGGCCGGCAACCAGTAATATAATTCCTACTTTCGTGCGGCCAGCCGGCAACTGGCCACGTGTGGAATACAGTGCTTGATTTTCATCTCGTGTCTTTTCCTTTCGTCTCCGTCTCACGTGGTGGTGGCAACACGTTCTGATTTTTAATTGGGTAATTATTGAAGGGTTTTGTTATGATAATCAATAGACATGAGGTTTTCAGCCTTTGTTTATTTTGGCGTGGTTTGGAGTAGGGTTTGTATGGGCACTTCGATGAAAATTAGTATTTAAAAAAATGTCCGCGCCAGACACCATAGGGCCTATTTTGAGCGGGTTAAAACAATGAAATTTGGATTGAAGCTAGCCAATACCTATGGTGGGTTCTGTAAGCTTCAATGAACTGGACATTCCGACAGTGTCTAATTTACTTCTCTGTCATTTTGGTCGAGAAACAGAGAGCTTCTAATGGTTCCGTTTACAGAGGCAGAGTTCATGAAGATTTTGACATTGAATTACACACGAAAATCCATTTGAAAGACATGTTTCCTTAATTTGGCTTAATCCGGCAACTGCAGTAGAAGGACAAAACGACATACTACAAGATCGTTGACTGGACTACAGTGCAATGTATTCCATACGGAATACATATACTAAAATTGGAACGATACAGAGAAGATTAGCATGGCCCCTGCGCAAGGATGACACGCAAAATCGTGAAGCGTTCCACATTTTTTGTGTGAAGAATACAATTTCCTTTGGAACTTTACATAGATACTATTTGGAGACTTTGAAATCAACGATTAAAGCCTCCATAGCTCAGTGGCAGAGCACTAGTCTTGTAAGAATAAAGGTAACTAGGGGTAATGAGTTTAATTCTCATAGGAGGCATCGTTATGTCATTACTCATCATGGAATCTTGATGAAAGACTTATATAAAACCGTTTTGAATTTGAAAGATTGACCGGGTCGGATTTTATTATCTTTGAATCTGCAGTCAGGATGGCCGAGCGGTCCAAGGCGCTGCGTTCAGGTCGCAGTCCAGTCTTCTGGGCGAGGGTTCGAATCCCTCTTCTTACACTCGTTCATGGCACTTTTCATATTATCGTTTTCCATTCGTCTACCGTAAAATTGTTTTTGTGACATTCTTAAAGTCAATTAAGCAGATGTGGCTGAGTGGTTAAGGCGACTGAATGAATAGTTTTTTTGTAATTCTGTATGTTTAATTTCCCCTTGAAAGATTCAGTAATTTTAATATTAGTTTTATCAAAAACTTAAATTCTTAAAATGTCACAGTTTTGAAAGAATTTGATGTATTTTTGAACAAGAACGCCTCCAAACCCATAATACGAACCAACTAGCTAAAAGGCATGATTGAATCCTCGGCTGCTTAACTACAAACAACAGTACCCACCATAGGTATTGGCTCACCCAATCCAAATTTCAGTGTTTTAATCCGCGCGATATAGGCGAGGAGAATTCAACTGATTTGTGAAGTACCATTAAAGAACTTTTATGATATCTATGTCCTTGCCTGGAGCAGAACTTGTAGTTTTTTAAGTTGGGTATTTATAGGGGTTTGTGGCGCAATGGATAACGCGCCTGACTACGGATCAGAAGATTCCAGGTTCAAGTCCTAGCAAGCTATTGTGCAGGGCAAGTGAGACTTTGTAGATCTGCAAAATCTTAAGCCTTTCCTACTTCTAATGCCTCGATAGCGCAGTAGGCAGCGCGCGAGTCTAATCATTTCGAGGTCGCGAGTTTGAACCTCACTCGGGGCAATCTTGCCGTTTAATTTTTGCTAAAAATACAACTTGAATTTCCCAAAAAAAACAATGGTCTCAGCTGAGCTCCATTTCAAAGAGCTCACGGTTTGTGGTCACATTTTTACTTAAAGAGGGTTAGCAGTATGCTCTTTCGTCTTGGTAGTTTTTGCGTGACACTGATCGGCCCAACCTGCTGTACGATCAGTTCAGTCCAGATGATACAAACTTCCAAACTCCCAATTGTGGCTTTTGGAGTAATCTAGTTAGGACACGGATTAATCATAATCACAAAGGAAATACTGAAAAGGACACACGTTCGATTGCAGTTCTTTGGCTGCTGACGAATACGGAATGTCCCGTGCCGGAATGCGCCGAACAAGCGAAAGCAACTGTGCGGCACCTATTATTTGGATTTGTGCGCCGCTCAAACTCAATCTTTATTGAGCTGTGCGGCGCACTAATAGGGACAGGCAAAGATCTTACAGACGAAAAGGTACCCCTTCTTGGAAAGCGATGTGTTTAGAATGTGCTGTAGTAGAAAATCCTCACATTATACGAAGTAGGTCTTAAGCAACTTGCATATTTCCCAAAATGAAATGTTGTATTTCTAGCAAAAGTTAGGTCTTACTGAGATTTGAACTCAGATTGTTAGAGTCAGAGTCTGAAGTGCTAACCGTTACACCATAAGACCTTAAACAATAAATTGTCCTTATCATATTGGTTATAGATTTGTAGTGTATTGAATACGCTGTAGAAGTTATGAACTGCTTGATAATCTACCGACGAGGATGGGATTCGAACCCACGCGTGCAATGCACAATGGATTAGCAGTCCATCACCTTTTTTTTTTTTTTATTAAACGATTTATTGTCACAAGTAAAATTTAAATTGCTTTACAGATACATTGGGGCATTTGTGACATATGTGACATGAGTGACTTGCTGTGGCCAAGGAGAAAAAAAAATTACAAGGAGACAAATACATTTCAAAACGGAATTGAAAGAGGTCAAATGAATTTGTTGGTAATGAAAATCAACAATACGACATCTGGAGGGAAACAAAGAAATTTAAATTATAATGGGAGAACACTGTAGGCAGCGTACGTAGGCCTACGCCGCAAGGTACCCGAAGGGGTTGAAATTAAAATTAACTATAATTTTACCAATAAATATAAAGTTACGACAAATATGTAGGCATCCGTTATTAGGGTTGCAAGGTTCCCGTTGGAATTTAAAAACAATTAATTAATATCTCAAAGTTTTAAGTAAATATATATGCAGCTTATACTAACTCCGTGCGATTAATAAATGACTCAAAGTTTTTAGTAATATATACGTAGCTAATAATACAAACACCCGTTCGACTTTGGTGCTGCGGGGCTGGAGCCCCGCCGCCCCACGCCAAACGGGGACGGGTCTTTATCTAAAGCTCATGTTCTCTAAATATCCATTCAGCATTCAGATATTGAAATCCTGAATCAATATTGAATGAGATATTAGAATCCTGATTTAATATTGAATGCGATATTGAAATACGCCTCGTGGCGGGGAAATCCGCAAACTGTTGAATTATATAAGCCCCGTCACCCTATGTCATAATAAATTTTTACTTTGCAGTGACGGTAGAAATTAGGTTTGGTGGAATTGTGCCCATAACTAGGCCTAGTTATCAGCCTAGAGATAAAACTATAGGCAGTAACTAAATAAATGATTGGATTTCTCGTTTAATCCTATCCTATTTCAAGTAACGTTTCCTTTTAATATTATTTATCCCTGCCATCTGTGTTTATCCCTGCCATATCCCTGCCATTTATCGTCTGCTATAACAGCTACTGAAATTCTGTCAAAAAGTAACAATTTCTCCGTCTGATCAAACGCCTGAATAGATTTCAGCCAAATTTTCAGAAAAGATGTAAAAAATTCTCAGCTACGTAGTAGAGTTATTAAAATGTAATAAAAATGTTGATTACAATCAATAATTGCAAAAAACTAGTGCAGCCATCTATGTAGTGTCACGATAACTGCAAAAAGCCACCTGTGTAGTGTTACGAGAACTGAGGGTGCCCATGTAAACCATACGGCAAACGAAACTTTGACCAGTAACCCTTCGGGTAATTGCTGTATGAAGATAAGGAGAATTCTGTTGAGAATTTTGAGAAAGAATATTTAAGGTTTAGAAGGTGACATCTGGGGAGAGATTTCTTAATGAAGGAGGCTTGACCAGAGAGACTGTATTTCGTTTATGGTTGGGGTGAGGTTTTTGCTGCGGGCAGTCCAGACGGTGGTTATGTAGGATTGGATGAGGGCCAGTATTTTCTTTTTATTGGGGCCATTTCCAACGTCTCCATTGATTGCTGCTTTCAGTGGCCTTTGACATCCGAGTTTCGTCAAATGGATACGGAGCCATAAAACGATATCAGCTTTCTCTGAACAAAGTAGCATTAGATGGTCGTCCGTTTCTTGGCCGCCATTGCATAGAGGGCATTGGTCGTTGTTTGAAAGATTGGTACTTGTGAGACGCATTTTGGTGGGAAGCTGGTTGTGGTTAAAATCCCAGACCAATTCAGCGTTTCTTCCTTTGATTTTAGCCACCCAACGCCAGATGGAAGCCCAGTCAAGGTCCGGTTTCGCCATCTCTGTTCTTCCCGGTTGCCCAATGTTAGCGATCAGGTGATTGTAGGTGGCGCGGTGATTGGATGCAGTTGATGATGTGAAGATGCCAGCTTTAAGTAGATCGGTGATGGTTAAAAGTGAGGTGGTGAAGTATGGATGCGATGAATGGGTTGCCTTAAACCTAGGCTGGATGATTTGTGGAAGGAGATTCTTGAGATGTGGCCCTAACCAATAAACAGCTGCAGTTCTCTCGATAGCCTGGGGGTGGATTAAAGATTTGAAAATTTGGCGGGTGAAGAGGGACAGGAAGAATTGAAAAAGTAAAGTAACACCAAGCCCTCCTTGAAACCGGGGGCGGATCAAAACATTTAGGGGTGGATGCTCTCTTCGTTGTGCCCAAAGGAATTTGTTGCATTTTTGTTGGAGGAGAAGGGCCTGGGTTTTGTTGCAAGGAAGTACGTGAGCTATATGGACAAGTTGTGATAAGACATGTTGTTTAATGAACAGGACGCGACCATAAAAAGTGAAATGACGGTGTGTGTTTGTGATGAGAATATTTTGTATGATGTTGAACTGTCTCTGCCAATTGTTTTTAACTGTTGTTTTTGTTTCGGAAGAAAAAGTAATTCCAAGGATTTTCAATTCGTCTACTTGAGTTATCCAATTATATGGCCATGTGCGTTTAAGACGTGTTTCATTTAAGGTTCTTTTACTAGAAATCGAACTGTTAACCTTAGGAACCCCAGCCGATGCCGCTTCCGACTGTGCCACTAGTGACTGTGGAAATTTTTGTATGGTCCAGGAGCCTAGGCCAAGTAATTTGGTCTTCCCCTTGTTAATACGTGCATTTGTCCAGGCACAAAATTCCAGAATAATCTCGCATGCTCGACGTACATCTTTCATTAATGAAGCAAAAACTACTAGATCATCTACATATGCACGAACTTTGATGCGTTTTCCGTATTGTTCAATTCCGTCAATACCCCTAGACAAACAAACTAAAAGTGGTTCAATATAGAGGGCAAACAGAAGGACCGACAGAGGGCACCCCTGCCTCACGGATTGTGCATTGTCCACAGTACCGACTACGTCATTACCGTTCAATGGGCACCTTTTTATCTAAAGCTCATATTTGATGATATTGTAACGGTGTAGCTGTAGTCAGCCTTAAGTTAGTCAACCGGACGGCGCGGAGTTTGGCCGGTCTACCGGAAGTCTCCTGTAGCCATCCGGCCCCAATTAGCGGCTCATATAGTTCCGACCATTCTAGGATAAAAGAAGGCCCCCACTTAGCAGTCGGGGCCAGTGAATCGATGTCTTTCACGCATACACTTGTACGTCTCGTTGAATACACTCTGATACACACTTCCGTCTGAGATGTCCATGGAACATAGCAAATTCCCATAAGTTTACATTCCTTGGACGTCTTTTACGTATGGGTAATGTCCGCTTTGCCGAGATCCCATACTTGCACCTTTCTCGTCCCATTAGATTGACCTTGGACGGAATTTGGACGAAATTGAGATGTAAATGAAACCACTGAGATGCATAATAAACGTCTTTTATACGAATAATATCCTCGTTCATTTACAATTTCCCCGCTGCGTATATGGATGAATATGAATGAACCACGTTATTTGTAAAATAATATAGAGACCCAGTAATTTTTGGCAAAAAACTCAAATTTATTTTGATTATTCAGTTGAAATAGGAACTTGTCAGTTGCAAAAACAGTCAAATTACTCACATACAATATGAGTATATGACACTCAAAATAGTTAAATTTCTCAGGTACAATATGAAACTCATAATAGTTAAATTTTTCAGGTACATTATGAAACTCAAAATATTTAAATAAATTAGTGGATTAACAATCGCACTATACGGAGATAATAATCAATTAGTCTGCTTCTTGTTGGTCCTTCATTGAAGAGATTTGATCTTTCTAAAGGGGTATTTAAAATAAATGTAACACTCAACATTTGAAGCTTCTTTCTGCACTCGAACTACCGTTCTCAGTAGATTCCGTTCTTGTTTTAGTGTGGCTATCTTCATTTGAAGATTGGAAAAAACTTCTTATATTGAGAGTATTTGGAACAAGTGGCAATGTAATATGTGTGTCAGAATGATGTGCTGATCCTGGACCTTGCTCTTGCCTTGCTTCTTTCTGGACCTAAAAACATCAATTATGTGAAAAAAAAACTTTAAGAAATATAAATAATGTGTCCTTACTAGATTTCTTTTTTTTCGTGAGCTGTCTTTGTTCTTTCTAATATCGTTATTGCTAGATTCACTCGTTTCTTCTAGATACCTTCTTGTTTTCTGTTTTAATCGTTTTCCTTTTCCCTTTTTTATGTCCATCAATATCAGTTGAGCTCGGAGTAACTAATTCTCCTTGAAAAGCAAGAGGCAACTTAGCCTTTGCTTCAGTATACGTCTCTGCAGAGAGAAATCAGAATGACTATAAAAAATCAATCTCAGTATAGCAATAAATGATATACGTACTGAAAGAAGCAATGAGACGACCGTCATAACAGTCCCATGTAGTTTTATCACAATCCACTGACTTCAAAACGTTTTTTTCCAATGTTGAACGAGCAAATGCACCTGCTGGTGGCCACCAACACTGCCCTGATGAGTACGATGAACTGGGGACAACTTATACTTCTGTCTCATCTTCACCTATGACATACTCCACAATAAGAAACATTTCACCTGCGAAAAAAACCACGTTGGAAAAGGTTGATTTTTAGCCACACCTTGAAAGAAAGTTACATACGTACTACTAAGTACTATCACACAATAATAGAAAGACCATAAACTTTCAAAACTCTTAAAAGATTTGTTGTAATATTTACTCAGTTCTTCTGTATTTTTAATATCCTTTTTTTAAGCAATCGACGAAACTTACAAATGGAGTTGTCAGATTTCTGATATGATCACCTGGAATTTACCAAAAAAGATGAATATTAGGATTACGTTATGTATGGATTTCAAATACACTTTATTTAGAATGAAAAATATTGTAGAGGAAATAAAAATTTATCGGTACATTTCTTGAAAAAAAATTTTTTTTGGAAATCCTAGAATCAAAAAAATTTATAGTCTTTCTGTTAGCAAATTAACTTTAAAAACCATTAATAACCTTTAGAAAGACGAAATATTTTAAATCAAATCTTCAGTAACATCGCTTTGCAAGATTGAAGCTATAAGTATCTTTGCATATGTAATGGGAAAACGGCAAAGTCATAAAGATTATGAACTGCTGTTGGCAGCAACATTGCTTTGCATTTCAAGGACTTTATAGGCAAAATTTCACAAAACTCGAATATATTATTGAACTCACATTGTATTGTGTTTCTCACAGTCAAAAAATGTGTCATCGTCCTCCACTTCATAACACGTTTCAGTTGCTTCTTCACAATCAACATAAGATTCACTGTCAGGTTCTGTATCACTATGATTCATGTCACTGTCGAAAACTTCTGCAATGCAATCATTTTGTAATTGAAAGGTAATATATTACTTTGACCACTGTTCGATTCACTCGCATCTATGACACTTTCAGTAGCAGATGAATATTGCTCGGCATCGTCTTCGTAGAACGCACTGTGGTTAACTACCCTAGCAGAACGAGAAATCTTTTAGATATCTAATAGACACAGAGTTATCTACTAGAAAGATATCTTATTGATAACTATCCACTAACCTATTGTCATCTCTTAGAGATATCTTTCTTGAATATCTAATATATATCTTTCGTAGATGTATTAAATACATCTTTGAATAAAGATTTAAAATAAATTACGCCACTACTGTCTCACTTACTCGTATCATTCATTCCTCAGTAGGTGACCTTGTCATTTTTTTTTTAAATTAAAAATCATTCATTCAGTGTCCCCGGTTCAATTTACAAGTTGCATATGTAAAGCGAGAGAAAAAAATAACAAATAATAATAACACATAAACAAAGGAATAATTGGTACAAAAGGAAAACAGAACAAAAAAAAAGTAAACAAAATGGCAAAAATGACAAAAATAAAACAATTCACATTGGTGTTGGGTTTTAGGGTTGACAAGGTCAAAGTATTGAAGCCCATAGGCTCTCTATTTCAGTGGTAGACGGTGTTCTTCCTTCCTTTCTCTCCTTCCACGTTGCGTAGATGTAGGCAGCCTAGGGTGGTCCGTTTTGCAACGATATTTCTTTTCGCAGCGGGCTTTTAATATGTTATGATGTATGATTAAAATAGTCATTTCCCAAAATATTATTGATTAAAAAAATTTTCTTCATCCCGCACAAGGTCTCAAAAGTTTGAATTTTTTTTTTTCGTTTTTCTCTACACGCGTTTTTTTTGCCCTCAACTTAATTTTTTTCTAGCGGGATTTTTTCCTATGCTTGCTAACTGTCTAAATTAGAAGTGGTATAAATAAAAATAATTTTGAGAATGTTTTACCTACCGCACAACTAGTTTTTATAAGGACACATTATTTGGCAGAGATAAAGCAACGTTTGCACAGAAAAAAATTATTTGTGAAAAACAGATTCCATGGTTTTCTTATTGTAGGCCTGTCCCGAGACCTGTCCAGATGTTGCCTTGAAGCTCATACGATGTTTTTCGACCACCTGTGCAAGATATTCTCGCTCCTCGATGCCAAAACATGAATCCTTGTAGTCGGTGATTAATTTGATCCCTCTTTCTGCGGAATCATTAGTACATAAAAAAGAATCCACAAAGTGTTAAGCCTTCTTGAAATCTTCAAAATTGTGCCAATGCTCGGAAGGAATGTTAAGCCATTCTTGTTTTCCTTCTAGTTTCAGTAAATTGAACAAAAGCCATGACTTTGAACCGACAAAAGATGACAGTAATGGCTTTTCGTCGTCGCGCCAGACAATAGCGGGAAATTTAGGTTTGTTTGGTAGAATATTTCTTGGTCTATCGATGTGATATAAGCGCTTCCCAATCATAGTTTTCTCCGCATAATTCAGTAAGTCGTCAAAAAGCGAAAACACAACTAACTCCTCAATTAGGTATGACAGGTGTCTCGAAATCGACTTGATAGTTTCTTTTGCAGCTTCAGGATCAATTACTGAAAATTTTTTCATCAAGTAAAAGAAGTGGAGATCATTTGCTGGAGCAGCAGCAGTGAGAGCTGACTGCAAGAAGTACTTTCCGTAGAATAATCCAATGTATACTGCCATTCGTTCAACTTGCTTGAGTTCCGTTGGCGTCATCTCAAACGAACCAGAGAGTAAATATATTTTCAAAATATAAATGGCCTTCGACATAAACCTTGCGTGATGATCTGCACCAGGGCGACGAATGAAAAAACCTCTGGGAATAGATCCACCAAGATAAAACAGGATTAGTTCACACAGCTCGCGATAATCCTCCCGCGGAAAGGTGTTTTTATCAATGCAGTTTGTAACCCATATTTTAACTTCCAATGCTTGTTTAAAAAGGAAATCGTCTTGATTTTCTGGCCAATGCCACACCTTCAGCTGTTCTTCATCCTTGTCCACGTTGTCAAAGTCTTCTTTTAGTCGTTGGAAGAGTTTGATTGTTGGTGCTTTGTTTTCACCAAAGACAACTTTGAAGGTATGCTTGATATGCAATTCCGCTACATGATGGCGACATTCACAACGGAGAACGGCACGATTAAGTCTTTTTTCTATTAGGATTGCTGCTCCGTTCCATTCTCCACTATTAGAAGCTGTCGTGTCATAAATTAATGCTACAATACATTCGGTTAGGGACCACTTTTCAACCAGAGAAACAACTGCTTCCATTTGGTTGCGTCCAGTAGAAGATTCGATAGATGGTATTCCAAGTAGCTTTGGTGGTTGAGAAGCATAAACTGCGAGCCGATCTTCTTTTTTCCCAGTAATTAACTTAAAGAGCTTAGAATCCCAATGTAAAGTGGCAAGTGGTGGTCTTATCCAATTTTCCATTATTGCTTTGGCTTCTTCCATTCTTGCTGCTGTCCTCAATCTTTGAATTGATGTCTTCGAGAGAGTTATATCACCCAGTGATCCCCCTCCGGATGTAACTGCACTTCCGAGAACTAATAGTTGTTGTCTCTGGGAGACACGCATTCCGTCTGAAACTACTGATGATGCTTTTATCAGTCCTCTTGTTGGAATTTGAATTGTCACTTGGTCAGGACGGCGTCTTTTTCTATTTGTCTCCATAACAAATTCCGCGTCTTCATCATCATTTTCTTCATTTCCACACACTTCGCTATCGGAAAACATTGACGATTGGTCAATTACTGCATCCCTGTTTGCTTGACGAGCAAGTTCAGCTTGCTTTATTCTCTCAATATTTTGTTCCAGTTGGTTCCGTCTTTTTTCTTTCTGCGCTAAGCATTTATCTATTCCTTCCATAGTGCCGAATTGGGGAAATTTACGTTGACCAATGAGAAATTCCCAATCAATCATCCAGTCGCGATATCCACATTGTTTTAGCAAATTGTACGTGTTCTTGTGAGAAATATCAAATAGACTGTCCAGTTTTGATGAAAATCACTGTTCCTTTTCCAAAACTGAGGTGTTCGATCTTCTCTGTATTGGTTTTTTTTTATGTTAACGTATTCAAAAATCAAGTCCACGAACTGATCAATACAATCTTTCACGTCTTTATAGTTGGTATTCTTGAAGGATACCAAAATCTATCTAATATTTCCTGAACTAGCCGACTTGCTATATCCCTGGGGTCGAATTCCGAACGTGGTTTTAGGCTAAACTTTGACTAAACTTTGAGTCTTTTTGGACTAAACTTTGGGATTTCACTTAACTTTCATCAAAGTCCAATTCCGACCCGAAAATCATTAGTCTATTTTCGAACTTGGACTTAAAATTTAAGCAAAGTCTTGCCTTTAAGTTGGACAAAGTGCTGACTTAAAAAAGTACCTTTTTAGGTACTTTTTCTAGTCTAGTTCTCCAAGTTAGACTAAAAATTGCGGAGATATTAGGCAGTGGCGCTCTTGTTTGTTTATAAAGTGCAGACGATTTCGATGAAATCTTTATTTCTTTTGATTTGGGTAAATTATTAGGGAGTTTCATGATATTTATTTTCGTAGCGAATTAATATCTCTTCTTACTTATTTCATATTCGTTTCTACCTCATTAATAAATACATTCATTTCCCAAAAATAAACTTTATGAATGAAATTAAAAATAGTCTCCAAAGATATGCAATATAGATTGATCAAACGAAATGACAGAAGTTATTGTTTTTTTCTTATTCAACAATAATTTTATTACGTGTCAACTGTCAATTCGTCTTTTAACTTTTATTTTATCAGTTACTTAGGCAAGTAACTACTTTGAATTATGATAGTATATATTCATTATAATGTTATTTTATAATATTATTGGTATCATCGGGTATCATATATCATCTAAAGTAATGAATTTGCATCCAATTATATAAATACAATCAATTTATTATATTACTGCATTAAATAAAAAGTATCGATCGGATTGAACGAATCGATATCATATAGAACTTAAGATTTCGCTTTAGTCCACACGTGGGGTTAGTTGAGTCTACTATTTTAGTCTAAATTCCTTCTGTAAGCCCCTCTGTGATTGGTTCTTTCGATTCTTTAGACTAGTCTAAAATAAAAATCAAGTTAAGCCAAGTACGTTCAAGTCTAGCCAAGTCTTAGAGACTTTTTGGTTCGGAATCGAACTTCAAAATAGTTTAGACTTTAGATCAAAACTAGACTAGGCTTGCACTCTACTCAACTTAACAAAAGTCGAAAACTAAACTAAACTAAGTAAACTGTTCGGAATTCGACCCCTGGGGTCGAATTCCGAACTTTTTTCCGACTTGACTTGAACTTGACTTGAAACAGTCTTAGTTAAGTTCAAGTTAAGTCAAGTATTGGGATGAAGTTCGAAACTTTAGTTTCCAAGTTCAAGCATGATTCCGAACGAAAAATGCTCACTGTTTTCCCTGTACTTAACTAAGATTGTTTACTCGACTTAAGAATTTTACTTGACTTGAAATTGGCAACTGAGCCAATGAGAGAAGGTCTTTCTGAAAATATTTCTTAAATTGGCAGACGCTTTTTAATAATAAAAAGCTCTCAAAATATCTCTAAAGTTTTTAGAGTAATGGAAAATAACTTAATAACAAGAATAAACGAGAATTTAGCCATCGAACATATTCTTTATACGTTTTGTTTATACTTTTAAACAAATATATTACATTTCATACATACTTACATACATATAAGATATAAGAAATTGTTACATTTCATATAAACTAATGAATCTCTTATTGTTCGACTCATAAATCTTTCTTTATTTAAGTTAACGGGAAATTTGATATAATTCGGTGATATTAAAGCAATTTTAAGGTACGTTCACACACGACAGCCTTTTTGAGAATTACTTATAATGTAATTTGGTTTAAGCCATGGTTTTATGCACTAAAAAAATTTGTTGTCTTCCACTTAAAAGTTCCTGAAACTGAATTACGTTTACGTAACGCACAAAAACACTGTTTTTTGAACGATGGTATAGATATGTGGATACTGGACGAATAGATGGTGAAACAGACGATCAAAGAACATTTAAAATCATATTTTATAACGTTGCAAAGCAAATGTCATTCGTTGCAAAGCCTTGTAATCCAATCAATCCCATGTCAAGTGAAAGTAAATTCCTCTTTGCTGCTGTTTTTCGTTGTTGTAAAATGTCGTTACCAGTGATAGAAAATAAAACAATCATTGGAATATTCAATCTACTATAATTCCTGTTAAATTTAACCCTGTTTCATATTCTATATATGTGAGTTTGTTCGAATCTAAATGTCATGATTAATTTTTCCTCAGAGAAATAACTTAAAATATATTTTTTTTTCTAAATTAACACTATCTTTTTATGAATATCGTCAAGATTGTCTGTTGAATTACACAAATATCCTCAAAACTCGTAAATTATGTCATTAAAATCCGCCATTTTCTAAATAAAAACAACAACAATGCCCATTTCCCCCGCTACTTAGACAAACTTAAGCCTTAAGTCAGTTTCAAGGCACCTAGGAAGGTACCTTGAGATTCGGAAGACTTAACTGAGTTTAGGGACTCGACTTTAGCATTTTCAAGTTCAAGTTTTCAACTTGACTTGACATTTTTGTGTTCGGAATCATACTTGGGTGAAAGTCTAAAATAATTTTCAAGTCGAGTCGGAAAACCGCCTAAGTCAAGTTCAAGTCAAGTAAAAAACGACGTTCGGAATTCGACCCCTGGGGTCGAATTCCGAACTTTTTTTCCGACTTGACTTGAACTTGACTTGAAACAGTCTTAGTTAAGTTCAAGTTAAGTCAAGTATTGGGTTGAAGTTCGAAACTTTAGTTTTCAAGTTCAAGTATGATTCCGAACGAAAAAAGTTCACTTTTTTCCCTGTGCTTAACTAAGATTGTTTACTCGACTTAAGAATTTTACTTGACTTGAAATTGGCAACTGAGCCAATGAGAGAAGGCCTTTCTGATAATATTTCTTAAATTGGCAGACGCTTTTTAATAATTAAAAGCTCTCAAGTTTTCTCTTAAGTTTTTAGAGTAATGGAAAATAACTTAATAACAAGAATACACGAGAATTTAGCCATCGATCTTGTTCTTTATATGTTTCGTTGATACTTTTAAACAAATTTATTACATTGCATACATACTTACAAAAATATAAGATATAAGAAATTGTTACATTTCATATAAACTAATAAATCTCTGATTGTTCAACTCATAAATCTTTCTTTATTTAAGGTAACGGAAAATTTGATATGATTCGGTAACATTAAAGCCATTTTTTAAAGATACGTTCACATGCGACAGCTTTTTGAGAATTACGTATTATGTAATTTGGTTTAAGCCATGGTTTTATGCACTAGAAAAATTAGTTGTCTTCCACTTAAAAGTTCCTTAAACTGAATTACGTTGTACGTAACGCTCAAAAACACTGTCTTGTCAACGATAGTATAGATATGTGGATACTGGACAAATAGATCGTGAAACAGACGATAAAAGACCATTTAAAATCATATTTTATAATGTTCCAATTGCAAAGAATTTTAATCCCATCAATTCCATGTCAAGTGAAAGTAAATTCCTCTTTGCTGCTGTTTTTCGTTCTTGTAAAATGTCGTTATCAGTGCTAGAAAATATAACAATCATAGGAATATTCAATCTACTATAATCCCTGTTAAATTTAACCCTGTTTCATATTCTATGTGAGTTTGAGCGAATCTAAATGTCAATATTAATTTTTCCTTAGAGAAATAACTTAAAATATATTTTTACTCTAAATTAACATCTATCTTTTGATGAATATCGTCAAGATTGTCTGTTTTATTACACATATATCCTCAAAACTTGTAAATTATGTCATTATGATCCGCCATTGTGTAAACAAAAACAACAACACTGTCAATTTCCCCCGATACTTAGAGAAACTTAGGCCTTAAGTCAGTTTCAAGGCACCTAGGAAGGTACCTTGAGATTCGGGAGACTTAACTGAGTTTGAGGACTCGACTTTTACGTTTTCAAGTTCAAGTTTTCAATTTGACTTGAGATTTTTGTGTTCGGAATCATACTTGGACAAAAGTCTGAAAAAATTTTCAAGTCGAGTCGGAAAACCGCCTAAGTCAAGTTCAAGTCGAGTCAAAAATGACGTTCGGAATTCGACCCCTGATCTCAGCTCTGGCATCACCCAAGTAGAACATGATATCTTAAAGATATCTATAAGATATCTTAACATCTACTGCAAAGGCTACTCAAAGATATCTTTGAGCAGTCTTTGCAGTCGTTATAGGTCGTGGCTACCAGATATCTTTATGCTATCTTCTTGAAAATATCTTCTTGAAAATATATTTTTTGAATCCTTCACCCACTTTGTATATCCCGAAGACTATAGCACATGTTTCTCAATTTGATTTTCTTGCCAGATCCGAGGCTCGAACCTTTGACCTTTAGATTGCTAGCTTGTCTCGCTAACCATTAGACTACTTCTGTATATACATATCTTGTAAATTGAAATAGTATTGTTTCCCAATTGTTCTATGTTAATTTTTATTTTCATTTCATTTTCCCGACTATGGATTTATGATTTTAACTAAAACTAATTTGTGTCAGCAACATGCAAGTAATTGGAAATTCACAAAATTGCATTTTTTCTTACTTCATTTGTTCCCTTTTACCGAGCAGACTCTGATTAAGTAATATGGCAGAAATCAATGAAATTGAAGATTAGTCTTTTTTCTTCAATTTTTCCATCCAAAGTGGTTAATAAAAATAGATTTAAGGAAAGCAAAGAATTTTTTTATTCCATCATTCTATTCAACTTTCCTCGGCGATCGTATTACACTCACTTCCATGAATATGGTCAATAAAACAAGTGCGTTGTTTTGCGCATTGGCTGAATGGCTCTTGACTTATTCAAGGAAGTGGGTGTACATTTTAGGGAAATAATAATGTGTTGGAAAAACAGAGATGTCAAAACCATATATCTACAAGATATCTCCAAGATAGAAATCGCATATATCTTTTAGATATATGATTTGATATATCTTATAGATATCCTGTAGATATCTTAGAAATGTAAGTTAGCACATAGACATGTTGATATCTATAGGATATCTTTAAGATATCATGTTCTACTAGGGCAAGTTCTCTTTCAAACAAGTATCGTCTCAACATTATTCGGTTAAGTGGAAGCTTACCCCCACCAAATTTTTCCAGGAAAACACCAACAATCCAATATTTAGTTTGGGAACGACTGACTGGCCGTTTGGCTCTGCTTGCCAAATCAGTTTCAGCCATTGTTTTACTGAAGGATATACAGTACAAATTAATCATAAATCGGTGATTAATAAGAAGGAAAGCACTTATACTTACATTGATGAGTGAATAATGACGACCTTGAAAAGTTATGAGAAGTCAATAAGTCTTACAATTAATTTTCGTGTATGTATACAACGGTGCCACGTGGGGTGTTGTTAAAAAATTAAGTTGTGCGGTAGGTAAAACATTCTCAAAATTATTTTTATTTATACCACTTTTAATTTAGATAGTTAGCAAGCATAGGAAAAAAATCCCGCTAGAAAAAAATTAAGTTGAGGGCAAAAAAACGCGTGTAGAGAAAAACGAAAAAAAAATTCAAACTTTTGAGACCTTGTGCGGGATGAAGAAAATTTTTTTAATCAATAATATTTTGGGAAATGACTATTTTAATCATACATCATAACATATTAAAAGCCCGCTGCGAAAAAAAAATATCGTTGCAAAACGGACCACCCTAAGGCAGCCACGACCGCGAAGGAGGTTCTTGGATTCCGAACAGGCCCAAATTCATTGTCCTCTGATGAAATACATAGGTATGGTGCTGCAGCCGTGGGTTCTGAGGGTCCTCTCCAACCAAAGGGTAGAAATTTCCCGACTAGGACAGTGTAGCATAATGTGCTCATCGGACTCGGGTTCTTGGTTGCAGAAACAGCAGGTTGGGTCTGTGGTGCTGTCAATCCGATGATCTCTTGCCCTAGTCGGTAGTAGTCGTTGATTGAAGAGGAACATGGTTTCCTTGATTTCGGTGTTCTTCAAGGCTGCAGTATTCCTCAATATGGATTTCCAATCCCAATGAGGGTAGAGGAGCTCGGTTTTCCCAGGACCTGTTACTTTGGCTATCCAAGTGGCGTAGATGTTCCTGTGCACCATTCGGCTGTTTGGAGAGAGTTTGATCTCGTGCACAGGCTCCTCCAGGTAGAAGGGACGCTCAATGACTGCTACTGGGATGTTGTTTTCCTTGTAGATATTTGGGAGGTGCTTCCGGAGAGAAAATGCCATCCAATATCGTAGAAGAGAGCTTTCTGGGCTTTCAGTTTCGGTAAGGGCATTAAACAAAGGACGTAGGAATAAGGCTTTGTAAAATAGACTGGGTTCAGCAAGGGAAAGGCCACCTTCAGGGATTTTTCTAAATACTACACATAGTTGGGGTTTTTAAATTTTTCCTAAGCAAATAAATCTAACAATTGCACTTAAAATTTTGGGACATAAATTTGCAGGAAAAAAAAGAATTTGAGCAATATATATGGTCCTAGAGAGCACTTTCGTCTTCAAATAGTTCACTTTCTGGTAGATAGTGAACTGACGAGATGCATTTTCCCTAAGCTGACCAATTAAGTGGCCATATGCTGTGTTCCACAATCTCGACATCGTTTCTTGAATGGATGGTGAAAATTTGATACCAAGGAGGGACAAGGTAGGAACAGATTCAAGCCTATAGCAGTTGCTAGGGACCACACCCAAGAGCCAGTGGTTGTCCTCGTGACAATCACATGCTCAGTGCATGCATGTTCTTACCATAATGGGTGAGGATACATTCACCAGTCGCCCTATATAAGCGGAGTCTCCCCCAGACTCCGCGGCACCCTTTATCTGTTGCTTCAAGTAATGTACAACTGTATGTGTATAAGTGTAATGTACAAATACACCCCAGGTAGCACACAATGTCTGATTCATATATTTTTTATATCGTTAATATATATGAATTTCATTTGGTTTCACACCGGACCGGAATGTTGCATCGAAATACTGTTGCCTTTGCCGGATCCCGATATCGTTATAGTGTTAACCACCTTCGTGTTTGAATTTCCACTCAGCACGAAAACTCAAAAAATATTTGATGGTGGTATGTCGCAAGTTTATTGTGTTAAATTCAATCTAAATGATGAATTTAAGTTTTGTCGACCGAGGCAAAACCGTAGTCAAGGCGAAACTACATAACAAATACTTCTGGCCTAATGTGGCTCCCAAAGTACGTATTCATGACATTCACTTTAAATTAAATCCAAGCAACAGCCACTGGAACGTGTACAGCCCTACTTCAACCCATTACTGCCACATAAGATGTTTGTGAAAAATAGGAATGATTTTGGGCCCCGTTCAAAGACGCAAATTCGGAAAATATCAAAACTTGATCGTGAAGAGATTGCGTGGATATGCGAACGTCATTCGCCACTCCAAACAATAATAATAATAATAATTTAAAAAAAAAAAACAGCTAAACCGTCACACCAAAAGTTCTTTAATTTAAGTATTGAACGAAGATGGTTTAGTTGCCAAAACTATCGACGATCAAGTAACGTATTTCCAAGCTTAGTGACAGAGGTGATATGCCTACAAATGAATTAAACGGATACATACAATAAGATTATATTTCTTCTGATAAATGTGCACAAATGTAAGAAAATAATGTAAGCGTGAAATAATGTAATGTGCATAAATGTAAGCGTTGTAGCCTTGACAAAGCCAAAACTGGGTCTTTTGTAGCTATGGAGTCAACATTGCTCACGACGTATTGTTGTTAGCCTCGGGGTATTAAGAATCAGTTTCTTTTTCGTATCTCTCTATCAGTTCATAAATGTTTATCAGATCGAATGGTTCGTTTGATGAAACTTATTCAAGTTAAGTTACAAATTTATGCGAAAGTTTAGGGTAAAATAGCGTTCCAATTTTTAAGAAGATTTTTGTGCACTGTAACGTTTCGTAGTTGGGTTCGTATGTGGTGATCAACAGTTGCTTGTTATCGGGAAAACTTTATTTCCAGGTTTTGCATCCAAATTCTGGAGAAGAACTTGTCGTTCAGCTAGAAGGAACAATTATTCAGCTAACGTTTATAATAGTGCTTCCCCTTTTGATTTGTGCAATCATTTACAAGTCAATTGTTTTGTGCCGAAATTTTTAGATCGGCAAGCTACCTTTTCATTACAGGGGACCTTAACTTTGTATTGTCAAGGACAGTAGTAATGCTTTTGTGTAGAAAGAAAGGTTTGAAACCTGTAGTAAAATGTGGTATGTTTGTACTCCAACAGTCGAAATTCAGTTGATCATTCTGTAAAATGAAATTTATTTGTGCACATTTATCAGAAGAAATATAATCTTATTGTATGTATCCGTTTAATTCATTTGTAGGCATATCACCTCTGTCACTAAGCTTGGAAATACGTTACTTGATCGTCGATAGTTTTGGCAACTAAACCATCTTCGTTCAATACTTAAATTAAAGAACTTTTGGTGTGACGGTTTAGCTGTTTTTTTTTTAATTATTATTATTATTGTTTGGAGTGGCGAATGACGTTCGCATATCCACGCAATCTCTTCACGATCAAGTTTTGATATTTTCCGAATTTGCGTCTTTGAACGGGGCCCAAAATCATTCCTATTTTTCACAAACATCTTATGTGGCAGTAATGGGTTGAAGTAGGGCTGTACACGTTCCAGTGGCTATTGCTTGGATTTAATTTAAAGTGAATGTCATGAATACGTACTTTGGGAGCCACATTAGGCCAGAAGTATTTGTTATGTAGTTTCGCCTTGACTACGGTTTTGCCTCGGTCGACAAAACTTAAATTCATCATTTAGATTGAATTTAACACAATAAACTTGCGACATACCACCATCAAATATTTTTTGAGTTTTCGTGCTGAGTGGAAATTCAAACACGAAGGTGGTTAACACTATAACGATATCGGGATCCGGCAAAGGCAACAGTATTTCGATGCAACATTCCGGTCCGGTGTGAAACCAAATGAAATTCAAGTGGCGTGTCGTATATAGTGTAAGGTATACGCAACGTTTTTCTGAGTCTTACCTGACTCGTTTTTGTTTTGTTCTGAGTCCGTAACGACTTATTTGAGTCCACACGACTCTCTCATAGAGTTCATAACGACTCTCTCATTGGATCCCTTGGTTTTCCTGAGTTGACGGCAGCAATAACATGCCGACGTAGCACGTCTGCTACTCAGTTCCCCGTTGAAGTGTACTTTGCCTTTTGTAGGCTGGATGAGTCCCTAGTGGAGTTTTGTCGGGTCAATACTGGTGTTAAACTGGTGTGGATCCCCGGTGTGAGGTTTGATACCGGTGTTTGACACCGGTGTTACACCCACTTGTTTGCGTGATAGGGCGCGTTTCACACGAGTATTCTGAACCATTTGTTTTTTGTAATTTTTTGGGTGTGTCATACTGGTTTAATTCCAGAGTTTTATACTAGGGCCATTCTCGTATTGATTCCATATTTTTATTTTCTTTTATTGTTCTTTTTAATATCTATTTCTTAATTCTGATTTATAATTGGAGCTCGCTTTATTATAATTTTCTTTATTTTTTGTATCCTCATTATCATCAATTTGTAAATTGAATTTGAATGGTCCGCCATTTATAATTATTCTCTCAATACCTAACATATTGAGAAAATACATCATGATAATGTCAAAAGATCAATCACACAACATTTCTTAATGTGAGATGTCATGGAGGAGAGACAGGCAAAAATTTCTTAATTTCGCCACTATATATATAGTTTTCTTATTGAAAAAACGTGTCTGACGAAAGTAAAGCATTTCGTTCGCTTTTAAAAATATCAAATTATAAACTTATTTAGAATATTTTTTCATTAATAATCTCAAAACAAATTAGTTTATAAAGTTCATTTGTCAAACCAATAATATGGTGTAGTAGTTTGGGTAAAACTATTTTTTATTAAGGATAATAGCATTGATGTTCAATTCGTCAGGGGAGAAATCGCTATCTTTCATAATTGTGAAATATTTATAAGTGTTTAAGGCAGTTCAGCAGAATAACACCCGGATTAGTCTGGTGTGAAAAACTGTAACTGCCGAATGAAATAAAAATTCTAAGTGTTTAAAAACAAATAAACAAGGAATAGCGGTTTTGAATACCAGTTGTATCTGAGTTTCATACTGGTGTACATAACCACGAATGACCCTCAATACTTAGAGTTAAAAATAAAATTATCTTGAGTAAGTAGTACTCTGATGAAACTCAGCTCAAACTGGTTTGAAAACTAAAGTCTTTAGGAAAAAAAGAGAGGCTTAAAAGAACAAAGAGGGGGCGTTATTTGGACTTGTAAAAAAACTGTCTGAGTTACGGATACCGATTTTAAACGTCATAAAAGGGGTTTCAAATGGGTTTGCCACTCCGTACTCATTTTACACCCAAAAGCTCCGCTAGGGGTATAGAGATGTTGTAGGCGAATTGTTGAATATCTAGCTTCTTTCGTTTCATATGATTATATTTTCTTTGATTCTTCTTTAGGATACGGTAAGTCCTAAACTTTCTTTCAAGCCAGAATTTGCTTGAGAAACGACAGCACTCGTTTGCCTTGTCAATACTATACATTGGCCTGTTTCGGAAGGACTAAATCTTCGACCAGGTAAAAAATAAGATAGAAGTGTGCTTGGCTTGAGGTTATAAGATTTGAATGGTGGTGATGTTCCATAATGGATAGCTGTGAACATTCATGTTTGGTCGACTAAGCAAGAGACGAATTAAGAAATGGAATTGGTACAGACACAAAAAATGAATTTTTCTCCATTAAAAAAATATTTTATGTAGGAAATGGAATTTTTAGTAGAAGTAAAGTAATTTGGTTAAAAAAAAAGTTGTACTTTTGTTAGAGGTGTTAATAAACTTTTGATCTAAAATTCATACTACACTGTCTACAATGTCGTACTACGAAAACAAAGTATCTATTATTTGGAATGAAAATCAGGAGGTTGTTTGCCAATTAAGATATTGATCTTGTTAGGTTGTTTCTGTAATTCCTCGATCTCTTTTTGTTGTTTTTGGATGATTGTTGCTGCTAGTGTGTTGTCGTTGGTGGTTGATAAGGTTGGCAGTTCTAATGTACCACCGCTGGGTTTTTAAAATGATCTTTCTGCGCATGTTTCCATTGAGTAAAGGTGTCATTTGGGTGTGTTTTGACGCGTTGTGAGTGCCATTTCAAGGCGGAACCTTTGAATCTTGATGCAAAATTATTTTTCTTAACGGTTTCATCCCAATTATGAATGGTGGCTATTGATTCGGCTTCGGATAGCCATGACGAAATATATTGTTCTGTAGCGTTGCCACTAAAAATGGGAATGGCCTTTGTGTCTTCACGACGGTTTAGTGCCGTAATGAGTTCGGTAATTGGGTTTGTTGGCATGGTTGAGATTTGGTACGGTTTGAGATTCGAGTTTCGAGTTTTTAAAGGCGATTGTTATATTCAATTTGCAATTCTCATGAATCCTATTTTATGGTTTTTTTTTCTTCTAGGGTGATCAAAACTGATTTATCTTACTGTTAACGCGAAGACTTGTAAACGTCTTGAAGAAAATGGCGTCCGCGAGTATAAAGGCAGCGGGTTGTAGTACTTGATGTTTCTACGTAGGTATTGGTAGGTTCGGGCTGAGAGATGGTGGTCACAGCGTCGCGCAGGCAAGGTCACCAAATATAACGGGTTGGTTACATGGATAATAAGTAGCTACGTAGAAGTGGGGAGAACACAGTGTATTTGTACATTACACTTATACACATACAGTTGTACATTACTTGTAGCAACAGATGAAGGGTGCCGCGGAGTCTGGGGGAGACTCCGCTTATATAGGGCGACTGGTGAATGTATCCTTACCCATTATGGTAAGAACATGCATGCACTGAGCATGTGATTGTCACGAGGACAACCACTGGCTCTTGGGTGTGGTCCCTAGCAACTGCTATAGGCTTGAATCTGTTCCTACCTTGTCCCTCCTTGGTATCAAGTTTTCACCATCCATTCAAGAAACGATGTCGAGATTGTGGAACACAGCATATGGCCACTTAATTGGTCAGCTTAGGGAAAATGCATCTCGTCAGTTCACTATCTACCAGAAAGTGAACTATTTGAAGACGAAAGTGCTCTCTAGGACCATATATATTGCTCAAATTCTTTTTTTTCCTGCAAATTTATGTCCCAAAATTTTAAGTGCAATTGTTAGATTTATTTGGTTAGGAAAAATTTAAAAACCCCAACTATGTGTAGTATTTAGAAAAATCCCTGAAGGTGGCCTTTCCCTTGCTGAACCCAGTCTATTTTACAAAGCCTTATTCCTACGTCCTTTGTTTAATGCCCTTACCGAACCTGAAAGCCCAGAAAGCTCTCTTCTACGATATTGGATGGCATTTTCTCTCCGGAAGCACCTCCCAAATATCTACAAGGAAAACAACATCCCAGTAGCAGTCATCCCACATAACACAAGTCAGTCCGGTGGATGTCCAAAAGATGTCAATTTCGGACATTGGTCCTATCCTTTGGATGTCAGTTGGAGAGCCTAGGAACATCCCAACAGCCGAAACGGAGATCCAAGGGATGTCATTTTTTAAATTTTTGTCCGCCCTAGCCAGCGCCACAGGATGTTCTACCAACATCCGAAACAGACATATTCCGGATAAAATTACAACATGTTGAGGATAATATTCAATACGTCATTTCCCTCAGCGTACTACTTTGTTATACATAGACACTACCAGATTCGAACACTGAACCTTTGTGTTGCCAAGCCAGCTTGCTAACCACTAAGCTGCTAGATGTTATTATTAAGGGACAAATTATATATTGACATTATATCTATCAGACTTTAAACGTTTTTCCCAAGCTACGTTAAATGATAAATCATTGTAAAATCCCGATAGAGAAAAGTTTGAAACTCTTTTTTTTTACCCAATTAAATAATCATTGCATAAATAAACATAATTGCACAACAAAAAAGTTATTTTCGGACCCTTAAAAACCCAGATTGGGACTCATTTATTAGACTGACAAAAGCAGTCTTTTATCGGACGGTCAAGCAAACAAAGTCTTTTGTCCCAAATAAAACCAGGTGTGTTGTCTGGGATAGCACTGTATAATGTTGGGGAGACTGACTGACTCGCTGAAGGTCGAAAAGAGTTTATAGAGAAAATAGCTGATGTTCACTGGTTCTCTCGAATAAATTTAACTTTATTTTGGTGCCATTAAAAACTCTATCAGTAGATTTTAACTTAAGTATCACAAATTTTCAAATATTGCTACATTTGTCATTGCTATAGAGTGTATGACGTGCTTCCCTAACCGAATAGGAGCATCATTTACTGGCGTTTTTTGCGCCCAAATTATGTTTGATTTCTTCATTACATTCCCATAGAGTGGTTCGCGATCGAAGGAGGAACAACTCGAGGAAATGCTTGGGACGATGTCAGTTTTGCCTCAGACATAGTTACGCCTACTTCATTCCTCCCTCATGCTTTCCACTGTTTCTCTACAAATACCGTGAACCACTCTAAAGTCTCATTTCTATTTGTACAACATGAATTTTCCGTAAATAAACCATGTTTTGGTTCAAAAAGTGTTATGTAATCAATATTTTTCGGTGTATTTTTCATTCATTCTCATCTAAGTGTAAAAACGACATATTTGGTTGCTTGATAAATGTAAAGTCCTATTACGGACTTCTGTATAACATGAACGGGCTGTACTTATAGGGCCCTCTAAGGGACGTTCGTTTAGTTCATCCGATGGATGTCCTTTTGAGAGCCGCAGATGGATAGGCTGTTCCTTGGCTGATCGGCTCTCATTCGGACATCCAACGGCTGAACTGTGCTATGTGGGATTGAGCGTCCCTTCTACCTGGAGGAGCCTGTGCACCAGATCAAACAACTCCTTGAAGAGGGAATCATCTCTCCAAACAGCCGAATGGTGCACAGGAACATCTACGCCACTTGGATATCCAAAGTAACAGGTCCTGGGAAAACCGAGCTCCTCTACCCTCATTGGGATTGGAAATCCATATTGAGGAATACTGCAGCCTTGAAGAACACCGAAATCAAGGAAACCATGTTCCTCTTCAATCAACGACTACTACCGACTAGGGCAAGAGATCATCGGATTGACAGCACCACAGACCCAACCTGCTGTTTCTGCAACCAAGAACCCGAGTCCGATGAGCACATTATGCTACACTGTCCTAGTCGGGAAATTTCTACCCTTTGGTTGGAGAGGACCCTCAGAACCCACGGCTGCAGCACCATACCTATGTATTTCATCAGAGGACAATTAATTTGGGCCTGTTCGGAATCCAAGAACCTCCTTCGCGGTCGTGGCTGCCTACATCTACGCAACGTGGAAGGAGAGAAGGGAAGGAAGAACACCGTCTACCACTGAAATAGAGAGCCTATGGGCTTCAATACTTTGACCTTGTCAACCCTAAAACCCAACCCCAATGTGAATTGTTTTATTTTTGTCATTTTTGCCATTTTGTTTACTTTTTTTTTTGTTCTGTTTTCCTTTTGTACCAATTATTCCTTTGTTTATGTGTTATTATTATTTGTTATTTTTTTTCTCTCGCTTTACATATGCAACTTGTAAATTGAACCGGGGACACTGAATGAATGATTTTTAATTTAAAAAAAAAATGACAAGGTCACCTACTGAGGAATGAATGATACGAGTAAGTGAGACAGTAGTGGCGTAATTTATTTTAAATCTTTTTTCAAAGATGTATTTAATACATCTACGAAAGATATATATTAGATATTCAAGAAAGATATCTCTAAGAGATGACAATAGGTTAGTGGATAGTTATCAATAAGATATCTTTCTAGTAGATAACTCTGTGTCTATTAGATATCTAAAAGATTTCTCGTTCTGCTAGGGTAGTTAACCACAGTGCGTTCTACGAAGACGATGCCGAGCAATATTCCTCTGCTACTGAAAGTGTCATAGATGCGAGTGAATCGAACAGTGGTCAAAGTAATATATTACCTTTCAATTACAAAATGATTGCATTGCAGAAGTTTTCGACAGTGACATGAATCATAGTGATACAGAACCTGACAGTGAATCTTATGTTGATTGTGAAGAAGCAACTGAAACGTGTTATGAAGTGGAGGACGATGACACATTTTTTGACTGTGAGAAACACAATACAATGTGAGTTCAATAATATATTCGAGTTTTGTGAAATTTTGCCTATAAAGTCTTTGAAATGCAAAGCAATGTTGCTGCCAACAGCAGTTCATAATCTTTATGACTTTGCCGTTTTCCCATTACATATGCAAAGTAACTTATAGCTTCAATCTTGCAAAGCGATGTTACTGAAGATTTGATTTAAAATATTTCGTCTTTCTAAAGGTTATTAATGGTTTTTAAAGTTAATTTGCTAACAGAAAGACTATAAATTTTTTTTTATTCTAGGATTTAAAAAAAATTTTTTTTTTAAAGAAATGTACCGATAAATTTTTATTTCCTCTACAATATTTTTCATTCTAAATAAAGTGTATTTGAAATCCATACATAACGTAATCCTAATATTCATCTTTTTTGGTAAATTCCAGGTGATCATATCAGAAATCTGAAAACTCCATTTGTAAGTTTCGTCGATTGCTTAAAAAAAGAATATTAAAAATACAGAAGAACAGAGTAAATATTACAACAAATCTTTTAAGAGTTTTGAAAGTTTATGGTCTTTCTATTATTGTGTGATAGTACTTAGTAGTACGTATGTAACTTTCTTTCAAGGTGTGGCTAAAAATCAACCTTTTCCTACGTGGTTTTTTTCGCAGGTGAAATGTTTCTCATTGTGGAGTATGTCATAGGTGAAGATGAGACAGAAGTATAAGTTGTCCCCAGTTCATGGTACTCATCAGGGCAGTGTTGGTGGCCACCAGCAGGTGCATTTGCTCGTTCAACATTGGAAAAAAAAACGTTTTGAAGTCAGTGGATTGTGATAAAACTACATGGGACTGTTATGACGGTCGTCTCATTGCTTCTTTCAGTACGTATATCATTTATTGCTATACTGAGATTGATTTTTTTATAGTCATTCTGATTTCTCTCTGCAGAGACGTATACTGAAGCAAAGGCTAAGTTGCCTCTTGCTTTTCAAGGAGAATTAGTTACTCCGAGCTCAACTGATATTGATGGACATAAAAAAGGGAAAAGGAAAACGAGCAAAACAGAAAACAAGAAGGTATCTAGAAGAAACGAGTGAATCTAGCAATAACGATATTAGAAAGAACAAAGACAGCTCACGAAAAAAAAGAAATCTAGTAAGGACACATTATTTATATTTCTTAAAGTTTTTTTTCACATAATTGATGTTTTTAGGTCCAGAAAGAAGCAAGGCAAGAGCAAGGTCCAGGATCAGCACATCATTCTGACACACATATTACATTGCCACTTGTTCCAAATACTCTCAATATAAGCAGTTTTTTTCCAATCTTCAAATGAAGATAGCCACACTAAAACAAGAACAGAATCTACTGAGAACGGTAGTTCGAGTGCAGAAAGAAGCTTCAAATGTTGAGTGTTACATTTATTTTAAATACCCCTTTAGAAAGATCAAATCTCTTCAATGAAGGACCAACAAGAAGATGCCGAATAAGCTGCAGACTAATTGATTATTATCTCCGTATAGTGCGATTGTTAATCCACTAATTTATTTAAATATTTTGAGTTTCATAATGTACCTGAAAAATTTAACTATTATGAGTTTCATATTGTACCTGAGAAATTTAACTATTTTGAGTGTCATATACTCATATTGTATGTGAGTAATTTGACTGTTTTTGCAACTGACAAGTTCCTATTTCAACTGAATAATCAAAATAAATTTGAGTTTTTTGCCAAAAATTACTGGGTCTCTATATTATTTTACAAATAACGTGGTTCATTCATATTCATCCATATACGCAGCGGGGAAATTGTAAATGAACGAGGATATTATTCGTATAAAAGACGTTTATTATGCATCTCAGTGGTTTCATTTACATCTCAATTTCGTCCAAATTCCGTCCAAGGTCAATCTAATGGGACGAGAAAGATGCAAGTATGGGATCTCGGCAAAGCGGACATTACCCATACGTAAAAGACGTCCAAGGAATGTAAACTTATGGGAATTTGCTATGTTCCATGGACATCTCAGACGGAAGTGTGTATCAGAGTGTATTCAACGAGACGTACAAGTGTATGCGTGAAAGACATCGATTCACTGGCCCCGACTGCTAAGTGGGGGCCCTCTTTTATCCTAGAATGGTCGGAACTATATGAGCCGCTAATTGGGGCCGGATGGCTACAGGAGACTTCCGGTAGACCGGTCAAACTCCGCGCCGTCCGGTTGACTAACTTAAGGCTGACTACAGCTACACCGTTACAATATCATCAAATATGAGCTTTAGATAAAAAGGTGCGGCATGGGGCGGCATGAGGCGGCGGGGCTTCGCCCCGTCGCACCAAAGTCGCACAGAGTTTGTATTATTAGATACATATATATTACTTAAAAATTTAGATATTAATTGATGTTTTTTATATTCCTACGGGAACCTTGCAATCCGCCAGGGATGCTAGTATATTTGTCGTAACTTTTTATTTATTGATAAAATCAAAGTTAATTTAAATTCGAATCCCTTCGGGTACCTTGCGGCGTATGTACCCAGTACGCTGCCTACAGTCTATCCGGCATTCCAAAAATACTTAGCACCGCACAACACTAGTAAAAACTTGATGTTTGATGGATAGATGGCATATGAGTCAAGTCAACTTTCTTCCCCTTCTTCAAAAAAAAATTAAAATTTTTATTGAAGTTTTTATTTGAAGTTTATATAATGAATATTTGACGCAGTGAACATTGTCTTTGAAATTTCTATTTAGTGGTATTTTATTTTACTTTTCCGTTAAAATGCCAACCCAATAGGCCTTGAGAGGGAAAGATCAAAGATACAGAGTCCAGTGGTCCAGTCCTAAAGTTAATAAGTTGAAGTAGTCCATGTTCTCGGCCTGTTATTAAAAGCAGCAAGTCCTAAAATCATGGCCTTTGCCCAAATATCAAATTGTGTTAGATTTCACTCTCATCATGGATCAAATATTGTTTTAGGTGAGAACAATACGATTGCATATCGTAAAGCAAGTTTTGCCAATGGCTTAGTTTTTAGTGAAAGGTCACTTGAACCGGGAGAGGTATTTTTCGTTAAAATAACTCAAACCGAGTTGGGTTGGAATGGACACCTTCGTTTAGGGTTGACACAGTAGGTCTAAAAGAAAAAGGTGTAATTTGGCTTCTGTAAAAATTACCCTCTATTTTCAGATTGGATCCTAATACATTTTTTGATTTGCCTCTAATTTCTTTTGATCTGTTGCCTCTTGGTCAGACATGGGTTTTCTCTATATTTAAACCGGGGAATGAAGATTCTGAAGTCAGGCTGCCATCAGGTACATCTAATCAACTTTTATATATTTTCTTAATATATTGTGTTGTAATATTGATATATTTATTTAGAGGTTGGAAGTTTAATTGGACTGCAGTACAAACCATATAATGATTTATTTGCCCACCTGCACTTGATAGTTGACGGAGTAGATAGGGGTGTTTTTGAGTCAGATATTCCTTATCGTTCCAAGCCCCTATATGTGGTTGCAGATATTTATGGAACTACCAAAGAAATTCAGATTAGGCAAATGCATGAGGTAACTTCTCTTCAGACTGCTTGTAAAGTGGCTATTATGCAAAACATTGCCCAAAAAGCTGTTGGTTCCCTACCACTCCCAAAATTTCTAAAAGATTTTCTGTTGTATAGATGAGTAAATTGTTGAAGTTCCTTGTAAAATTTTTGTTGAATGTGTTTGTATTCCAACCAATGCTAATTTATGTTTCCTTTGGTATTTGTATATGATGCATGTACTGGTGTTTCTGTGAAAAATCATGGTGTGCTTACAAAGAATATCCGATTTGTTTAATCAATAAAAAATAATTATATTTTTAATATCATCACTTTTTTTTCCTATTCCTAAATCATCTAGGCCTACTGTCCTAGGCTCCTGATAGAAAAGTGGAAAACCCCTACAGAGATGATCAAATATTTCCTCAAAACTTTATTTTGCTTTCCCGCTAAAGGGTTCACTTAAAGACACGTTCACGCTTAAGTAACGAAAATTTGAAATGATAAAATATAAAAGTATTTGTATTCTTTGTGCGTTATTCACGGGATCACGGATTAGTCCATCATCAGTCGTCGCTCGTGCTGTGAACGTCGTGGTGAAAACTTGTGTGGGCTGTGTTGGGAAGTTTAAAAACTCTTTTTGGCAATATCGTCAACTCCTTTCACCTTATTTTACAGGCGAAAATTGAAACCTTTATGGACTTGCTCTCTTGGAGAATGCTCCAACATTTTTTGTACTTAAACAATAATGGGGTAAGGAGATTCCTAGCATTGACATTTTTTAATAGGATAAACTGATTATTCTTTATTTAAAAAGAAATGATTGTATCTTTCGTAAGTTATTCCTTATATTGTTGATGGTTATTCAATTACTAATATATTACATTCTTCATTAAGTTTGAAGTCAGTGATCTAATAATGGGCAGTAGAGGCTCGGTTTTTGCTGTGTGTAAATTTGTAAAACCACTGCGACAAGCTGCTGTAGTACTCGATAACCCTGGCTCCATTCTTTTTTCCGATGAAAATGTCCATACGATTTCGTCGCGGTTGGTTCAAGTTCACAATGATTTGATTATTTCGACCAATTTCGACGTTCCTGTTTGATCGCAAAGCATCGTTAAAAATCCCTCGTTTTTTAAAATAACCTTTTTTATTTAAATATGGTGGAAGTAGAAGGTTTGAAGCCTTTTTAGAACATTCAATAACCGGTTGCCAGTTGCCTTGGCTCAAATACAACCCCATAACCATATAGAAACACCAAACACGGTTGGGTCCCAACGTTCTCAACTGATTCCACATGTTGATCGATAGTTCCGTAATTTTTGAAGTCACACAAAGTGTGTCAACACTTTTCCGTGCATTTTACTCTTGATTTAAAATTTCTTTTGTTAGTTTTATTTCTTTGACAATGGCTGCTATAATAAAATACGTCGCCCTAAAATCGCAAAGAATATAGACTGCATCGGCGTGCTGTTCCAATACGTAATTCCCGCGTATGTTTTTAGGATGGTGCGCGAGTCATTGAATTTTTGTTGTCTCTCAAAATATATTCATCTCGGTTTTTTCACATTTGTCTGTTCTAAATCGACCGTTTAAGTAGTTTGGAAACATATGCAGCTAAAAATATTGCAAATGTTTCAACGGCAAAAAGGAACGAAACGTAATTTGAGCTAAGAAGCTACCGACAGAATGGACATGATGTTGTTGGGCTGAAGGAGATGGCGAGGACCAAAATAAAGAGTGCAGTAGTTTTGAGGGCACGATGTCAAAATGCGCTTACTGGCTTTTCGTTTATGAACATCAATAAAGTAAATAATAAAAGAAAAAAAAAAAGAATGAGAAGATGGGGGGAAGAGAAAAACGAAAGGAAGACAATTATTTTTTTTTTTGTTTTTTTTTTGAAAAATCCAAACATGTTTTTTTTTACTCGTCTGACGCATTGGCAATAACTATTGGCGAGGCAATTTTTTCGCTTCCATTTTTAACGCTTTTCCTTTCTCTTTTAAATATTTTGCTTGCTCCTTCAATTTCTTTGATGTTTCAATCATGACTTCCCCTTTACTTTCCCGCAGTTTTATCAACTCACTTTCTTGTTGGGTCTTATGTGTCTTTAAACGGTGCTTAATAAGCCACTTTTCAATCCCGGTCGCTTTTGATGCAGGAGCTGCTTGTTCTACTTTCGGTCCAGTTTTCCGCAAATCCTCGGTTGTATTTTCAGACGAAGCTGCGTATATAACGTGATTAACCGCTTCTTGTAGTGCGGAGACTGCTTCGGAGAGCGCATCAACTTGGTCATCCGGTAACTTTTCCGCATTTTGCGCCGAAAGTCGAGCCGAAAGTATTGCAGCCTCTCGGTCGTCTCTGAGTTCCTGGTTCACCGTTTGCAGGTTTTGAATAATTTTATGGGAATCTTTAATCTTCTTCTTCAGGTCATCATTATTAAATTCCGATATCAATGTTTGGTTTTCTTGTTCCGAAAGTTTGGATGACAGTTCGTTCATTTCGATCAGCTTTTCAGCAATTTTATACTTGAGAGAATTCAAATCTGACATCAGAAGGTTATTTTCTTCTTTGGCGAGGTCTAACTCCGACATCTTCGACGATGATAGCATTTCGTTTTGGGTTTGTATCGTTGCCTTTAACTCTTGGAGATGCTGAGATTCATTGGATTGCCACATTGACGCCTTTTCTCGTAGAACAGATTGTTCATTCTTGATTTCATCGACTGCAAACTCGCATGATGACAACTTTTCTTTTAGTTGAGCCAAGTTTGATTGAAGGTCCTGGTTCAATATTGATTCCTTCAACGTCGAATCCCGTGCAGCTACCAACTTCAGTTTTAATTCATAATTTTCCAAACAAGTTTGCTGGTATTTCTTTTTCAGGTCATATGATTCAACCTTCAGTTGATCTATCAGTAAATGCGTTTGATCTGCATCCTTTTCAACGTCCATCATTCGGTACTCGGAAACAATTCTTTGCAGAGAATTGACTTTTTCTTTAAGCATCCGGTTTTCCTCGCCCATCTCTTCAAAACCCTTTATGATAGCATTTAAGTCCTGAAATTGTTTTTGAAATTGACCAATCTGGTGTTGGTAAAACAGATGATCTTTTTCCAGCTTCTGGACATAATCTTCATTTATTTTCAGGTTCGCCGGGCTGTGATGGCAACATCCAGTACTATCCTTATCTTTCGAGGACAAAGTGTTGGATAAGGTAGCTGCCGTTTCTGGTTTCCGGTTCATTTCGATTCCGGTTACGTCATTCTCCACTTCGGGTTCCGGATCTGAATTCCGGTATGATTCCAGTTTAATTTCTGGTTTAGGTAAATGTTTGGTAATTGGTTTTAACGGTTCGGTCATTAAAAACCAGATCCATACAATGGTCGATACTATGGTTACGAGAACAATACCTAGGAGGATAGGAGCCATTTTACGTAACGTTCGAGAAGTATAGAATACTTTTTGAAACTCAATAGTTGAAAGGAACTATGTCGCCCTGCTTTATATAGACTCGGACCATGGGACTGGGAGACGCGTCAGAGATGCATTTTGTGCAAATTTTCTTATTTCATCTAAAATTATTTCAATTATCTCATCATAAACGGAATCATCGCGTTTTTACAAATGTTTTTCAAGTAAAAGTTTTGAAATAAAATTTAATTTTGCATTTTTAATCATGGTAAAACTGCTTCTGATTGGTTACGTGCTGATACGTTAAGATACGGTGATACGTACCTTGTTTCGAATACTCCAATATATCTGATAAGAAATCTATTTAATAATATTCAAATCAGCTCAAAATTCAAATAAGATATTTTGGGGTTATTTCTTGGGGTGATTGAAGCAAAAACCGAAAAACGTAACATGATGATTTACATTTTGGCCAAATTGGAATCTCGAATTTTTCCCGATATTTTCTTTTTCAAGTATTCTGAATCTGGCAACATTGTACCAAAACTTTGAATTTGAAAAAGCGTCTGTTATTTTTACTGAGCTACGGACGTTTCTTAATTCTTACTTCCTTTCAGTTTCAGTAGGCTACTTGAAATAGTTTAATTAGAGGGAGAGATTAATAATATTCTGCGAATAGTAATCAGACAAGTGAAATGAATTCAGAGAGACAAGATGAAGATGTTTGTCGTATTGTGAATTGTATAAACAGCTGTTGGCCTGAATATTCTTTTACGGCCTTGGATGTACGTAGACCTTGTGGAGAAAAATTCCGTGATGTGTTGGGCAAATTCCTAAAAGGATTTCTCAGTTGTAATTACCAGCTACCCTCTGTAAGTTGTTTTCGTTGTTCTCTTAATAAATTTCAACATTTCATTGTGTTGTCAAACAGATAAATTTGGGTGAGTTTTCCAAAAACCCAGAGATGTTAATGCACCTGGAAGGCAATATTGCTCTCTACCGAGAAATCAATCACATCCTCAAGAGATTAGGATACAACAACTTTAAATACATAGACGTATTGAAACCAAGTAGGCTATATCTATTAATATTGATTTCTGTTGATTTGGGGTTGATGGGTTTACACAATTTTCTGTTTCTAGCATCTAATGTGATGAAGGAAGTGTTGTTGAGCTTAGTTAACTTCCTTGCATACTTTGAGGCTGAAGAAAATAATAAGGAGGAAATAGAAGCTGAAATTCAAAGCCTCAAACTTAAAACTTTGCAATTGGAAAAACAATTGATTGAAGAGGAGCGTTATCTTGACAAATGCAAACAGGTTTGAAGTGAACTCTTTGTCCAACTACTTCAATTTTAAAAACAACAAACATTTTAGAGTGAAGAAGAAAAGAAAATCATGGCTGCTGAATTACGAAGGCTCGTCGTTAGTCGGAAGGAAAAATATTTAAAAATTGAGGCCATTGTCCAAAAGGAGGAAGCAGAAGTGGATGAAATCACAAAGAGAATTCAAAGTACCAATGCAAGACTAGAGAAAGAAGCTAGCATTCTAAAGCAGGTAAAAATAAATACTAATATACACTAGAAATACGTGTGTTATAACTGGAATACCATAGTTTGAAATAGAGAAAGAGCGGGCGGAAGAAGCGGTTGTTCTTGATCCAGAAGGCTTAGAAGCTGAATTTGAAAAAAGCAAATCTGATAAAGAAAGCATGGAAGCCGATTTTATTTGCCTTAAAAGTCGATTACCGGTTCTTGAACAGCAGATACAGGATCGTACTAACCAACTTCAAGAGCATCAAGATACCCATCAACGTATAGTGCAAGTCAAAGCCAGAGAAACCAAATTAAAGTAATATTTTTACCTTTACACATCTTTCTTCATTAATTTTATATTATTTCATTCAATGTTGTGCAGACAAGAATTGCAGAAAGCCGAGACTGATGATCGACAGGTGGATGAAGAGAAACAAATCCTGGAAAACCAATTCAAGAAAGACAAGAGTTTAATTGAAAGCAAGAAGAGAATGTTGGATGAAATGGAACAGAAAATGGAACAGCTTCGTGGACTGCTTGAAAAAACGCGTTCTGATATGAAAAGGTTAATTTCGTATTGTAAATATTTAAAAAGGGAAAAAAATTTTAAATTTATTAATTGTATCAGATGCATGAGCGAAGAAGAGAGCCGCAAAATGCAACAGCAAGCCAAAGTTGTAGCTATGGAGAATGCAATTACTCAACTGAAACAAGACTTGAAGTTAGGCCAAAAAGTCCTTGAAGAAGGAGCTGCTACATTTGAAGACATTCATCACAAGCATCAGCAAAACGTATAACTTAATTCATACTTTTGAAAATTGTATCCTTAAATTGACTTTTGTTGTCCAATTGTACTTTTCGTCTCTAGATGGAAGAACTTAATGCTAAATGTCTAAAACGGTTTGAAGACCTTGAGAGTTTGGCTAGAGGAATTTTTCCAAACTTCTAGTAAAACATTATATGGCAAACTTTCAAATCATCTCAGCTTGTATTTCTTTCTAACGCGAGGTTCTTTATTATTGAAAAAAATTACAGTAAATGATTCAAACATTTTTCTTTTTATGTTAACATTTGGGTCCGCACGCACTAATTTGTTATCTGTAATATGAAAGCAAGTCGTTAGTTCTAGAAGCCAATTAAACGAGGCTATGTAGAGATTACTGTAACGGCAGAGCTCGTTTGATTGCTTGAAGGAATCTTCCATCCTATTAACTCTCCATTTCGGGCATTCTCCTTTTCAAGCCATTCTTGAAGCGGACGGAAGTAGTTTAATAATGGTTGTGCAGACATTTCGCGTTGACCTGTCAACGTTTCCATCGCATCAGGCCAAGGCTTTGACGACCCCATGCTCAACATTTTCCTGCAATTTTAATACCTTAGATTCTGCTAGTCGAATTTGAAAAGTGGTAATTTATTTACGCTAATGCTGTTCCGGCTTCCGTCGAATTGTAAAAGTCGCATTGGTGTAATGGGCCAGTGTGACCAGAAACATTGCAGAGAGCCTGAGCAAACTGAAACTGCATGATGGTGCGAGTGAAGTAGCGTATCATGTCATAGTCTCCCGAAACATGGAACAGTGCTACTGGATCAAGATCTTGAGGATCATCGCGTGATATAGGGGGAGCAACACCCACTGTTTCCATTCTGCAAGACACATTTTTATTTATTTCTATTTCTTTGGGCCAAGTGAGTAAAACTTTACTTTTCCATCCAGTATGCTCGATTCCATTCTTCCTTTGGAATTTCTCCTCTAAAGAGTTTCCATCTCCAGGTGTCCTGTACCAAGTGAAACGGAAGAGTAGAAACTGTTGATAACGCCTGTTGCATTAGAAAGTTGATTTCAACTTCTGCGGAAATTAATAATAAAGTCATCATTTTGTCGAGAAACTCGAAAGGATTAGTATGACAAATTTGTACCTGGATCGTCTTCTAGAGATTCTAAGAGTCCGACGGAATGAAGATGTTTCGTAGTAGCAACACTCATTGACATCAATTCACCGATTGCTTCATGAAATCCATCGTTGGCTCCGTCCCTAATTAAAATACCGAAAATAAGATTCCAATTCTCAATTTCGAGAAAATTTCAAATAAAATTCACCTGTATCCGTAGGGTAGATGGGCATACTGCATCTGATATTGAGTGTGACCCAATTCGTGATGAATGGTAAGGAAATCGCCAAAGGACACGGTTGCGCACATGCGGATGCGGAAGTCTTTACCGTCACTAAAATCCCAAGCTGTCGCGTGACACACTACTTGACGATCTGTAGGCTTTTCCAGCATCGAGAGATTGAAGAACGTTTGTGGAACAGGTTTGAGACCCATGGAAACGAAAAAATCATTTCCCATTTCAAACATTCGACGAACTGTGTAATTCTGTGCAATCATGGCCGGTGTGGGATCAACCGACGTTCGGTTTGGAAACGGTCGGACGATGTCGCCCAGATCCGACCAGAATCGTCCCCACATATCACCGACCAAATGAGCGGGCAAAGGTCCCGTGATATCGACGACGCTAGGACCGTAAGTCTCGTAGAGTTTTCGGCGGACGTAAGCGTGAAGTTGGCGATAAAGTGGCTCGACTTGTTTGTATAGCTCCCGGACAATCGATTCCAGTTCTTCAGTCTCGTATTTTTGACGCCATTGATCTCCGTAATCTTTGTATCCATTCAAACGAGCGTGCTGATTTTGTAGGTCAACGTATTTGACGTAAAGAGGTCGAATAGCTCGTCCAACGCCCTCGTGCCATTGTTGCCATGCCCACAATCGTTCAGTGGCATTGGTTGAGGAGGACATCAGTTTGGTAAGTTCAGGTTCCAGGGAGTAACATTTCTCTTCTTTACACACCTGTCATATGAGAAAATCTTATAATACATTCAATCGCTTCATTAATTTGAGTTTACCTTGTGGCTGCCGTAAATTCGACTCATCTGATTCAAAGTTTGAGACAAATCTTTCATCTCTTCAGGGCTGAGACTAAGAGAGCCAACACGGTCCAGCAGTCGGCTGGTATCATATGAAAATGAGGTAGTGTTAAACAAAGACGCTTGGCTGTTTGCTGCGTCGTCGTATGCTGAAAGGCGAGCGCTGACTTCTTCCTGCATACAGCACACACAAAACATACATGTTTACAATTGTACATGAATATGTAAGATGAAACAAGTTCTCAATTGAATCAATATATCTACCAAAACAGCGGCATTGTGATCTGTTAAATTTGTGTCGTAGTTCCAACTTGCTCTAGTGTTTTCAGTAACCAATTTGCTGTACTCTTCGCTGTACTTGTCGAGGACGAAGGCTTTAGCTTGAGCTTCATCGTTGTTTGTTCCAACTTTCGTCCTTCTATCAAATACGTAAAAGTACATAAATTAATATGAATTGCAACATCTCTATATGCAATAAAATTTCACAAATATTATATGGAAAAAGTCAAATTTACCTGTTAGGGGACGCCGATGAAATAACAAAAGTGTCAAAGGAAAGAATGGCGAGTATACAAAGAAAGGAGTTCATTCGTTGGCCGTCTAAAACACACTCTAGTGGCAGATTGCTGTCCACCTGCGACTGAATTTACTCGTCTGTGGAGAGTGGACTAATATTGGCGGGCTGTATGCACACCTTGACCGGGTCACATGTTGAATTATGCACGGAATGGTTTAACGTCTACAATTCCAGTTCCAACACAATGACCAATATGGGGTTTTCCCTGATTGTAAAGATATAGGAACCTACCATGCAGAAATAGAGAACAGTAGGCAAACAATCGCTAAAACTGGTTGTCTAACGGGATCAACTAATAAAGCCGGAGGAGAAACAAGAAAAATCAATTTAACTGCCAAAACAAAATGGGAATAAAAACGAAACAACAAATGATCATGTCAGAGGGTGGAAGGTTAAAAAGTTTTATCGTTGACCCGATCGAGGCTTTTTTTTTTTTTAACGAGGACATCAAACGTCAGGGAACGAAAATCACGAACTTGACAATTTTTTACATACCATACAATCCAGTTTGGCCTACGGGGCTACAATAAAGTTGTAAATTTACCGTTTTTCTATCTCCCCACAAAAAAGATGGTCGTTTATGCAACTTTTAATCTGATTCACGCGGTGGATTTTTAAAGTTATATAGCCGGCCTGGGCACTGTTTGTCGTAAAATGACTATACTGGACGGTCTTGGTCTTCGAAGGGTGGACCTGTCGTCCAGCATCATTCTTAACTTTTATATTTTAAATTCGAGAAAAACACGCTTAAGTCTAGATGGATTTTATGAAATAGCAATTTAAATATTTAAAAGTAAAAAAATAAAAACGAAAAGTTTCTTTTCGTTTGTAAAAATAAAAGATTGGGCAATATGTGTTTACCTTTTGCGCATTGTGAGAGAAAAGGTGCATTTCCATATTTACAAAATTGAGAAAAGATGATAGTGATAAGACGTTGATGTAAAACAAATATTTGCCAATGGCCAATTATGACCAGGATAATGTTTAAAAATATTTCGTTGAGCAATAAAAATATGATTAAGATTTTTATTACAATCTTAATAAGACCAAAAAAAAAATCAAGTATTTTTCATTGTATGGAAGTAAAAAAACCGTTATTCAATAAAAATTAATGGAAAACAAAAAAAAAATTTATACAAATTTTATCTCTAGAAAAAGAATTGAAAAAATTATTCCTCCCCGACGGGGAATTGAACCCCGGTCTCCCGCGTGACAGGCGGGGATACTGACCACTATACTATCGAGGAATTATAAAAGTAGAAAATTTTGTTTTAATAATTCCAGTGTAGGGGAAACATCTTTGTTTTACAGTTCCCAAGTACGTTTTATTTTTGCAGATCCTGCAATAAGAATTCCATGATTTAATCATAATTACAAATAAATGGACACACCAACATCTTTATTAGATTCTAGAAATCCGGAAAAAAGCGGCTGGGCATTGAGCAAGCACTTCAAACAGCTTTCCTTCTATTTTGAATCATTTCATGTTCCCTATTGAATAATGAATATGTTATTGCGGTATTCATGAGAACCAATATCTATTGAATGTTTTGTATGAAAAATTAATGGTCATTTCGATATTTGAACCTTCCTTAAAAATGCCATTTCTCGATTTAAATAAATAACTAGATGAAACCAGCGATTAAATTAACTGATTGAGCAACATTCATTCCACAAATATCATCAATCACTCTAATAACAAATCCAAATCAACTGATGGCGTTTTGACGGGTTTCGACATACCATTCCTCATTACGTGTTATCAGATTATCAATTTCACCCAAGTCTTGTATAAAATTCAATGCCAACTCTGCAGTTACGTGATGTGAATCGTCAATGAATATCAGCTATAGAGAACATGACATTTTGGTTAACATACGTCTCACGGCCAAAGCCCTTCCTTGCGAAATACAAATCAATACATTGTACCACTACCGTTATGACATCCTTATAATATTTGTGTGTCGTCATACGGTCGGATCAAGATCCATTTATAGGATGTCGATGTTAAAAAGCGACGCCCAAACAGGAAGCTATGCTGCCGCCTACATAATTTCCGGCTTACCGAATTTTCACGATAAAACATTCCATTTGGTTCTAGGATGTAGTATATGCTACCATTAAAGAACTTATTGAAATTGAATTTGAACAGTTGGAAATGTTATTGACCTCGGCTCTTCTTATGGAGCTGATCAAACAATAATAACCGTGTGAAATTTGATGAACGTCTATGATGGGAATTGCCCCACATCGCGCAGTTTAATAAGGACGGATGAATCAGCGCAATCTCCCTTTCTCTAAGAAGTATCAACCGAAACGAACACCAAGGAACAATAGACACACGTGACTAGGAGAAAAAAAAATAAAAACTTGCGTCATTTAGAAAGTCCGTCATGTCGGTCTAATTGCTATATACAGCTCGGGAAACTCATTACTCGAATGACCAATAAGAAACCAGGAAAATAAAATACAATCCAACAAAATCTTAATTTCAAAATAATCACATTTCATTAATTCATCCGTGTAAATGTTTATACAGGATGAAATTAACATCCATCAACATATTACCTATTTAAGATGGCGGGACTTTTATGACAGGAAATTTGACAAGTAGGATTTGTATCAAACAATGTAAATTAAATTCCCTGATTATTATTGAAATCAACATATACGGCGGGATAATAACTTAAAAAATGATTCATAACACCTATTACGCTTTTACCTTATTCACCAGGATAAAAAGAGAAAGCGTTAGAAATGACGATAGCATTTGCCGATTTGAGTCCAACGACGGGCAACAAACATACAAGCTTATAGCAGTTGGATATTATTGGCTTTCAACTATTTATGTACACGTAATATAATGTACGTACGTACGACTTCTATTTTTTTTTAAAAGAGACGGTACAAGAAAGTTGTGGCCGTGCGATTGTTTATAACTTCAAGTTGCCGTATCGCCCACTCGTGTTTTGGGTATAAGAGAGGGACGACGATATTGTTGTAGAAAAGAGGACGTTAAGCATTTTATTATCATTTGTGTTGAAAGAAAAACAAGAAAGTACTCATCCGTGATGATGATGAGCGTGATGGGGCATGAGCAGGCCAATCTTATACAGCCTCCAGCAACGGCTAACGAGTTGGCAATCGCAGACTTTTAGGCGACCTCGCTCCATATCTCTTGTGTGTCGCTAAATTCAGAGCACCAACCGCTCAGCAACGGCCATAACAACAAAGTGATGTGAGACGCATGTTCATTGTTATTCAATTCTTAACGAAGGCAACTTTTTTTATCTCCAATTCCAATCATTTATTATCTAGGCTATATAGTGATGCCTTCCCCGCAAAAAAAATCTAAAGTTTGGTTGTTTCTTTTGTCATTTTCATTCTATTCAAATAACATGCAACAACTTCCGCCTCGGTGGAGTATACAATAAAGATTTTTTTCCCCCCCTCTCCGTCTATTGAATTGAATTGAATAAGGAAAAAAAAAAAGAAAGAAAATGCTACTGGAATCGAATAATAAAAATTCGAGTCACTTTTAATATTGTACAGGAAAGTAATGGCGTAGCGTGGCGTGACAAGTTTTCTAGATCCTATATATGCTCACCTATATACGGCATATACCAAGGGAAGCGCACGTATCAATGTGTACCAGCAGAAAATACACACAAGAGAACATATGTGTCTCGCTTACAGCGAGAGAGAAAGCAAAAGTTTGTTGGACCGTTGCTCTCTCCCCAGCATAATTTCATTTTCTCTTCATTATATGGAAGACTTCTATTTTTTTTTGTTTGAAATTTTTATTTTCTTTGTGATCGTGCAGAAAATCCACGTGCGCTGTAGGGAAAGTAACTCACCAGCAGCAGGAGCGTGCAGGGCATCAGCGCACGCACTTTCATGCCTTCAGGGATAAATTTCCTTTCTCCATATTATGTGATGTTTTGTCCAGTTGAATGTAACAAGAGACGCTTGGGTTACATCTAGAATATCTCTTTAGCATTAGATAGAAATATATGTATGATATTCCCTGTGGGTTGGCGGAGAAAGTCCCGGCAATCCCCGGCAGTCAGCAGCAACGGCGGAATAGCTCAACTCACTATAGTATCTAGCTGAAAGACTCAGACAGCAGTTAGTCGCGACTGTAACGTCGTACCCAGCAGGTCGACAGGAACGTTTCTCTCTTCAACTCGGCCAGCACTACTATACTATATAGAAGAGATAAAGCAGTCGGTTCCAGTAGAGAGAGTGACAAACAAGTAACAAAGGACTATATACACCCTGTATTGACCTGCTTCCGTCTGTTTCGAGTAAGTCGATTTAAATACATGCTTATATCCGTGCGCATTAATATCCTAAAGGAAACTATTGAAATTGCGAATTTTCTGATGCGGAAAATGTCAATGTCTCGGAAAATTTGTGAACAAAAGCGCTAGGTTTTTTGTTGTTGTTTTTTGGTTAAATCATCCTCTCACTTTCTAAACGGGTGACTAAAATGAGAGGAAAAAAAAATAAAAAATCCGTTATGCCCCGGTGACCTCAATCTTCTCCCTAACGTTTTTCTTTTAAAACACACAAAAGTGGAAAAGTTGGGTACATATTAACAAAGAAAAATTTGAATATTCATTTACTTTTTCAGATCGACTATTTTACCGCAAGCGATCGAACAACAATTAGAAATCCAAAATGACTCCGACAAATAAGTCGGTAGATATCGAGACAACGGATTCCGAAATCACGACGACGCCCGGAACTTGCCCTTCTGGATGGACGGCCTGTTGGAATCAGCGGACTCTACCCGAGAAACTTCTCCTCTCAGCCATTGCAATCATTTTCATTGGTACTATATCAACAAGAACACTCGTCTTATTGAAAACTTGATATTTGATCGTTTCAAATTGTGATAAGCGCGATAGATGAAAATATGGATTGGTAATCATCGATTGACCTTTTATTTGCATATGTGAAGGTTTTTTTGTGGCCATGATCGTTTTGGTTGAAATCTATCTGAGATTGGAAGATCGACTGTTAACTGCTGGAAACAAGTCATTTACTGTCACGGACGACGTTCCTGCTGGATCACTAATCGGCAATTTGACACGGGTATTTCTAAACTGCATCAGACGTTTTATTTTTCAAGTATTATGAAATACAAAATTGAAATTTGAAATATGTAATATTAGGAGCCGGATATGTGCGTAACGATGGAATGCGTTGAAGCAGCGGCCAGGATTCTTACTGCTCTTGATCCAACTGCCGATCCTTGCGATGATTTAGCCAAATTCGCTTGCGGCGGATGGATCGAAAGACAAGCCCGAACACCTGGTGGCAAAGATGTTGTCTTGGTTCTAGAAAACCTTCAATCCTCAGTTGATCATCAATTAAAATGTAAGTTGTTGAATTTAAATATTCAGTTTCAATGGCCAATTGAAACAAAAAATTTAAATGACAAATAATTCTATTGCGTATATAGTGATGCTAGAAAGTCCCTCGAAACCGGATGAAATCAAAGCCAACGACAAAGTCCGTAACTATTTTGCGTCTTGCATGGCTGAGCGTCAGGACCAAGTTCGTCACGCTTCCGGTATGAATTGCTCTATACGCTATTGTCTTTTCGTTTGTATAGAATTGCCGACTAATCTTTAATTCTTTATTTACCGTATATATATAGTTAAAAAAGTTGTCGACGAACTTGGACTGATTAGCTCACCTTCCGAATGGGATCCAGCCCAATGGGACCTGACGGATTTAATAGGAAAGATCTTGAAAGTGAACGGAGCCCCGCTATTTGACCTTGTCGTGCAAGTAGACGACCGTAACACTTCACGCTACGTTCTGAGCGTGACTTTACCCAGACAGAGCGGAATTGTGCCTCAATTTCACTCGCCCGTTCCTCGCGATCTTCTCCATGAACTGGAAGTCATTCGCTCTAATCCGCCAGACATGGACAGGCGTCATCGATCTAAAAGACAATTCGTTAATGTGGGCGAAGGATTGCCAGATATTCATGACGAATTCCCTGATCCAGCCATGTTCGAAGCCCTGAATAATGCGGATCCGTTGTTTGATAGCAACCCCTTCCTACCTGACGCCAATTTCCTTCAATCTATCCAAGTATGGCGGAGATTATGATCTGGAGTACTGAAATTCAAAATTTTGACATGTCCCCCCTGTCGCTTTTTGGGTATAATTAGCAACTCTCAAGAGACGCCAGGGCTTCGGCGGCCTTCCGGCTTATGCAGGATCTTGGCGCTTTCAGCTCTTTCACAGGCCCGAGTAACTTCAAGAAGGAGGAATCTGCCATCCGTCGAGTCATCTCATCCATTGATCATCTTTTGCCAAGTGATCGAGATCGAAAACTTAAACAGCAAAGCTCCAAGATTCTCAATTACTACACTGTTGACCAGCTACAGCAGCATTTCGGATTTGTAAGGAATAAATTAGATGGAACTATATGTTCTTTGAAATTATTCGTGTCTATTATGCGTGTCAATAGATCAATTGGTCGGTTTTGTTGCGGGAATCGCTAGGAAAGAGCGTTCCTTCGGACACAACGGTCGTCGTGCATTATCCGGAAATCCTTCATCAAATCCAGACAATTGTCAATTTGACAGAACCTAGAATCATTCACAACAGTTTGTTGATGCTTGTGGTACGCGATCTGGCGCTGGAACTCTTCAAATCACCGCCCGGTATGGACAAATGGTCATTTTGTATTCAGGCGGCCAAAGGAGGATTCGGCGAGGTTCTCAGTGGTATCTATCTCCAACATTTTACACCTACCCAACTGGAAAATTACAAAGTCAAAGTAAGTTAAATAGATACTTAGTAGGCAATTTGAGGGACCTTTGTTTTTTTCTAAAACACTCGTTGTATAATTAACTCTTTTAAAAACATTAAAAGGCAGAAGAAATGTTTGTGGCACTAAAAGAATCGGTCGTCGAGATGATTCAACAGTCCAGCTGGCCGGACTCGATCACCAAACAGAAAGCGTTAAGCAAAGCTCGTAATTTGCGACCCAATGTTGTGGCTCCGTCCATTTTCTTTAATCAAACCTTTCTCGAAAGTATGGCGGCGCAGGTAAATTATAACTACATTATTAAAATTTAATGATTGCATTGTTACTGGACTACCTATCAATTAACTTTAATAATTATACATCAATTAATTCTATAAAGGTCAATATTGATGGACTGGATTTCGTGGCGAGTACATGGCAAATGTATCGACTCTTTCGGCGAGAATTTTTCGACATTTATTTTAAACCTGTGGACGAAACGACCGTCACGTAATTAAACAAACAAACGAACCACGACCATCGTAACAATTTCTATTAAAATTTATTTTTTGGGGTTTTTTATAGTTGGCAAATGTTGGCCTATCCGATGATTGCCAACGCTTTTTACCTGCAACATTTTAACAGCATGGGTGAGAGTGGCGAACATCTCACAAAATATTTTCTTAATAAATTTCATTTTTTTAAATACTTTTATTTATGTTTGAAACGTCTTTAGTGTTGCCACTTGGACTGTTGCACGACCCGCTATTTTCATTGAAAACGCCAAATTATCTCGGTCTAGGCACTCTTGGGTTCATCGTAGCTCACGAAATTATGCATGGCTTTGACGGTTCCGGTGTTGAATTTGACGAAGACGGCGTCAGACGGAATCTTCTCAGTCCACCTTCACAACGACTTTTCCAGCAAAAAATGACGTGCATGAGCAATCAGTTCTCCAACTCTTTCCAAACTGAATATTTAATCAATGGAACAAGCGTCGTTCTCAAGGTGCGTGATATTAGCTATACATTTATAAAACAAATGAATGGCAAGACAATGTTATACATAACAAATATTTAGGTTGATGGAGAGTTGACGTTGAACGAAAACGTTGCAGATTTGGGAGCCATTAAAGCTATTGTTGCAACACGGGCTAGAATGGAACAGGAGAAACCAGCACCTAGTCTACCCGGATTGAATTATACTCACGAGCAAATCATGTTGATCAATGCCGCTCAGGTAAAACAAAGATGAAAACATTAAATAAATAAATAATGTGTATTGAATAAAATTAAAATCGGATTCTATTTTAGGCTTATTGTGCCCTGATTACTCCGCAAGCGTACGCTCTGATTCTTGGTATGGACGAACACGCTCCACCTCACGACAGGTAGAAATAATAATATCACTTCAGTCGACTGATTTTTTGCAGTTATCTTTTACATGTTCAAAATCTGCTGTTTTTTTATTTCATGAAATAGAGTTAACGGTTTCATGATGAACTTGCCCGATTACGGACGAATTTTCAACTGCCCGGCTGGTTCGCGTCTTAACCCAAAAACAAAATGCTCCGTCTGGTGAGACGTTCAGAACGAGTTACCTAGATCATTTAAATTTGTGATTATAATCATCATCCTACAATGTAAATACGAATTTCATTTGTTTTGTTTTTTAAAAACGCCCCATATGATATCAAACCGTCGATCGGATGAGGGAAGCGAATTCAGATGACATATTTTAGATATTATTCCTAGAGATTTTTAAAAAATTAATAATAATATGCAGTTTATTACTCTGTCATCCGCTCTGAGCTCTATCTGTGAACGAGTACAATTCTCATATTTCCCGCTTTTGGCGTCGGTGGTTTTGGAGATGATAATTTTGTTTTCATCACCCAAGAATTTCTTGTCTATTATTTCGTCTCTGTCAAGTTGATGTAATCACGGTGAGCGAGTGTATAGGTTGTGTGTATAATATGTGTGTGCGCAGGTCACTTGAAAATACAGGTATATACATGCATCGATTCTACTGGAAGATTTTCCATTTTTTTTAAAATTAACGCTTTAATGAATCTATCTTTTTTATCGCTAGATGTCGTTGAAATTTGTTGATATTCTCCTCAACATAAACAAACGTTTTTAAAATGCCCGCAGCCATCCAGCTGTATTCAAATTTCCTATTTATACAACTCTGACGTGTTGTTGCGTCCTTGAACTGGTTCCCGAATACCAGCCCAAATTCGGTTCACCCTTCGTGCGTAAATCGTGGAACCCTTCCTCCAGCCTTTGTTTTATATGCCCCCTCCCTCGAAAAGAAATGTTTTGATCCTTAACTGATGTGGCATTCACGTATTCCTATTGCATCCAACTTTTGAACCATGGCGGAAAAGAGTAGCTATAATGTGATTATGTTAATCATGTCTAATAATTAATTTGTTTTCTCTTTTTTTTAAATAGCACTTGTTAGCAAAATAGTGAAATGCACTCTTCAATATGATGACCATATTCCTGAAGTTTCCTTCAGCCAATATCTTTTACATGAAATGAGCAAATGGAAAAATTGTGTTGCCATAGTATGCAGTTAAACAGTGCTCTTCATGTAGACCAACTCATTTTAAACAGCTTCATTTACAGGTTAATGTTGTCACTAAGGAAGAGTTCACTTATGGAGATTTGATTCATGATGTTCTTTGTCTGGCTGCGGGTCTCCAAGCTTCAGGACTCATCAAGCAGGGCCAGTGTGTTGCCATGGCACTACCCAATGGTGTTGAGTTTTTGGTTACATTACTAGCCATAAGCCAGTTGGGGGCAGTGGTTTCACTGGTTAACCCACTCTATACTCCACGTAAGTATTTTATTCATTTATTCAAGTAGTCTTTCTTGTGAATAACCATCATGTTCTTCAATTATTCTACAGGAGAGCTTAAGCATGTTTCCAGTATAAATAATGCTCATTTGTGGATTTGCACACCAGAATTTGTTCCAGTACTTTCCCAACTTGATAATGCTGAGTACAGTCCAAAAACTATCGTCGTCGATAGTTCAAATCAAGAACGTTCACAGTGGCATTCGATTCTCAAGTCTGGTGAGTCCAAGACGTTGCAATCAATCTCCCTTAATGTCTTTGAAGACCTTGCCACTATGCCCTTCTCCAGTGGGACGACCGGTTTGCCTAAGGGTGTCATGTTAACTCATCACAATATCGTGACTGCATTGTGTCAGTTCAAGTAAGCCCCGGAAAACAAAGCAAATAACGTACAATAAAAATATGTTCTGAAGCGTTCAATTTACATAATTTCAGGGTGTGGTGTCCTTACACTCATGACGATGTCAATGTAGGCTTGCTGCCAATGTTTCATCAATACGGTTGTCTCATGGTCCTCACCACTCTTGCGGTCGGAGCCAAAGCCATCATTCTTCCCAAGTTCAGCTTTCCGGATATGTTACATGCTATTCAAGAATATAAGGTTAAGGATTTTTTTTTTCAAATAACTTGAATATATTAGTTTTTAAAATGTTCTGAAGTATATATAAATAATGTTTTAAAATGTTCTTTTGCAGGTTACCATGATACCTTTAGTGCCTCCCGTAGCTCTGCTATTGGCTAAACACCCGGCTACAGAAAAATTTGATCTTTCTTCCGTGAAAGCAATCATTAGCTCAGCTGCACCTTTAAGCCTTGAAATAATCAAAAACAATTATCAATAAGTACAAATGGGAAGTCTTACAAGGGTATGGTATGACCGAATGTACTCTGTCTACACATTTTATGCCGCCCGGACAGCAAAAGTATGGAAGTGTCGGCAAGATAATGCCTTTTTACGAAGGAAAGGTAAGAGTCTTAAAAATTTATAAAATATTAAATGAAAACTTATGCACTTTAAAATATCCTAGATCGTCGATCAAAGTACTGGAGAGGATTTGGGCGTCAATCAAGTTGGTGAAATCTGCGTTCGAGGATTCATGGTGATGAAGGGTTACTGCGGTAATCCAGGAGCCACTGCAGCCATGATCGATTCTAACAACTGGCTACACACAGGCGATATTGGTTATTATGATGAAGAAGACTTTTTTTATGTAGTGGATAGGCTGAAAGAACTCGTCAAGTACAAGGGCATGCAAATTGCACCCTCTGAACTAGAACATGTGTTGTTAACACACGAGGAAGTGGCGGACGCTGCTGTTATCGGCATTCCAGATGAATTTGCCGGTGAGCTACCGAGAGCCTACGTCGTCAAACGACCCGGTTCAACCGTATCCGAATTAGATCTTATTCATTTTGTCGATAGTAAGCCTATAATTAATGAATATTAGTATCAAAGAATTGAAGAAATAACTTTTTGATTTATGATTGCAGAACAAGTTGCTCCGTACAAAAAACTCCGAGGAGGTGTCATCTTTATCGACGCAATCCCAAAATTATTGAGTGGAAAGATTTTGCGCCGAGAGCTCAGGGCGCTCTCATCCAAATTGTAACAACGTATAACCTATTGACTAAAAATCTCGTTGTTTGCGATTGTCGGTTATCGAAAGATCAACTTACGATACGCGTTTTATCAGGTCATGGATTTATATCTAGATATTTTATTTTCCCTTATTAAAATGAAATAGTTTAAGCAAATAAATGGTCATACTTCCACAACAAAATAAGTGTATGTTTGAATATCTTTACCACCTCAAAAAACATAATTTTTTGTTAAAAGATTAACTTTTATCCCTTAAAACTAAAATATCATAGAATGGGGTTCATTCACAAACATTGAATGGATTTTGAAGGAAAATTATTGGAACCCGTAGACATGTTTAACGTAAGCGACTGCTAGAGTTTGCTATTGATCTTTTTCAATTCGCGACGTAAAATTTTGCCGGTAGCTGTTTTGGGTACGGCTTTAATAAAAACTACTCCACCGCGCAGCCGCTTGTGTGCACTGACCTTATCTGAAAACAAATATTTATGTTTAGAAAAAAAACAAAGAGTCAATACGTAAATTGATAAGAAAAAGCGAACTGGTACGAACCAGCAACAAATTTTGCGACGTCATCCTCCATCAATGTAGAGCCGGAATTCTTAACGACGTAGGCGCATGGTAGTTCACCTGCAGCTTCATCAGGAATGGGTGCAACGGCCGCTTCAATAATGTCTGGATGAGTCAATAGAACCTGTTCCAGTTCAGTTGGAGACACTTGTAATCCCTTATACTTGATAAGCTCCTTCATGCGGTCAGTGATGAAGAAGAAGCCATCTTCATCGTAATAGCCGATGTCACCAGTGTGCAGCCAACCTTGAGCGTCGATTGTATGTTTAGTAGACGTTTCATCACCGATGTATCCCTTCATGATTAAAGGTCCTCTAACACAGATTTCACCCTCTTCGTTGGGTCCCAAAGCCTTGTTAGTGTCAGGATCTACCACAATCGATTCGCAGAAAGGCATCACGGTGCCGATACTTCCATCGCGGGAGGAACCGATAAAATTGCTGTGTGTGCGCAAAGTGGATTCAGTCATCCCGTAACCTAAATAGGTATATTTATTTTAAAAATCATTCTATTATTTTAATTCAGTATTTTAAAAACCTTGGAAAACGAAGCATCCCAATTTTTCTACGAGACCAGCTTGAATTTCTTTGCTGAGAGCAGCGGCACCGGAAAACAGTAACCGCAAGGAAGACAAATCGTAATATTTTTCAACAGGTTGCTTGACAAGTTGGGTAGCAATGGCAGGGACGACAGACATGATGGAAATCTGAGTGATCAAATGGTGAAATTATAAATTCAATACAAGATCTTGGTGTAAGAAGTCAAAACATACTTTATATTCTTGAATAGCCTCCAGCATGTTCTTGAAGGTAAAAATGAGGCACCAGAATGAACCGCAATCCTCGAACCATGTTATCGAAGATGCTGCTGATTCCGAAAGTATGGTAGAGTGGCAGCATGACAGTATTAAGGTCTTCAGGGTTCTTTGGGATATTTTTTGTGAGCTCACTTATAGAACGAAAATAAAAAAAAAAAAGATTTGAAACAATTTAAAGCTAATGATTAAATCTGTCCAATTCATTGTAGGCCTACATGCAGAATACTTACACATTTTGCCTCCTAGCTGCTATATAATTGGCGTGTGTAAGGGAAACTCCTTTGGGAACTCCGGTGGTTCCGCTGGAAAAACAGGATAAGCGCTGTATCCTCCTTTGAGTTGACGACGGGTCTCTGAAAAGGTTTCCCATTTCCAAAGGCTATTAAACCAGACCACGTCAATGGGAATTCTGTTTTATTGGTCAAGAGAATTAATGGCGGTCTTTCCGAGGCGTTAGGAAATAATTCATGGAATTTTCCTAAGAAATCTTCTGTTCCAATCCACACTTTAGGATTTGTAAGTTTGATGGCATGTTTCAGCTCACCTATAAACTAAAAAGAATTAAACAAAATTTTAACAACTTACATTTTCTTTATACTTATGGTTTGACTAGGATTAATCAAAGTAGCAGCAGCACCGCAATAGTTGACACACAAAACAGCAATTGGATACTCTAGGCAGCTTGGAAGAACAATAGCAACATTATCCTTAGGTTTGATACCAAACTTGGTTTGTAGACCAGCTGCCAATGCTTTAGTGCTGTTGACAATCTCTCTAAATGTGATGTTCTGCTTGGTTTCTGAATTTGTCTAAAACGATTTTTTTTATCAATAAATAATAAGGAAATCCCTATTTTAATATTTTCTTACAGCAGAGACATCATCACCAAATTGCTCAATCTCATTGAGAATAAACTCTGCCAGAGAAATGTTTTCAGGGATAATATCATCATACTCACCTGGGTAGGTCAGTATTCTTGAAGCTACATATAAAAAATTATATTATGAAAAACCACAAATAAATATGTTGTTACAAAATACCTGGTATAGATTGATTTGAAACCATGATGTGAATGCAGCAAGTGACACAGTGGAAAATAGGTACCTTGCCGCTGTGTAGTTTATCTGTAACAACAGTAAACAAAATTTTATATAACAGATGAGAATAGATAAATGGCCAAGGATGAATTGCACAAAAAAAAAAGGACTTTGAGCAAGCTGGCCTTACTTAGTTATTATCTGTATCAGTTCAAATCAAAGTGAAGTACTAAAGGTACTAAGTACTTAAGTAGCATGACAATCCGAATCCACTCTTCTTTCTTCTTTTATAATTGTTGGCAGAAGTTTGGATTTTTCATGATGTAATCCGTTTCAAGGCCACAATACGGTTTTTCCACTCACTATATCGATGCTAAACCTGGATTTACAGTGGGGGCCAGTGCAACTGCACCGAGCTGACAGCGAGCGAGCGCTATCATGTTTATTTTTTGTAATTGTTTATAGAAATTTTTTCCATTTGCTTGGTGTCCGTAGAGCCAAGAGTCGTGCGGCTAGTCGACTAGTGCGCACTAGGGCTGTGGCCCGGTTCGCTCAAACCGGTTTTGTAAACCTGGGTTTCAAAAAAAATAGTTTCCCGAAACACGGTGCCCCGGTTCGAACCTTTTCAACACCGGGCAGAAACCGGTTCCATTTTTCGAAGCCCACCCGTACAAACTGGGGCCGCCATCTAATTAGTCAAATTATAAACGGAAAGCTAAATAGCTTAAAAACATGCCTCGAAATCGGTGCTTTCAGCAGGGTTAGTGAGTAGTAACTTAGGGCCTAACACTTCCAACCACAGACAAGGAATAGAAAGGACTACGATCGGGCTCTATACGGGTCCCCATAAATGATGCTCGTGCATGCCGCAAGTTTTGCGCTGCCCTCTGCAGCCCAGTACAAATTTTGAGGGATTTTTTCCGTTTCCCTACTGATTAGATGCTTCACACACCCGGGGATTTGTGAAACAAACTAAGATAGCCAATTTTTTTATTTTATCTCTTAAATAATAGCAAACAAATTCTTTTATTACGTCCCCCGGTAAAAAAATTACATGTAATTTTATGTAGTTTTTTACATGTAATTTACTGCATAGATTTTTCATTTGTATGTAGCACTACATGTAGCATTACATATACCGTGACATGAGGCAATATATATATTCATCTATATTAAATAATAAAAATAAAAAATCATCTATTACCAGAGGGTCACACCCATCGTTTTCCTGTCTTCGGCCGATTTTTAACCTGCGCTACGATATTCATAGCTGCAATTCATACTAAGTGGTATTATTACTTAACTACAATATGAGGTAATGAGGAACAATGAAAAGGTAAATTAATAATATGCTATTGGCAATTTACAATTCAGCACGATAGTAAATTTACATACAAAAAAAATAATTTTAATTTTGTTTAAATTGTAAAAATTTCTAATATAAAATTACGAAAAACTTTTCTAATGATATGTTTTTTTTTGCATAATAAACATAAAATATTATAAGGTTGAAATAACTGAACAACAATTTGCAGGAGGGAGAATAGTATCTTGCTATGGTAATGTTTATAGATTTATGATTTCGTGCAGACATGTATAGACCTTTTTCCATTTGGTTCGGGTAAGTAGAGCGAAAAGTCGTGCGGCTAGTCGACTAGTGCGCACCATGGCGGGGGATAGCCGAAACTTGCTGCAGACTTGGCTTGATTGGGCCCTTTCCCACCGTAAGGCCATGTAGTTTGTCTACCAAAAACACAAAAAAAGTGTTAAAATGCACGCCAACGCTTTTAAAAAAACTTAAGCAACACTTGGCATGCATTTCAACATTTTTCTAGTAAAAAAAAACAACATTTTGGGCAAACTGCAGTAAACGACACATAAGAAAACTGTCAATGGGATTTCTAATGCAGTTTGCCCCAAAATTTGTTTGTTTTTTTACTAGAAAAATACACCTAGCAAAAATGCACTAGTCGACTATCCACACGACTTTTCGCTCTACTTACCCGAACCAAATGAAAAAGGTCTATACTACATGTAGTACTACATGTCGTTACATAGCGTAGGCCTACACTATGTTTTACATGTTTCAAAACATGTCATACATGAAGTAAATGTATGTTACATGTTTCACTACATGTCATTATATGAAGTACACTATGTGTTACATGCAAACTACATGTAATAACATAAAGTACACTATATGTTTACATATATCAATAAACATATCAAACTTTGCCTCACGACGAAAAAAAACCTTTTTTACATGTAGTATGATATAGTTTTACATAGTATTACATGTAATAATACATGCAAATACATAAACTATTTTCACCGGGATCCCCTCATTGATTTCATCTGTATTGGCCCATTCCTATATGTCAATATAAATTTTCCGTAATAAACCCCATTTTTCATTGATGATTGAGTAGAGCTACAGCGTTTCACGATAGAAACAAAATGAGGGAAAAATGAGGTTTATGATAGAAATTTATATTTACATATAGGACTGGGCTAGCGCTGTGGCCCGGGTCCTTTTTTCGGGCCGACGGGCCATAGGATTAAAATAAAAGCGGGATTTCTCCTATGAACACCTTAACATTCGTGATCGCTAAACTGCAGTAAACGACACATAAGAAAACTGGTAAATCGGATATTTCTAATCCAGGTTTTGCCCAAAATGGTTGTGTTTTTACTAGAAAAAATGTTGACATGCATGCCAAGTGGTTGCTTAAGGTTTTTTTTAAAGCGTTGGCATGCACTTTTTGTTAGTTTTTTGGTAGACAAACTACATGGCCTTATGCCGTCACATGTGCTAAGTCAAGCCAAGGTCTGCAGCAAGTTCAAGCTATCCCCCGCATGGTGATGCGCACTAGTCGACTAGCCCCACGACTCTTTTGGCTCTACGGACACCAAGCAAATGGAAAAATTCTCAATAGGGCCAGAGTAAATATAATATAGTATAATGAAAATTGGGCCCAAAAAAAGGGGTGTTAACCCCAAACAATTGTATACAGTTTTCTCGTAGGATCTGTACAGCTTTTTTGGCAAAACAGGGAGCATTAGTTCAAATTCTTCTTTCAATAGATGGCGTTAGGATATAAATTTTTAATTTGAACTGCGCGCTTCGAATATCTCTTGCACGTAAAACTTTTTTGGATGCGCGCCTAAAACCCTAAAACACCATCTAACGCTCAAATACTCAAACTATATATAATGGCATCCATGGCGGTGTTGCAAGGTTCCCGAATACAAAAACATGCAAATAGTTACTCCGGCGACTTTGGAGATTAATATCTCTTATTCTATGTTGCCAACACCACGTGAGACGGAGACGAAGGAAAAAACACGAGATGAAAATCAAGCACTGTATTCCACACGTGGCCAGTTGCCTGCTGGCCGCACGAAAAGAGGAATTATTTCACCGGTTGCCGGCCGGTAGAAACAATAAACTCGTACAGTACACGAAAATACAAATTAAAGTTCGTTGCCGGTTGACCAACGAACAAACAAAACACAAAAACACAAAGCAAAACGAAAAATCACGAAAGGGGAAGATTCGCGCGTGCGTGTCCACTCTCAACCGTGTCGAAAGAGAAGTGCCTTTTCGGTTTCGGTAGCTCCTCCCTTCTTCTCCGTTTCCCCTACTCTCCTTGCTGCGTTGCCAGACCCGGTTTAAAGGAAACCGTCTTGCCGGTCGTAGACTCGGCAACACTCTAGGTTTTAAGTAATATCATGGAGCGTGTCTAAAGTTCGTTTCGGATACATTGGATACCCTAGAAAAGACGTATCGAAAAGAATTTCTCTCATTGGTTGGTTTAATTGTTGGAATAAAATGCGTAAACGCTCTCATAAGAGTAACTTGACAATGCTGCTTAATTTTTCTGTTTTTTGAAAGATTTGTGCAAAGTTGGAGTTGGGGTAAGAAAACACGACCGAAAACCAAATGAAGAAAAATGCAAAAGTATCCCAATTCCTTTTTTTCTCTTTTCGGATTCACTGACCTAACCATTTTTCCTTTTAAGCCCAGTTGCCACTTTCTTTACTATCGGATTGCACGTGTTTTTTTTGCAGCTTGACTATGGACAAGTCCCAATTTGGATTTGTAAAACTGACTTTTAGTGGTATAGACTACCAATTTCGTGTTTCATTACAGCAACAACAGAAACTTGTGGAAGGTAAGCGTAGATTAAGTTATATGACATGTTAAGTTATGTTCACAGTGATTTAATTCAAATTTTAGACAAGAACTTTGCGGCAGCTTATTATGCTAAAGCTCGAGCCCTAGTTGAAGAGAAGTTGAAAAATGAGGGCAAGGAGAATGAAGCTTCTACTTGTACAATTCAACAAGGTAATTTAACTTTTTTTATTAATATGTACCTAGTAGTTTGAAATATGTGTCAATAACAGGTGGTGTTGGAGGACGCAGCCACGCTATTAGTGCAATCCAACAACATGGACAAGCAGGTGTTATGATCCAACAACAAGGACAGGAAGGTGTTACGACCCAACAACAAAGTCAAATTGATGTTACGGTCCAACAGCAAGGACTAGCTGGTGTGATTATCCAACAAGAACGGAATGATGCTACGATCAATCACACCTACGATCAAACACATGGCCGTTTTCCGTCTCAAGGTAATAGTACTTTTAACATTTTTGGTTCTGTTAATTTGCATCGTTTTTACTTAGATGAAAATGGGCCGTCGATTCAAGAACCAAGACCGATCCAACGAGATATTAATCATCATAATAGTATACTATTATTCCCAAAATTTATCCATGTTATAAGGTTAATTTGCGTTATGTCTTCTGTAGCTGGGATCGAACCACATGGACAAGGGCAGGCTGCTTTAAGTTTGGCCCAACAACGTGGCCAAGCCGGTATTACAGTCCAGCAACTTGGTCAAACCGGTACTGCAGTCCAACAACTTGGCCGAGCTGGTGCAACGGACCGACAACGTGGACGTGGTGTTACTGCTATGGCCCAACAACGTGGCCGGGCTGGTGCCATAGTCCAACAACGTGGCCGGGCTGATAGAGTAGTCCAACGTGGACGTGGTGTTACTGCTATGGCCCAACAACGTGGCCGGGCTGGTGCCATAGTCCAACAACGTGGCCGGGCTGATAGAGTAGTCCAACAACGGGGCCGTGCTGGTGCAGCAGTTCAACAACGTGGTCGAGCCGGTGCAGCAGTCCAACAACGTGGCCGGGCAGGTGCTATAGTCCAACAACGTGGCCGGGCTGATAGAGTAGTCCAACAACGGGGCCGTGCTGGTGCAGCAGTTCAACAACGTGGCCGGGCCGGTGCAGCAGTCCAACAACGTGGCAGGGCTGGTGCAGTAGTCCAACAACGTGGGCGGGCCGGTGCACCAGTCCAACAACGTGGCCGGGCCGGTGCAGCAGTCCAACAACGTGGGCGGGCCGGTGCACCAGTCCAACAACGGGGCAGGGCTGGTGCTGGTGAATCGAACGGACCACATGATCAGCTACATGCAGCAGATAACGAAAACCTTGAAGATGGTCAACTAAACAACAATTATACCGAAGACGGACAGTGGAACATTGGTGAAGAGATACTCGGCGACTTTATTAACGATATGTTGCAAGAGGTAGAAAACCCACTCGTGCATGACATTGACGGCGTGAATGAGATTGGGGGTGGGCAACAAGCCCAAATTCCCAACCAGTTCGTAGAACAAGACGATGGTGGATTCCTAGAGGATGGTGATTGGCGTCCAGAACACAATTTGCAACAAGAGGACAATTTGCAGCAAGAGGACAATTTGCAACAAGAAGACGATTGGCAACAAGATCAAGATGATTGGCAACAAGATCAAGATGATTGGCAACAAGATCAAGATGATTGGCAGCAAGAAGACGATTGGCAGAATGAGGACGTTGACGAGTACTTAGGTGATGATGAAGGTTTTGCGGGTTTGTTTGATGAAAGGAAAACAAAGCTACTCTTGGAAACCTACCGGATGTTTCAAAGAGACATGAATGAAGGGAGACTTAAAAAGAAAATCGTTTGGCGAAAGGTAATTATACTTTTAATGTTTTAATTTAAGGACAGGTTGAATGAATTGATTTATATTTGCAGATTGCTACACACATGGAAAAGTTCGCCGGCTGTAGAGGTATAACCGGTCGAATTTGTGAAACACGATTCAAGAATTTAAAAAGAAAATACTCGTCCCTAAAAACCGCAAGTCAACAAACAGGAAGACAAGGTCCCACGACATGGCCGTATTATGACCTTTTTGACGATTTACTCCGCAACGATAGGGCAATCAATCCAAACAATATTTTGGAAGTTGGAGCAGGATGGAATCGTATCCGCAGACGTGAAGTAAAAAAGTTGTTTATTCTTTTTTTTCTTCCAACATTATGTTTGTTCTTAATTTGAACAGAACAATTGGGACGATAGCGAGGATGAACAACCAGCTCCGAGACGAAAGCGTATATCAAATGCCGAAACAGTGCAAATGATGATGATGGCTGAAGCAGAGCGAAGTGCAGTTAACGACAAAATGCTTGGCTTTCTAGGTCAGTTCCTCAAGCAGGGAGAAGATAAAATTCAGCTGTTGAAGAAACAGAACTCGAAGACAAATTGATCGTTTGGTTTTGATTAAGCTCATTTGATAAAGGGAGAAAACAAACAGCCCTAGCCTTGGTTCCCACATGCTCTTTGTCAATAAATTAATACACATTTCTCATCACAACTTAACTGGAATTACAAGCCATTTTATTTCTATTGACAACGAAAATGGAGGAAGGTCTTTGAACTATTATAAGATAAGTGTTCAATCCTTCATTTTTGAATTTGTCTCAGAGACTTGCACAAATTCTGTCCCTCTTTGCTGCAGCTTCGTTATGTTCATTACCGCCATTTTCGTCATCTTCGTTATCTTCGCCATCAGAATCCTCCGACAATTCGTCATCACTAAATTCAAAATCCACATCCTCACCTTCAACATCGATTATGAAGTTGTGAAGTAAACAAGCTGCCACTAAAATATAAGGAAGAAATTCTAAGTTTGTAACATCAAGATATTTCAGTTTACGCCATTTGCCCTTAAGTAAGCCAAAAGCTCTTTCAATGCAACATCGCTGGCTGCTGTGCTCGGTGTTGAAGTGACGCTGAGCCTATTAAATGTTGAGATTATGACGTTAAAGTGATTATGGGGGATTATTTTTTACGTTATTACTGGGGTAAGATGCCCATTATCTCTGTATGGTTTCATGAGACGCAAGCGTAGAGAATACGCAGAATCTCCAAGAATATGATACCGGGTATTTTCTAATTTTTCGTCTAATGAACGACCGATAAGTGACATGCTGAAAATACGGGCGTCGTGCATCGAGCCTGGCCAACCACAACTTATGTCCGTGAACTTGAGTGAGGAATCGCATATTCCTTGAACTTTTACAGATGTAACAGATTTCCGATTGGTATACGCCGGCAAATGTCGAAGTGGCTGCTTTAAAAGGATATCGGTGCTATCCACACAACCTTGTTTTAAATAACAACATCAAAAAGATTCATAACAGACCTCAAATATGTTTTTACTCACCTACTGTATCTGGAAATTCAAATCCTGCAGCAACTTCTTCAAGTTCATCTGTTGATGGCCATCGTATGTAGTCTTCCGCGTTTTCACTCAGTAATTCGCACGTTCTCATACAAATGTGATGAGCATTGCCTTTCATAGTTTTACAGAATGTCATAGTTTTTAGTTCCATTTTTATAGAAATAAAGAAATCAGTGTTATGTTGCCCACCTCGAGTGCATCCAAACCGATCTGCAACTTGTCGAAAAGTTTCTTGGTTGGCCAACCACCAAATTGTCATGAGAAGTTTTACTCGTAGAGGTAAATCATTATTATATCCTCTCTCCTCGACATCCACATTATGTTGTCCAATCTCAGACAAAAGGTCCTATGCATAAATAATTAAGTGGCGAGTTGAATTAATATTACACCGCTTACGCGAGGTTTTAGAGAAAGCCTACCTCAAATGACGATCTTGACATTCTGAAATGCTCATGAAATTGAACATTATGATATAAAGGTATTACGTCGACGAGATAACCTATGATACCGATGCGTCTTTCTTGAACAATACGCTGTAGAGTAAGTCGTTTTCTTAAAAGCCATAATGATAAATGAGAAGATATTCTTCGCCAATACCAGAGAACTAGTAAAACTACTACTATATCATCGTCATCCATAAACAACTGAAGAAGCATATCTCTTTCGTTATTGTTTGCCATTGATACAAAATAAATATACAGATATTACATACTGGATACAGCAGACAAATTTGGCCCTGTCAAATCAAGACTGGCGGTAGAGGTCCTCACACCTTTTAATTTGTATACCTCAGGGCCTCAAAACTATTGCCGTTAAATGCATCCGGCAACCCCGTAGAGTCGAAAAAAGAAGGTATCCAAAGTATCCAAAAGGAACTTTAGACACGCTCATGGTCTATTAACTTAAGGTCGGAGAACTGTCGTCTGCTAGTGCTGTTTTGCTCTGTTCGTCTGCTAAATTTGAGAAAATTTGGGGCATCCGTTTGGAGCGCTGACTACCCGGGGCAGTCATAGAAACTGCCAAAAAGGCATAGACATTCCTATAAAAAACCACCTACTTTTAGGTTTTTTGTATTTTTTAGCATCACACCTATATGAAATCAGACTCGTAAGATTACCATGGGATGAGTAAGCTAATAAAAAGTAATAATTAAAAAAAGAAACGCTCTAATATTTATTTATTATCAGCTTTTGTAATTCCGGAAGCGCGTTTTTTAAACAACCATCAGTGAAAATTTATGCAATTTTTGATGCTTTGTTTTTAATTGACGAAGGACATGATTTTTGTACCGTTTAGCTTCGATGTGGTATCTGATTTCGATATACTCAAATATCAAGAAAGGGACCGTTTTCTGGTTGTGTTCAGGACAACAAATGTTAGGAAAACCCCCCATACCATCATTCGCAACCGCAGCAATTATGTGGTCGAATGAGTCTCTTATGAAGGCTCTGTCTGATTGAAAATGGTTCTGGAGCAGCCTTTCTACTTTTGAAAAGGCATACAACATTTTGAGGGATGCAAAACGGAGGTACCGAATGGATTTCATGCTTGTTTATGAATGCTGCATAAAAATCACTTGGCAGCTCGTTTTCCAACCTTAGTAGGGAATGCTATGCAGGATTCACACGATATCTGTGGCGCTCTAGTG